>JAOWBW010000310.1:600000-1186445 GCA_026119855.1 Campanula takesimana | reverse complement strand
AGCAGCTCTAGCCTTAATAAAAGCCTCTGAATCGTTCAGCAGATTCAGTGTAATCCTCTGCACATTCTTCACAAATTGAGTAGCTTGAGCACTCTTCTCCACCTTCATTATCGTTGAAGTTCAGCAAATCATCCTCATCTTCAGGTCTTCCCAACTGATAAGGATCTTGTTCATCAAAGTTCATCAGCTGGTTGAAGACTGAGGCATAGGCAACCCAAACGTCTTGCAACATCAGATCCTGTCTGATCCTATCTTGAAATAGATAGACTTGATTCCAAGAAGGGGTAGCAAGTCAAAATACCTCCCAAAGTTCAATCTCAACTCACTTTCAGACAACCTTTGAATTTCTGAAACAGGCAAACTTTTCTTTGAACATATCGGTGACTCTGTTCAGACTGGATGAATCAACATAATCAGCACGATTGCCAGGGGGAACTGTCTCCTTCCTTTCCTCATGAAATTGAAGCAACCGGCGAACAAACGGATGGAGATGATCAATAGGGAATACCCAATTCTTTGATAAGACCTTATTGGTGAAAGACCAATGGTTTCTGAAAGAATGTGAAATGTTGGGTTCTGATAGGCTTGCATTTTCTGACAGAGGGCCAGAGGCTACATCAGCAGCAGCATGGAGCTCAGGAAATTATGGAAGATCTAGAATTCCCTTTTGAAGAGGGACTCTCAGCCTTAAGTCAGAACCAATCATTCTTCTCCTCTCAGCCATTTCATCGGCAGCATCGGTTTCAGACTTGATAACCACAGAGGGAGTAGTAAGTGTTGCACCGGCAAGAAGAGATGGTGCAAACTGATCTGCTTAGCTCTTGGATCAGTAGAAGGAATTGAGAGGAAGGAACTTGAGTAACTGAAGGCTTTGGCTTTGGAGCGGCAGGGAGATCATCAGTAGATACAACCTTTGACTTCTTGACTTGAGGTTTATCAGCAGCTTTGACTAGCCTTCTCTTCTTTGAGCTGCTGGAGTGGAATCGGCAAGAATCCTGTCGGCAACTGGAGCAGGAGTAGAAACATCGGCAGGTGCTACATCAGCAACCTTGACAACTTTCTTTGACTTCTTCTTTTTAGGGGTACCAGCAGCAGGAACAACAATTGTGCTGGTAGGGGCCTTCTTGGAAATCCTATTCCAATCGTAAGCTTAAATGATTTTAGTTTATCAAAGTCAAGACTAGGGGTGCCGGAGAAGCCCTAACAATTGCTGAGTTGCGCCTCAAGATGGTGCTAATCAGCATGTATGGGCATCCTTTCCGGGATGAGCTTTGTTCTTCTTTCTATCTCCCTTATACTTAAGGGCAGCAATGGCGATGACCCTAAATAGGTAGGCACACCAGTTGAACTCTTCTTGCAACACGATGGCTGCCATTGCTTCAAACTGTACGTCAGTAACATGGCTGTGAGAGCCAGATCTGCAAACCAAACATCTATCCACAATCTCTGCAGGGCAAAGAATCTTCTTCTGTAGTGAGCTTAATACTACTGATGGTATATTATCTCCACTGAGTCTGGGACCGGCTCCTCATAAGGGTCCATGCCTTGTCCAAAGTCTGTTCATCAGTAATGGAGTCAGCACCCTCATTCCCAGCAGAGGGAATACTTCATGAATAGAAGAGGGAGTAACAGAGATAGGCACGCCGGCGACGGTTGAGGCGATGGAGACGAATACAGAGGAGTCATTGCGATTAGTGATGACGGAGGCATTTGAAAGAACTCTTGAACTTGACCCAGAAATATAAAATCAATACCCGATGGAGAGATGAAGGAGTCTAGAAGAGAACCAATCAGAAGATTCCTCAGGAATTCACCGTCAAGGTGTCGTCGAAGAAGGTGGAGTCAGCATAGCCTCCATAGATATCCTTTTCATTGCTAGACATTTTCTGCAAATCACTCAAAAGATCTCACAAGTTAGAATAAATTAGTTCAAATAGATTGAAATGCAAGTGTCAAAACATCAAGTAGTTACCAGAAAATAGTGGAATCTGGTTGAAGAATGTAAGAGAATGAAAGAGATGAATCAACACAAGCAGTAGAGATATCAAGAGAGAGTGAAGAGCGAAAGATCATAAGGATTTTGAGTGAGGCTTATATATGTTATGGAAGAGAGAGAGAGAGAATAGAAAGGGTTTGCATGGGAGAAAGGGAAATAATGATGAGTTTAACTGTAGCAAATACCTCGAGAACGTGCGCACACAATGCATTAAATGCACGAACCGACGGTTTAATATAGACGGTTAAACTTAGGAGAGAGAAGGGTAGAAACGGCAACAATAAAGTTTAAGGTTACCTTTCTGATTTATCACAGAGAGTTGGGATAAATCTTTGACACGATTTGGGTAAGGCGGAGCACACACGTGTCAGAGAGGAGGTGTGACCGATTGTACCTTTGATTTGACTAAGCTTACGTCATGTGTCAGAGAATCTTTATCCTTTTGAATTGAGATCTACCGATGAATTTTGAATTTTGAATTTTGACAAATCGGCAAGACATGGTTCGGCAAGTTGTTGATCAGAAGATATTTACCGGATGATGTTGTCAGCAATAATTTGGTCGGCATGATTTTCACACTTGCTGATGAGATCGCAAGATTAGCACAAATATCAAAGTCAGCACAATTTTAACCATAACAATCAATCATACCTAGTTCACCTCTGAGGAATTCAAATCTTTTCTGATCTAAGGGTTTTGTCAGTATGTCTGCTCTTTGGTAGTCGGTATGAACTTTGAGCAGCACCACATTTCCCTTTTCAACATGTTCCTTCAGAAAATGATACTTGATGTCTATGTGCTTGGTTTTGGAATGCATGACCGGGTTGTTTGAAACTGAGATAGCAGATGGTTGTCACAATAGATGGGACAAACTTGAGATGGAACTTCATAGTCAACAAGCTGCTGCTTCATCCAAAGGATCTGTGAACAGCAACTGCCGGCAGCTATGTACTCAGCTTCAGTAGTAGAAGTGGAAATTGATGCTTGCTTCTTACAGGACCAAGACACCAATCTTTCACCAAGAAATTGGCAAGTTCCACTAGTACTTTTTCTGGTCACCCTACAAGCTGCAAAGTCTGCATCTGAATAACCTATTAGATTAAAAGATGAATCTCTAGCATACCATAATCCAAGGTTAGCAGTGCCACATAGATATTTAATGATACGTTTAACAGCTTGCAGATGGGATTCCTTAGGGTCAGCTTAAAACCTGGCACAAACACAAACAGCAAACATAATATCTGGTCTACTGGCAGTAAGATAGAGGAGTGAGCCGATCATACCTCGGTAGAGTGTCATATCTACTTTCTTACCAGACTCATCCTTATCTAAGTGAATGTTAGTGCCCATAGGTGTGCTTTGAGTGTGAGCATTGTCAAAGCCAAACTTCTTGATTAATTCTTTTGCATACTTGGCTTGACTGATGAATATTCCCTCATTGGATTGCTTGACTTGAAGTCCAAGGAAATATGTTAGTTCACCCATCATGCTTATCTCGAATTTGCTCTGCATTAGCTTCTCAAATCTCTTGCAAAGTGATTCATTAGTAGAACCAAAAATAATATCATCGACATATATTTGAACAAACAATGAATGACCCTTGTGTTTGGTAACAAATAAAGTAGTATCGATTTTACCTCGAGTGAAACCTAAGCCATCACTAAGAACTTAGAAAGGGTTTCATACCATGCCCTTGGAGCTTGCTTTAGGCCGTAGAGAGCTTTCTTCAATCGGTAGACGTGATTAGGCTTCTTGGAGTCCTCGAAACCAGGTGGTTGTTCAACATACACAAGTTCTTGGAGTTCTCCGTTTAGGAAGGCACTTTTCACGTCCATTTGATATAACTTGAATTCTTTGAAGGCAGCATAGGCTAAGAAAAGTCTTATAGCTTCCAATCTAGAAACAGGAGCGAATGTCTCATTGTAGTCAATTCCTTCTTCTTATCGGTAGCCTTTAGCAACTAGCCTTGCTTTGTTTCTAATAATATTCCCAGCTTCATCCATTTTATTCCTGTAGACCCATTTTGTACCGATCACTTGTTGAAATGATGGTCTTGGCACTAGTTCCCACACATTGCATCTTTCAAACTTATTTAGCTCCTCCTGCATAGCTTCCACCCAGCCAGGATCAGCAAGAGCTTCTTCAGTCTTCTTTGGTTCTATATTGGAAACCATAGCAGATGAGAAGAGACTCTCGGAGAATGCTCTACTAAGGTTCCTTGTCAATCTTGGTCCAAAGACATCACCAATCACATTTTCTAATGGATGATCATGAACTGTTCTAACCTCCCTTGGCACATCTTGTCTGACTGATTCTTGTTGTAAAGATTCTAGAGGAGGGTTAAGATCAGCAGGTGGAGTAGGAGAATTAGAATTTTGGGTGAGAGGTGGATTAGATTGAGAACTTGTTGGAAAAGGCCTTATAACAGAAATTGGTTGAGGGCTTGATCTGTTTTCAGAATGATCAGCAGAATTTGCATCGGCAAATGGATTATGAAAGTTATCGGTAAGATCATGTTCTGCCGATGATGGGAAATAGTGAGTATCTGCTGATTCTTCTACTGAAATGACTGGATCAGCAGCTGGTACTTGACCTGCAGGGTTAGAATTACTGGATTCACCTGTCTCATGAGCACTAGAAGCATTAGTACTATTTGGAGCCTTGTCAGACTCTAACAAATCAAATTCATCAAAGGTTACTTGAACAGATTCAACAATTTTCAAAAGTTTCTTATTAAAAACTCGAAAGGCCTTACTGTGTTTAGCGTATCCAACAAAGATTCCTTCATCAGCTTTCTCATCAAATTTACCTCTGTGCTCTTTACCGTTGTAAAGCACGTAACATTTGCAGCCGAATATTTTAAAGAATCCAATGTTGGGAGTTCTGCCTCTCCAGAGTTCATAAGGAGTCTTGTTATGGAATTTGTTGATGAGAGATCTGTTCTGAGTGAAGCAGGCGGTATTGATGGCTTCAGCCCAAAAATATTTCGGCAGCCTAGCTTCAGCAATCTTGGTCTTACCAGCTTCAATGAGAGTTCTGTTCTTTCTCTCAACGACACCATTTGGTTGTGGTGTACCGGCAGCTGAGAAGTTGTGGTCTATGCCATGATCATCACAGTACTGAGCAATACCATTGTTTTTGAATTCAGTGCCGTTGTCTGATCTCATGCTGATGATATCGCTTTCTTTCTGGGTTTGTAGTAGTCTGAATAACTTGGTAGCAATGGCATAAGTGTCATCTTTGTGACTGAAGGTTTCCACCCAAGTATATCTAGAGAAATCATCTACTACAACCAAGGTATATCTACTTCCCCCAATACTTGCTGTAGTTGTGGGGCCAAATAGATCCATATATAGCATTTGGAGGCACATAGATGTTGACATGCAGGGCTTGCTTCGGAAGGATGATTTATGTTGCTTTCCAAGCTGGCAGGCCTTGCATTTCTTTGCTTGATCAGCAGACACTTGAGGCAGACCGGTAACCAGATTTGAACGGCAAGTTTGGATAGATATTTGAAGTTCAAGTGACTGAGTCTCTTGTGCCATAGCCATGAGTTCTCACTGATGTTCTTAGCTACAAAACAAACATTAGCAACACCAGTAATAGCACTTAAGTCTACTACATAAATGTTACCTTTTCTTTTGGCAGTGAGAAGAGTTTCATTGGAAGCAATGTCTTTCACATAGCAACTGGAAGTAGTAAATACACATTGCATTCCTTTATCACAGAATTGTGATATGGATAGAAGGTTGTGTTTCAGACCATCCACAAGAGAGACCTTCTGTACAGTAACTGCACCTCTCTTGATGGTACCTATACCGATGATTTTTCCTTTGGCATTATCACCGAAAACCACTGGGGGACCTGATGCTTCTGAAATATCGGCAAGTAGATCTGCAAATCCTGTCACGTGTCTTGAACAGCCACTATCTAGAATCCACAAATCCTTGCTTGCACCAGTTGAGGCCATGAAGCATTCCTGAAATAAAATGGTATGCTTATGGTCCCCCTTATTCTTGGGTCTGAGGGTTAGTTCCTCTTTGGCAACCACATCTGGCCACCACTGGAGGATGTAACCTCAGTGGGTCCAGATAGGTGCTTCAAGAGGCATTCATGAGCCTTGTGACCATAATCAGAACAATTAGAACATCTCACTTGATTGATAGGCTATGGAGTCGGTAGAACATCATTCTGTTTAGTCAGTGCATCGGCAGAACTAGGGAATTGAGCAGGCACAAACTTAGTAGGTTTAAAGGTTTTAGTATTGCCTTTCTTTCCATTCTGTTTACCTTTGGCAGTTACCTTATTAGGTACTTGTCCATCGGCAGCAGATGTGGTTAGACCGGCAGTACTAGCTCTGCTGATGTATTCACCAAGAATACCGTTATCGGCAGACTCAGTATCAGCAACCTTAACATATTTTTGTTTGTGATTGTCATTCCTTTTGTTCTGGTTCTTAGGATACTTCATTGCCACAGCACTGTATATTGGCTTAGCATCCTTATGCACTGAGTTAACAGGACTACATTCAACTTTCTCATCCTTTTTCTCGATCGCACAAGTTTCAGTAGAGCTACTGCTACTGGAATCAAATCCTAACCCAGATTGGTCCTTATATGACATTTGGGTCTGTAGGATTGTTTCAACAACAACTCTAGATTTTGTGTAAGAATCAACAATCCTTGAGAGATGATTGTTTCTTTTCACAAGATCTTCGATCTGAGCTATCAATACTGCTACTTGGCTTTTGAGATCCAGGTTTTCTTTCTTTAGAAGAACAGACTCAAGCTCATGTCCTTTGAGAACATTAAGTTCAGACACAAGCAAGTCATTCTCTGCAGAAATTCTATTGAAATCAGCAGCCATCACTTTATGAACGCTACTCAGCTTTTCATGATCAATAAAAGTTCATCCATTGTCTCTACCATTTCAGCTTTGGATATTTCAGGAAAGGGATCAGCTAAAATTTTGGGGGCAGAGATAATAGGTTTAGGAGAGAAGTTAGGTAGGGAAGAGATGGGTTTCGAAGGCTTTTGGCAATATTGGGATGCTCGGTGAATGAGAATTTTCTGGTCATTGGTAAGGGTTTAGGTTTGATAGCAGTGAATTGAATAGAGTTACATTGACCATAGAGAGAGGTTCCCACTTGGTGAACTCTGTATCCATTTGGGTTCTCTGCTTTGACACTAATCTCTTTGAAGTGTGGTTGAGGTCTTCTAGTAGCTTCTTCTCTGACTGGAGATCTTGGAGGAGATGGATCTCGGTAGACAGGAGTCGGCAATGTGGATGTATCGGCATCTTCCAAGTCTAGGGCGACAAAGCTTACATCTGCATCTTCATCTTCATCGGCATCTTCATCTGAGTCAGTTTCACACCAAACCGGCAAGGCCTTTTCTGTGCTTTCATCGGCAACAAAGCTTCGAGACTTGGGATGTCTCTTGTTGAATGACTTCCTCACATACTCATATTTTGGTTGAGGACATTTAGAAGCAAAGTGACCAGGTTTTCTGCAGTTGAAGCAGACGAGATCACCTTTGTTGTTCTTTCCGTCGGTAGCACTTGTTGATGGTTTGTTGTAACTTGCTGGTTTTTGAAAAGTTGGTGTGAATGATTTTGGTTGCTGGTAGTTTCCTTTTTGCATCCTTTTGAAGTCCTTAAACCTTTTGTAGTTCCTAGCGAAGGCGGCAAATTCGTCTTCTTCCATAGGCTGTTCTGAGGTAGTTGCAGGGGTTTTGGAGCTGCAGGGTATAGGATGGGGATCTATAGGAGGGAATTTATTTGAAGGGAAGGATATCTGTGACTGAGCTGATAGAGACAAGTTTTTGAAATTTTTATCAAGAACGTTAAGTTTTTGCAGTTCTCTCTCATACAGAAATAGACTAGATACAAGATTCTGAATAGAAGTCTTGTTCAAGTCTCTCACTTCTCTAACAGCGGTGACCTTGGTATGATACTCATTTCCCAAAGAACTTAGAAAACGAATATTCAGGTCTTTCATAGTATAAATCTTTCCTAATGAAGCACATAAATTACTTACCTCGCAGAATCTGTCGTAGGCACTCCTTAGTGATTCACCATCTTGTGTCTTGAAGGATTCAAACTCAGCGATACAATCGTAGAGTCTATTGTCCTTTACCTGCTCGTCACCTTCAAAGTATGCAAGGAGCTTGTTCCAGCATTCTTGAGCCGTGGAGCCCAAGTCAATGAGTTTATATTGCTTGTCGTCCAAACCACAAGAAATAATGTGGCATGCTTTTCCATCTAGGGCAGCCGAAAGTTTGTCGTCCTCAGTCCATTCCTCTCTTGGTTTCTCGACCAAGGTTTCTTCAATTTGAACATGGGTTTCTTGTTCGGTGTCACGATCAGCATGTTGTGTCAGCGGAGTGGAGGGAATAGGTCTATAGGTGGTTGAGACTTTTAAAGGAATGATTGGACCACCTTCTATGACCTTCATCAACCGATCATCGATTGAGTTCATATACTTTATCATCTGAGATTTCCAGACACCAAACTCGTTGACATTTAACAACGGTATGGTAGTGATGTTAAATGACTGCATGATTTTTCCTGCCATGGTATCGGCAATACAAGCTGCAAAGCTTGGAAATTTCTTTCAAAAATTCCAAGCTCTGATACCAATTGTTAGGCCCAATTGGTAGGAAAATAGGCTAGAGGGGGGTGAATAGCCTTTTTAAAACTTTTACAAAGAAACACTTTTAAATGCAAAGTCACTTATCAGTTTGCAAACTATTATCAGTAAGCGCAGCGGGTAAAATATGACTTAGTTTTAACTCACACGAAATCAGTGTATAAAAGATTTTCAGAGCTTAGTTTAAAACACAAAGTTGTTTCTAAAAGTTCAATGCAGTTTCAAGAGATTGGTCAATGGAAATTACAATGAATCAGTATAAGCATATTCAATCTGCCGGTGATAGAATTCCAACCGGCAATGATAAGGCAAGCAACAGAGACACATGGATTTGGAGAGGTTCACAGTGTAAATACTGCTACGTCCTCTACCAAGTTTGGTCAGAACTTGGATTTGAGTTAAGAGTACTATTAGATTTTTCTAGTCTATTACAAGCACGGCTTTGCCGGTATACAAAGACTAAGTTCTAGAAATTTCTAATGGATCGTAAAACAATTCTGACCAAGTGTATTTGAGCGGCAAATTCAAGAGAACTTATCTCACTCAGGTGGGTGTGTGAAAAACTTAAACAACGTATTCCTTATATAATCTAGTTCCGGAATACTAACAATGTTGTTTGAGTTGGTGCACAAGTGTATGTCCTATTAAATGATCTAATGATTATATGGATACAGAATGTTTGAGTCTTTAATGAATACTCAAAAACATTCAACTCTCTTCAATGCTCTATTTTCACCAACCTTCTTCAATGCTCCAAGTCCACTATTTATAAGAGGAGTAAATGTCTTGAGTCTTGTAGAAGAAGGCTTGCAATTTGAATATCCAGCTGGGTAGTTGAGGAGCATTAAATGCGGTATCTTTAGCATTAATGGCGAAGATATGTGGTACACGCATGCTCGCAAAAGTCTGATGGGTAAAGACCCCTTTGTCTCAACCGGTTACCTGCAAAAAGCAAGTAGAGACAGAGTATAGCTAAAAGTAGCTATGTGTCAGACGGCGCAGCAATCATTACAGAGCAGGTAAACTACTTTTAGATAAAACAGTAAGAAAGGACAGAGACAATCAGCAAGGTTGACTTTAAGGTGAAACGATGTAACCTGACTGACAGTACAGACTTTCTTTCTTTATCGGCAAGTTGAGAATGAAGTTGATCGGCAACTTGTTTATCAAGTTGATCGGCAACTAGTTTACTGGTCTGCTGATTTGCTTCCTCTTGCTGGTTTGCCTTGTTTGAAGAGTTGGAATACACCTGTGCTGATCACCAAGAATCCTAAGAGTACCTTATAATGGTTCTAATAAAATTGGGGGATCCTAAGTGATAGCTATGATTGAGATTAAGCAATTCTATGTCCTAAACATATATTTGATCAACACGCACGCTTCCCCCATCAGGAACTAGAATGCCCAGAAAAGATGTAGACTTTGAACAAAAATGCAAGCTTAACCCTCAAACGTCCCCAACGGAGTCGCCACTGTAGATACCCCGGAAAAACCACAACTTTGGCTAGAGCGGTGAATTATCCTAGGATGTCTATTCGTGTTTTAAGTTGTTTAGAGTCGCCACCTATGTTTTAGAGGAACATAAGAAAAACCTAATATTTAGCCTAAGTTTGATACGAAAACAGAGATTCTTGTTATGAGGTTCGGGGGTTAGGTTACGAGATGGGAAGTACTTAAACACCCATCTCGCCCAACTAATATTGGTCTTACTTGTTCAAAGTCCACATAAATAAAACGTTCTTCCTATTCTTAAAGATGATAAAAGGGGGGGGGGTTTAAAAGGGGTGTTTAGAATGTAGGGAGATAACTCCTTGGCCAACTTCAATGGAGTGATGTGGCCTTTAGTGTCATGTCCCAAAATAGTTTTGGGGTGATTGCACGTTTGACAAAAGTGAAAGAAGATGAGAAGAGATGAAGTAGAGAGAAGAGATAAAAAGTAGAGTTTACCTAAACTTCAAATGACTTCAAGTATTTCTTGGAGAATGCCTTGAAAATGATTTGTGTATGGTTTTCTTAATCATAAAGGTCCTCCTTTTCAATGGTAAATTAGAGGGGTTTATATAGGTGTAAACAAGATGTTTTTGGTGCCAAAACGAAGTCACAAAGATCAGTTTCCCGGGCAAATCATGTAAAATGAGCAAGGGAGGGATTCTTGGAGAAAATCTGTAACTGACGCCCAGGTGGGCGCGCCTCCTGCGTTGGTGGCGGGATGCGCACGCTTCTGACCCCAAAGGGCGGAGGCGCGCGACTTCAAAATGGCCTTTTTGACAGAATGGACTAGAAAGTTAGCACTGTTATTCAGTTTGGTCCTTGGACTTAACAAAGTCAGTCAGGAACTTAACAAAAGTAAGAGAAACTAATGAGAAACACTTAAAATAAGGAGAAACACAAGATCAAATATGCAATCGGGGTGAGCGGTCTAAGGCGGGGTGTCTACACATACATGTAAAAAAAAACTCTATGTTTTCTCTCTAAAAATAACTAGTTGTCCGCACACTACCACTAGTCCGTGTCACACTGCACACCTTACTCCGGATAATCCGCTGAGTGCACAGCTTAGGCGATCCTGTTGTCTCTGTCTTCGTGGCACCCGGTTTATCTAACTCACCGTGTACGCTTGCAAGCGGTTGAGGTTTAGCCTTGTCGGTGTCTAAAACCATGCACTCTCACAGAGTCTAGGACACTCTAAAGTCGACCGGTTGGTTTGACTAGCTTTTCTTTATAGACAATTAACATGTCGTTCATGCCATCGTCCGTTAAGTCATTAATTAGTCGAGATCCTTCGAGAGAAAAGAAGCACAAAAAAAAAACAAAATTCCCTATAAGGGTGTGCATATTGTGAGCCGAGTGATACTTTGTACAAGGATCTCAACTCGTTAAAAAATTAATGGAAGTAACATCAACGTTACGTTAAATGCCTTTAAACAAGGGTTAGTCGTTAGGATCCGTTAGGTCGGTGGAAGTCGCTTGCCTTATAGGACCCTCGCCCAAATTGTCCGTTTGGGGGTGTGCAATGCAGGTGAAAAACGAGGGGTCTATAGACGTAGTGATGGCCTCCACTGATCCAAGTTTTGTAAATAGTAACCCAAAAAAGGGATACCCCTTCCAACCAATTAGGATGTAAATAATGTACTGTTTTGTAAATAACAAAATACATTGCATGAGCCTTACTCGTCCTAAACTTCACCTACCGTACCTCTACAGAGAAGCGAACTTGGGTCCATTCCGGTGGTCGACTACAACGTCCGAGCCCTCCGCAAACTCAGACTTCAGTCTCTGCTTCAACAATGTCTCCATCATCATCTGAGCCTTCCACTCCTAACGTCCCTGCTCCGTAAGTCTCCGCTGCTCCTATTGATCCTGAGGTCGTCGCCAGCATCAAGCCCTCAGATATTCTGCAGCCCCTCCATGCCTTCTTCACTAATCTTATGCTGCAAATCTCCAAGCTCGAGGATCGAAGAAAAGCTCTAGAAAGGGTCAACCAAGAGCTCAAAGACCATCTTCACACTGAAATGAAGAAGAAAGGTGTAGAAACTAGCTTCCACAATGAGGAAGTGATCTTCGTCGAGGATGAAGAAGTGCCTGTCACCCACCCCTCCAACAAGGATGTTATCCATCTCAAAGTGCCTAAATACCAAAGGGTCCCTCCTCCTGACAATGGTACTAGAGCGACCTCCAGCAAAGGTCCGTATGAGCCGTCACCTGAATTGATGGGTAGCTACTCATCCTCCACCAAGTTGCCTCCGCCATCATTGCCACTAACCATCGGTGCCGCCATACCTGCAATCTCCACTACTCCTCCCGCTGCTCAAGCCTATGGCAGCTCTGATTTTTCCAATCACCCCCTAGTGGTCGCTATGCAAGAACAGATCCGCAAGTTCTCCGACACGGTCAGCAAACAAGCCGCTCCTATAGTCCAAACCATCAACCCTAGCAATGTGGGTGCTCTCCCTAGAGACTTCAAGATGCCAAAAGTCTCCACTTTCCATGGAACTACATGCCCCAAGACTCACCTTGACAGTTATGTGCTAGCTATGAGAGCCCAAGACTGTACTAATGAACAGATGGCCCGAGTCTTCCACACCACTTTGGATGGAATTGCTCTCCGTTGGTTCTTGAGTTTGGATCCCTCTGAAAGAGAGACATGGGATCAAATCACCACTACTTTCTGTGAGAAGTATCAGTCAAACCTCGATTGGCATGTCAACCGTACTGAGATGGAGAACACTATGCAGAGGCCCGACGAGCCTATCTATGTCTTCTACAAGAGATGGAATCACAAGCTAGAAAAGGTACAATACCCCCCTAAGGCAAAGGAACAAAAGAAAATTTTCTACAAGTACTTATTGCCTGAGCTTAACAAAATGGGGTTGTCGAGCGAAAACACCGACACCGTTTGGAGGTTGCTAGAGCCCTTCGCTTCCAGTCTGGCCTTCCTTTATCCTTCTGGGGGAGTTTGTTCTCAGTGCTGCTTATCTCATCAATCTTACACCCACACCTCGTTTGGATGGTAAATCCCCGCATGAACTTCTTTTAAATCACTCACCTTCATATAACCATCTTTGCATTTTTTTGGTGCCTCTGTTATGTTCGAGATCCAAACTGTGCAAAGGACAAATTCGATTCTCAATCTCAGTCTTGTATTTTCATAGGTTATCCTAATGGCAAGTAAGTTTATAAGGTTTATGATCTTGCCTCTCACAAAATCTTTGTTTCTCGAGATGACCACTTTTATAAACATATCTTTCCCTTTACATCTTCCTCTTCTGGTACTACTGCTTCTTCCATTAGCACTACAACTCATCCACATTCCTTGGCCGAAGGGGAGTATGAACCAGCTTGTCATATGTCTCCAGAATCACAAGAACCTAATCATAATAATGAATCACAAGAAAATCTTAATGTTGATATTGTAGATCAATCTGTCACACCTCTCACTGAATCCACAAACATATCTTGTTATATTCTGATGTAAATATCTACTGCGACTAGTCCCACACTGGTACCTCAGATGCCTCCTTCACGACCTCATCGAGATCGCACGATGTCTATGCGACTCAACGATTATATATGCACTATCCCTGGTGGTAGAAGCTCCTCCCAGCCCCTTTCGCTTCAACTGGAGTATCCTTGGGTAAAGCATATCCTCTCTCCTATCACTTAACCACCTCTAAATTTTCTTCATCATATGCTAGTTTTCTTGCTGCTATTAATAGTCACAGGGAACTAAAGAATTACTCAGAGGCTTTTCAATACTGTGAATGCGTGTGATTGAAATTGAGAGTCGCCACGTTGTTTTATTTGTAGTTAAAACATTGAGAAAACCATTTATGAGAAAAATTGGGTTCGGGGGTCAAATTACAATAAGAGAATAATATTCATGTGATCACTCCTATTGCCCGACGAATCGGTCTTCCTATCATGATCAATGTGTGTGTGTGTGTGTGTGTGTGTGTTAGTGTTTGAGACCGAATCCGAAGATTGCCTACGTTCTTCTCAATGCGAGAAGCTCAGGTCAGCGTAGTTCATTGATGAATTTAGAATAGAGATGATGAAGCGGGATCATGCATAAAGAGGGGGAAGATTAGGATTAGGAGTAGTTCCTAGATCATATTAGGGTTTGATGAAACCCTAGGAACATCATCGGCTATGTTATATTCACATAATAGGGATTAAAACCCTAGATCTAGTATGTTACGCATAGATAAGTCTTAGATCTAGCATAATAAGAACATCATGAAAACATATGAATGAACATGTAAACATGAAGATCGCTACCATAAATATAGCATATATTATGAATTTAGACTAAAAATATGAAGAACACATGAAGAACATATGAATATGGATGCATAAACATAATAAAAACATGCATAAAACAGATCTAGCCTAAGAACATAACCAGAACATAATAAGAAAAGTAAGAAGACTTACCTTGATCGGCAAGAACTATGATTGAAGCTTCTTGAAGATTCGAAGAGGCTTCGAGGGTGCCAGAAAGGCTTAAACTTGGAGTTTTTTCATCTGTCTAGACTCTGAAACTCGCAGAATGAGTTATGTCCCTCATTTGTGAAGCTAAGGACCCTATTTATAGGAAAACGGGGTGGAATTAGACAAGTGGCTGTACGGTCGGGTGCAAGCCGTATGGTGGACTTATCTTGGATTACGTGCTGATCAAGATCTCAGTGAATCCTTATCAGTTTGTTCTCAGGATTTGGTCAATATCCTGATGGAATTCGATCTAGAATTGATTTCGTCCATCAAGAACTCTGGAGAACTGCCGGATATGTCCCTGTTAGGTTATAATTGCCCAAAAGGTCCTTAGAGGTTCCTAAAGGTCTAGGAAGTCCTTTATCTTCAGATCAGGTACTAACAGTAGCCCATCGGCGACACTTCTTGCAAGGCATGATATTATCATGGTCTTCCACATGATGAACATTATATTTGACGTACTCAAACGCTACCCTTAACCGGGTGGTTATAAAGGCTGCCATTGGCATAATCAGATTCTTGTAGGGAAGAATGATAAGTCAAGATGGGATTTGTCCCTCTCTTAAGAGATATATCTGCTTGGCCACTCGATGAGTGAGATTGATGATAGTGTATGGCCATACCTAAATGAATTGATGTGTTCAATGTCATTTGCTCATATCAATCTACTCAGAATCGAGAAAGCATTGGACAACATAAGTTGACATGGACCATGACTTATGTCCAATATGATATCGCGTGACAAAGGGATTGTGATATGTTCTATAAGGTAACTTTAGACTTTCAAAGTTATACTAATTTGGTAGTCATAATGGCTTGCTAGAGTCCGCTTATGACTTACGGGTTCTGAATGGTTCGGACTCATTGCCAACTTAGTATAATCCTATTGGGTCACACACAATAGAACGGATTGGAAAAAGGCAAAATCTGGGAATTTTGAAGACTGCCACCGTACGGCACCATGGCCACCGTACGGCTCCTATTGAGCCGTACGGCTGGTCCCCCCAATTCTGGTCAGTTTGTTAGGTTTTCTTGTACGACAAGGAATCCCGATCCCAAAAATAATTAGGTCAAACCCTCATATAAGATATGCAGCAGGGTTTGACAGCCTCTAATGTTGATTTTGGAAATCAATAACAGTTGTTTTAGAAACAATAAATTATAGAGAGGTAGGATTATTTATTTTGTGATCTATGATCATCAAAATACAATAATCAATGGAGCAAAATAATTCCTTTGAAGAAATTGTTTCTGCACCATGCCTTGGGTCTAGCAATCCCGATCAAGAAGGTGTTCTTGATATCCGTTCTACGTGTGGATACCGATAAAGGGTGTTTGCTTTAGCACCTCAAATTCCGTGTTCATGGATTTGATCTTCAAGTGTATGTTTCTTTCATCTTGTATTTAATTTAATCAACATGCACGGATCCGGGCTCATGGGTATTTGATCTTATGTTTTATTCTGATGCGCATGATGCATCAAAACCCAACAGTTTTTTCTCTAGACCGCCCTTGCGGGTTTTCAATCTAGGTTGGTATATTCTTTTAGTGTCGTTTTTTTATTATTTTATTTCAGTCGACTCAAAAATAAAGAAAAGACATAATTGTATGGACAACTTGCAGGAGCATTTTCGTTATAGTAAGAGAGAGAGAGAGAGAGATAGAACAAGAGAGAGAGAGTTCTCGTGTTTTGACTTTTTGGACAACTTGAGTGTATATATGTACAAAAGGAAGGAAGCCCCTGCTTGACATAAAGTAAGTGTTTAGCTCTTTCCTAGATTGTAGAACAGAAGACTTGTCGAGACATTTGAAAATTATTTTATACAGAATTGTCTTTTGATTGTTCGAGAATGGACCTCGTTGATTAGTTATGTATCTTATGATTATGTTTTAGACAAGTAGTCTCGAAATAATAAACGCCTTGATTAATCGAGAAAGAGAATAGAAATTGTAGTGTATGGGGAAGAGAGAAAAGAAAGAAAGTTGGCCCAAGGTGGGTTGTGTTTATTTTGTGGACTAGACCAGGAGGTTGCCTACGTTCTTCTCGATGTGAGAAGCTCAGGTCCGCGTAGTTCGAGGATGACCCAGTTAATGATGATACTGGGTTTGAGTGGTGGTCTGCTCCATCGTTGCTTGTTGCTTTGGACCGCTTCGTTCGTAGTTGTTGCTTCGGACTGTTGCCGTCAAGTTGAGTTGAACTCCTTTGAAAAGAAAGAAAAATAGAAAATAAGAAGTGAAAAGAAAGTGGGGCTTTCACTTTTCCTATGATGATAGCCCCTTCTATTTTTCTTTGTTTTGATTTTATTTCTTTGTGTACACCCTTGTTTTTGCCTAGGCCGCCCTTGCGGGTTTTCAACCTAGTGGGCTTCTTTTTTGTGCAATTGCTCTAATTTTTTTATATACATTTACATATAAAACGTTGGGCAAGATGAGCCCCTAGTTCGTTTTTCTCCTTTGGGAGGTAGAAGTCGTAGAGGAGGTTTGAATAGCCCCTTACATTTTGTTGACATCTTCGAGGAGGACAGACAACCCCAGTGCATCGTGATGTCGGACAACCTTTGTGATTATGCTGATGCTTCTTTGATGGTGAGCAGCTTTGCAGTCATCGTCTTCTTCATGAGAAGGGAAGGTGGAGGTGTATGTGAGGAGTATTTAGGGGGTGCACACAGTGGGTATACACGAGGAGTATATATAGGAGTGTACATAGTGGGTGTACACGAGGAGTGTGTATATATGTATGATGGTAGGTATAGAGAGTGTATATAGAGAAAATAAAATGATTCGATTGATCAAAGCGTTTATTATTTTGAGATTATTTGTTTATTTAATTGTGTATGATGGTTTGTCGGTCCATTTACCTTTTAATGAGTCTTTATTAATGAATATGTTTGTGATTAATTCATCATATAAAGATATAGCAATCAATTGATAATTGAGATTAATACAATTTTCATGGAATTGATGTATATATGATAGATTATGTCTCAAGTCTAGAGAGAAAAGAAATACTCTTTTAGTTATTGAAACTAAAAGACTCAAATTGACTAGTCCGATGTGGACTTTAACAATCTAACTAGGGTCCAAAGTGGACTTTTGCTAGTAAAAATAAAAGACTAATGTCCGAGGTGGACTTTGACTAAAAGACTCTCTAGAACCTACGAAGACTGAAAGACTCTTTTTTATTTATTTATATTTATATATATATATATATATATATATATATTGAAGGAGGTAGCCCCGGTGTAGCTTCTTGCTTGCTTGGACTTTGTTCACACCCATGTATTCCCTTTGCGGATGAGGGTCCTACCATGGATTAAGTCTTGGATCTTGTTCTTCAAGGTGAGGCAATTTCCAGTGTTGTGACCAATTACGTTGTGATATCTGCAGAACTTGGAGTAATCGACATTTTTCCCCACATGTTGTGGTTTGTAGTCTTCTAAAGGGGTTAGCTTGCCCGATTTGATGAGACCTTCATAGAACTCAGCTAAAGACATCCCATAATCATCGAACTTGCGTTCGTATTTAGTTTCACGAACCATCTTGGGGAGTGGTTTAGGCACAGGTATTCCTTGCTGATGAGTAGTCACAGGAGGTATTCCAATGGGGAAAGTCCGTGGTGGCCCATACATTTCAGGAGCGTACGGGTGTTAAAACTGAGCATGAGGGAGAGTGCGGTTGATGTACTCGTAAATGCCATAGATATCGAATCAGAGATGCTCCTCGGTGTCCTTTAGAGCCTTGTACGTCTCTTTCTGAAAGTGGTCTGATTGCTTGAGGAGGACAGTCTCGAAGTAGGCTTCTTTCTTATTGAGAGCGGTCCGGAAGAAGGTTGCTTGCTCATTGAGAATGGTCTTGAAGTGGGCCGCTTGCTTGTCGAGAGCGGTGTTAAGATGTACTGCTTGCTCATTGAGAACGGTGTTGAAGTGGGTTACTTGCTCATCGAGAACGGCGTTGAAGTGGGCTGCTTGTTCATTGAGAACGGTGTTGGGGTGGAGAGTTGTCTCGAGACCATGGGTGGCAGCTTCGGTTGAGACTTCAATGATTCCTTCGGCAGACATGATGCAAGATTCTGTAATTGTTGGTGGAGAAGTTAAGTCTTTGAATTGAATTAGACTCATAATTAATGACAAGGCATCGTTTATAAAATTATTTTATGAAAGGACTCGATCTCCGTATTTTTGAAATGTTCTTTGAATGAAAAGACTAACAGTTTGACCGGGCCGGAGCTGCCTACGTTCCCCTTACTATGCAGGAGAGGTCCCACATAATGAGAGGCTCTGGTCACCGTAGTTCGGGTTAAGTAAGACAAGTGAGAGAGTGACTGCAAGAGGTCAGTCATTTTTTTGAAAACCATAAGTATTAAAAGATGACCGTAGAGGTCAAAAAGAAAGAGAAATGACTCGGTCCTTGGTCAAAATAACGGGTGGAGGGACCCTATGTAGGTGGTTTTTACTTGAATGAGTCGGGTAAGGTTTAATATGGGTAGGCCAAGAGGTGGGTCATCTAAGATCAGCTAGCTTGACTGAAGGTGGGGTCAAAATGAAGGATTGACCGAGATGGGTCAAGATGACCAGTTTGACCTAGATGGGTCAAGGACGGGTTGACCTAGATGGGTCAAGGTGACGGGTTGACCTAAACGGGTAGATGACGGGCTGACCTAGATGGGTCAAGGTGACGGGTTGACCTAGACAGGTCAAAGTGACGGGTTGACCTAGACGGGTCAAGATAGGTTGACCAAGACGGGTCGCAGACGGGTTGACCTTGACGGGTCGATGATAGGTAGGTTGACCTAAGCGGGTTAAAGTTGACTTAGGAGGTCAAAGGTTGGCCTAGATGGGTCTAGATGATGGGTTGACCTAGGCGGGTCGAGGACGGGTTTGACCTAGACGGGCCAAAGACGGGTTGACCTAGACGGGTCAAGGTGACGGGTTTGACCTAGATGGGTCGAAGGTGATGGGGAATCCTAGATGGGCTAGAGGTAGGTCAGTTGACCATAGGTGGTCAAAGCTTGACCTAGGCGGGACGGCGGTAGGTAAGTTGACCTAGGAAGATCAAAGGTTGACTAGGGTTTATCTAAGGTAGACTCATGCATCATGATGAATGATGACAGTAAAGATAATTTAAGATAACCGCTTTGGTAAGTGTTCTTAAACTCGATCAAGGTGCATGGTTTAGATACGGACAAGGTTCAACCTCAACCGCTCGCAAGTGTACATGGTGAGTTAGATAACCCGGATGCCACGAAGATAGAGGCGACATGATCAGCTAAATCTGTTCACTCGGCGGATTATCCGGAGTAGGGTGTGCAGTTTGACATGGACTAGTGGTAGTGTATGATTAAAACATGATTTTTATGATGATATGCAATGCATGAGAGAAGTCTACTAGCATGACAATTCATTGTAACAGTATTTAAGCATGAAATAAACATAAGCAGAGCAGATCTACAACATTTAAGCATGCTATGAAAACATAAACCCGCAGGAAATCATTAGAACCAGTTTTGCAGGAAAGGGGAGCTGTACGGCTAAAACAGAGGCGGACGGACCTAAAGAAGGCGTACGGATGTAAGTTACAGAAACGTGAGAAATTGCAGAAGTGCAGTTTTTTAAAGAAAAAGAGTGCGCGGGGCAGTTAGAAAACACACAAAATCATGAAGTAAATGAAAGTTAGACCCTCTTAAGTTTTGAAAAAGGTTTTCAAAAACGAAGTCCCCAGCAGAGTCGCCACTGTGAATGCGCGTGATTGAAATTGAGAGTCGCCACGTTGTTTTATTTGTAGTTAAAACATTGAGAAAACTATTTTTGAGAATAATTGGGTTCGGGGGTCAAATTACAATAAGAGAATAATATTCATGTGATCACTCCTATTGCCCGACGAATCGGTCTTCCTATCATAATCAATGTGTGTGTGTGTGAGTTTGAGACCGAATCCGAAGATTGCCAACATTCTTCTCAACGCAAGAAGCTCAGGTCAGCATAGTTCATTGATGAATTTAGAATAGAGATGATGAAGCGGGATCATGCATAAAGAGGGAGAAGATTAGGGTTAGGAGTAGTTCCTAGATCATATTAGGGTTTGATGAAACCCTAGGATCATCATCGGCTATGTTATATGCACATAATAGGGATTAAAACCCTAGATCTAGTATGTTACGCATGGATAAGTCTTAGATCTAGCATAATAAGAATATCATGAAAACGTATGAATGAACATGTCAACATGAAGATTGCTACCCTAAATATAGCATATATTATGAATTTAGACTAAGAATATGAAGAACACGTGAAGAACATATGAATATGAATGCATAAACATAATAAAAACATGCATAAAACAGATCTAGCCTAAGAACATAACCATAACATAATAAGAAAAGTAAGAAGACTTACCTTGATCGGCAAGAACTATGATTGAAGCTTCTTGAAGATTCGAAGAGGCTTCGAGGGTGCCAGAAAGGCTTAAACTTGGAGTTTTCTTGTCTGTCTAGACTCTGAAACTCGCAGAATGAATTGTGTCCCTCATTTGTGAAGCTCAGGACCCTAGGAAAACGGGGTGGAATTGGACAAGTGGCCGCACGGCCGGGTGCAAGCCATACGGTGGGTGATGAGCCGTACGGTGGCCTTATCTTGGATTACGTGTTGATCAAGATCTCAGCGAATCCTTATCAGTTTGTTCTCGGGATTTGGTTAATATCCTGATGGAATTCGATCTAGAACTGATTTCATCCATCTAGAACTCTGGAGAACTACCGGATAAGTCCCTGTCAGGTTATAATTGCCCAAAAGGTCCTTAGAGGTTCCTAAAGGTCTAGGAAGTCTTTTATCTTCAGATCGGGTACTAACAAATACCCATAATGGAGAAATGTTATGGCTCAAGAATAGAAGCACTCAAAGGAAACCACACTTAGGATTTAGTTCATTTGCCATGTGGTAAGAAAGCCATTGGCTCGCGTTGGGTTTATAAAATTAAATTCAATTATGATAGGTCGATTGAAAGACACAAGGGAAGACTTATTTTCCGAGGATACACCTAAATTGAAGCTTTAGATTATACAGATACATTTTCATCTGTTGCAAAATTAACCACAGATCGTTATTTACTAGCGGTTGCAGCACCTAAAAATTGGGTTTTACAACAATTGGACATTAACAATGCATTCCTCCATGGTGATCTCAAGGAGGAAGTCTATATGAGGCCACCCCTGGGTTATCTTCCCGCAAGTGATCAGAGTTAAAAAGTCACTGTATGGTTTAAAAAAAGCTAGCCATCAGTGGTTCACAATGTTCTCTATACTCTTCATCGTTGTGGTTTCAAGCATTCTTGGGCTGATCACTCATTATTTGTCCATCGTAGAGGAGTTGATTTTATTTCGGTACTTATTTACATTAATGATGTTCTGATTGGTGGGAATAATGTTGAAATATGCAATCAACTAATTAAGTACATAGCCAGTTGTTTTCCAGTCAAAGATTTTGGTTCTCTACGGTATTTCTTGGGTCTTGAGGTGGCTCGTTCCTGAGAAGGAATTTTTGTGTATCAGAGTTACTATGTGCTAGACATACTCACCGATGCCGAAACACATGGAGCAAAGCTTGATTCCTAACCTATCCAACAACAACACTGTCTCAATAGTTAAGATGGTTCTCTCGTGCCTGATCCGAGTCAATATCGGCACTTGATAGGTCGACTCATTCACCTCACCATTACTCGGCCCAACATCGCATATACAAGACAAATTATGAGTCAATATATGCAGCACCCTCTTCAGCCACATCTTGATGCTGCAATTCGTCTTCTGTGATACATAAAAAGTACTTCAGGCCAATGTATATTTTTCCCATCTAAAAATGATTTCCTGGTGTATGCCTATTGTGATGCCGATTAGGGAGGTTGTCCCATATCTCGACGATCAATCATAAGTTTTATTTGTTCAGTTAGGAAACTCCCCAATATCCTGGAAATCAAAGAAACAACAAACTGTTTCATGCTCTTCTGCAGAAGCTGAGTATAGATCAATGGCTTCCACTACCACTGAACACATCTGGTTGCAGGCACTCCTAAGTGATCATACAGTCCTGTTAGGAATTTAGTGGTACGTTGCAATTTAGAATAAGAACAATACATCCACAAACACAAATATGAGAGAATCACACAATAAGAACAAAAGAATTGTTTGCCCGGTTCGTTCAACACATGAACTATGTCCCGGTGCAATCGCCAAGCCAATATTATATTAAATATTCTTCAATATGATTCTACAATGTGTTCAAACTCAGAACTATGCTTATATAGGCTTACAAGAAAGTCCTAAACCAAAACTAGGAAGAATTATCGTCAAAATAGGAAACAAGAACAAACTTGGACAGAAAGACACTAGGTCCTGCCGGGTCACCACTAGGGTCCGACCGGACCATGCTCCAAATCTGGTCGGGTGCCCATAGTGGTCCGACCGGACCCCCTTCTCTTGCAGCCTTCTTCGGTTTCCTCTTCCGTTTTGACTTCTCCTTGATCCTTCCAACTCCCGTTTGATCTTGGACTCCTTTCCCCTTGTCTCTTTATTGTTTTAAGACTCTAATCCTAAAAATCTCTCACCTAGAGACTAAAATCATAAGCAAAGACCGATCATCACTCCCACCATGAAATGAACCTCCTTCAAACACATTTTTACTCTCATATTGACTTGGCGTTGCCGTGCCTCCCCGCTTAAGTGCTAAGGTGAGTTGAAACCAAGCGACGTTTCAACCCCTCCGTATTAGATTGTTCTCGCCTCTTCAAATCAGCTTCTACCTTGATTTCTCCCCGCAAGTCTAACTTCGTCTTCTTCCTCCAGACCCACCTTCCTTGCAATGCTCCCCTTTGAAACTTGGACGCACCTTGTTTCTTCCATTGTCATCTCTTGGTCTGAACACGCTCTCTGTTAGGGTACTTTGACTTCTATACCACGTTTATCAACTTTGTGTCACTCTCCCCCAACACACCGTTTCTTGATGTCTCTCCTTTCTACACCAATAGGCCAGTCATTTAACCTCTTGCTCCCACCCGAGCGAACATCGATATTGTAGACACCCCGATCTTCTCCTTAACCCCATAAGCGATCATCTTAGATCCTTTTGTGACTTCCCAAGACCAACCAATGAAGGTTACCCCATACCATTCATCATCAAGTTGTGTAGATACCCCGATCTCGCACCCCTTATCAAACCCCTTTTAACCGGTCTAAACCCTAATATTGACCTAAAACCCCAGATTTGGCTACGCGGGAGTGCCGTGGACCTTATCAGTGCATCGAATGGATTAACAGACTTCAAATTCATGATCAAAGCGAAAAAAAACAAGTAAACAGGCATGTACTTCAATTTTTGAGCTGCGGGACCCGAAACGGGGCCCGCACCCTTAGAACTGTTCATTATCGTCCATTTTGTGCATTTAAAATTATAATTTGTCATCCCTTTCTCATAAAAATATTCCAGGTACGCGGGCGTAACCACAAAATTATTTCAAACAACTTTCATGTTGGGCCCGTTGACAACCGGAACTCCCAAGTGCGCACACCCGAGCAGTTGCGGAGCCGATACGGAGCAAAAGCTGACAAGAGTGGAAGACTCCAGCTGAACACTCTTATTTTCTACTAAAAATTCAAAGGGAAATGATGTCTCTCCATGCTAAAGTCAAGCCAATTAACCATTCAACCACCAATCACATGGCCAAGTTTTATCCACATCACCCCCTTTTTCACCACATAAACCAACAACCTTCACTCTTACCCTTTTAACCACGTTCTACATTTTTAACACACTTTCTACACAGCCCAAAACCTATCTCCAAGCTCCCCAAGATCAACCCCTAAGACTCCTTAGCACCATCACAAAACCACCAAAGAACCACCACTCCAAACAACAACAAACACTCATCAAACACTCTTTCAAACACAAATCAAACACTCATCAAAACATCTTCAAGAAAAGCAACAAAAAAAGTCTTCCCTTGGAAGCAAAGGAAGCACAAATCATCCATTTTATATGTAAGTTCTTTCAATGTAATAATTTATTTAGTTTGCTTGAGGTCTAGCTACATGTTGAGCTAGACCTCCATATGTACAAACATTGTTGTTCAATCTATGTTCTTCCCTATGTTTCTCTCATGTTAGCCATCTCTACCATGTATATAATCTGATATCCATGGGCGGATCTTATGTGTAAATAGGGGGTACACGTGCACCCGGTCAACCCAATTTTTTTAACTAAAAAAAAAGTTTTTTTTTTTTTTTACTAAGTGCACCCCCAAAAAATTAATTAGAGTGGTAATTTAACTAGAAGGGATGTGAACTTAGTAAAAGGAAAAGTTAACAAGTTATTTAGTGTAAATTGTGTACTTGTTTTCTTTTATGAGACAATTGTTTTGAACTTATATACTTAATTATGTACTTGAATATAATTACGTTTTAAAAAATTTTGGTATGGAGTTATTTAGTGTAAATTGTGCACCCGGTGGTTGAAAATCCTAGATCCGCCACTGCTGATATCTATATGTATATATTATGAATACATGTTTCCATGATCATTTCCATCATTCCATGTCCATATGGCATTTTTAGAGTAAGTTTTAAAGCATTTTCTCTCGTCAATACCTGCTGTCCACTAGACTTTCAGTCATGACCATTCTGCCTTGTCACCTCCATTACTCATACAAAACATGGTTTTTTGTCTTAGTTCACAAAAGAGTTTTTGTTCTAGACAAATAGAGTAATATGAGAATGTAAATATCACATTTGTACCATTATTATAAATTTGTTTTTCCTTTTATTGTTTAGACTCTTGATCTGCAAATCCGTACATGTTCATCTTTGACATTCAAATGTCAGAGGTGTTTTTCATGATTTATACTTACTTGATGGCCTTGAAACTTTCCAGATCTAAATTTCAATATGTTAGGAACAACTTGCATGTTTAGTGTTTTCCATGATTCCCCCGTTTTCATGATGCAAAAAGTGGATCTTTTATGAGTATATGCATATTTGTCAGATCTGGCTGTTGTGAATGTCATATTGTATGCCTTATTTGCACAATATAAAATGCTCCTAAAATCAGAGGAAAAATCATGGTTTATACTTGATGTGTTAGGGACTTTTCTTGGCCTTTATTTTCCGGATTGTGTAAGTATAGAAGCAGGTACATGAAGAAGAAGCGGACAGCAGTCCCTAAATTGTCTTGTGACGGAATTTTGGACTTTCATTTGATATGGGATTTGTTTCCCACTGTTTATTAACCCCCCTCTTTTGTGTTTCCTTTACTGGATGCGAATACTAATCTATTTTCAAAACCAAGTGAGAGTCCACCCAAACCGACTCTTATTTGTGAATTAAAGCAAACAATCATAGAATAGGAAGACCTCCTCATATATTAATCATCATTTTTGTTAGGGCATAAAAAAGATATAAAAGGCATAAAATGAACTTAAGTGGCATGCATACTAGAGACCATCATGGGCGAGGAGAGTGCCTAACCCCTTCTCTTTCTCGTAAATTAGCCCCCGAACCCACTTTCTCTAAAATAAAAGGTTTTATCTTCGTTTTCCTAAAATAATATAAGGAGGCGACTTTTGACTGTTTAATTCCAAAGAGAGGAAACCATTATGAGGGAACCGAGCGCATTTCCGAAGGCGCATTAGCACGAGGCAGGGCCCGAATCGCCCTCGCGAGCGATCATTTCGGGTCGGCTTCGAACGTGGGCTCTCACAGTGGCGACTCCGCTGGGGAAATTTTCTAAGTGGGCTAGACTCTAATTTTGTGCATGCCATGATTTGTATGCTTTGCCTTGTTTGTATGTATTTATGCCTAACATCTTTTTTGTAGGGACGTTTTTTTTGCTTCTTATGTGTATATATATATATGCGTGGTGAATGTTCCCTTTACATAAAAAACAAAAAAAAAATTGGAAAAAATGAAAAAAAAAAAAAACAAAAAAAGATTTTTTTTTGCTTTCTTGATTTCAAAAAAATCATTTTTCAAAAGTATAGATGCCACGCACACATGCAGGTTTTTGAAAATAACATCTCTTAGAACCGTACAAACCCGAGAATGTAACCCGAGGGTATAAGGGAACTCATCGACTTCCCGATAGGGCCCGCGGTGGACATTCTCACCCCAAAGCGCGCCTACTTGTCGTTGCGATGGGTGTAAGACAACCTCTCCCATTACCAAGCCACGATGTCCATGTTTTAAAAAATGACACGTCCTAGACTTCATGCCGGTTTTTGTCTAGCAATTTCCCTTCAAACCTATGAGTTCCCCAAAAAGGTTATAAACGACCTCAATTGTGGGTATCATGTGGAATTCTTGGATTGACTTAAAATTGCCAAGACCCTCACATAGACCGTAACCGAATGGTGGATCCCAGAAAAAGTATAGGCCCTTCGCTAGGGGCTTGGACGGCTAATAGTACAGTTGGAAAACGTTGGTCCTATACTTTGGAGACGGTATCCACTATTCCAGGATTGAATGAAAAATGTGTCAAAACAAAGCAAAGTGCTTGTCCGGCTTTCATAGGTTTGTGCGTTGCTTGCGCTTCAAATTTTGAAAAAAATAAAAAATAAAATCTAGCTTGTTAGATTCCTAAATTTTCCCATTTTGCACATAAAGCTTCTTCCCCCAGAAAATCTAAAAAAGTTCCCTTTTTGATCCGTCTTGTAGAGGGAGAATTCTTTTTGTTCTCTAGCGTGACATTCGAGGTCAGTTTCAAGCATCAATTTGATCAAAGCTCTACTCCGATCTTCATCATCAATCATGGCCAACAAAGGATAGACATCATCAAACTCAACTGAGGGCTCATCCTACTTTGAGCCGGGGTATGCAATGGAGCAATGGTTAGGGAAGCAATTGACAGCCCAGATAGAATACATGATGAGTATCTTCCAAGGGCATTAAGAGTAAATGATAGACCATGTGACAGCCCTCTTGCAGAATGAAGGCCGCATGGGATTCAAGGACTCCCACTCACTTGTTGTTCCAAAAACCATGGCACCCCATGTTCAACCACAAGAAATAGCCACCTTTCCCAAAGATGTAGCCTCTCACCAAGTACCATACACTTGTCCAAACCCCAGTCAAGACACCATCCCAACTTTTACCTCCTTCTTTGAGATGGCCCAACACGTTGATACCAAAACCCACTCCTCATACCTTGGTTTCGGGAAGGGAAAATCCTAATGGAAAATGAAATGTTTATGACCAAGAGTGAGCATGATACAAAGTCTTGGTTCTCAGAGTCTCGCAACAAGAACTTAACTTTTAAGAATACTCCCCAAATTCTGGCATTTGCTCCAAGGAGGGATACGTTTAGTTTAAGGAGGTTTAGCCACCATGATAGGCATTTTGATAAGCTTGATGCTCCAATGATTACGGTTTTCCATGACCTCATGCACAAAGGCTTTCTGAAACCGATGAAAGGATACAAGCCACCGAACAACCTACCCAAGCGATGGGAGTCTACTTCCTACTGCCAGTATCATCAATCAAATGGCCATGACACTAACAATTGTTTCTCTCTTCGGCATGCCATCCAAAACCTCATTGATGAAGAGGTCATAGAGAAGCCCACATCGGCAGTAAATCGGGTGTTTGATAACTTCGATGCCCCAATGTCTAAAATCTTGTATGTTTTGGTTGCTCATGGACTTTTGAAACCCATGGAAAAATATCGATCACCCCAGCCATTGCCTAAAGGTTGGGATTTCCTGGGGTACTGCAAATACCACCAATATCCGGGACATGATACAGATTCGTGCTGGTCTCTTAAGAATGCAATTCAAAACCTCATCGACAACGAGGTGGTTGGTAAAACCTCAGACCTGATTTTGATATGGGAATGTTTTTTCCTTGGGGCTCATTGACGCTTGAGGCCACTGATTTTCACCCCGACGGCGTAGGCAATAAATGGACGGAATTTTGGTTTTCTAGCTTGCAGTGCAGCAACACTTTTGTTCACTTTTGGAGATTTCTAGCTTCCAGTATCTAGATCTCTTTTTTCTTATGACTGGGCTCACCGCCCACTCCTAATACTGTCCCTTTTTGCATATCACTTAGTAATATACTCACACATCTTCTTTGTCTTCTAAGTCTAGAGTGTGTTGTTGTCTTCGTGCTTTTATTTTATTGCTTGTCATGTAACATAGTCGTTTCAGTGAATTAATTTGCGTTATTGTCAAATGCCTTTTGAATCATAAAGCTTAAAATTAATCTCACTTAATTAAAAGAAATCAATGAAATCTGAACAAATTTTAGACTGTGATTAATTGATATGAGAACTAGGGCCAAAGGCAACCAACGAAGTCACGAAAGCCATCGATAAAGTCACCCGACGAACGAAGATTTAAGGGTGCAATCAAAGGCATAATCAGATAGACCAATCAAATGGAAAGGGGATGAAGATATAATGCTTCTGCAAGTGTCGGCGATTTTCTTTTAATGTATAACGCATTGTAAATTCTCTCATATTGTATGTTTATGTTTTTTTGTTGTATTCCGCAAGCTGTTATGTTTTTCTTGAGTTCCAAAAAAATAGAGGTCAAAAAAAAAAAAAAGAAAAGAGAAAAAATAAGAAGAAACATTATTCATTTATTCTTGTACATATTCCATTCGCTTTATTGTTTAATTCATTTGTTTTGGAAAAGATATCGCGACACTTCAAGTTTAAGTGTGTGCCCTCAATGACGGCAGTTGACAATTCAAACTGAAGACTTCATCGCTCATTGCAGAAAGACGAGACATGGACTGAGGGTCAAACAATCTCGTATGACATCATCAGTTTCAAGGATCACCGCGCATACGAGGCCAATCTGCACTAAGAATATCTCGCTCAATCGACTTTGGGCAAAGAACCATCAACGACAACAACTAGTGACTTCTGTTGGAGACCAACGTTCTCTACCAACCCATTTCACTGAGGGAGCCCAGAAACCAAAATCCATACAGCCTCTAATGACGTATCCAATCTTGGAAAGCGAGACAACAACGAAGGCCTCTCACCAAACGAGGTCAAACTGCGGCGCCAATCATATGACTTACCCAACGATATTCTCATGTAAATTTGTCACGATCTAATTTGTGTTCAAATGATTTGTCAAGCTTATTTAATTAGAATTAAAATGCTAATCTAATTTTAGAAGGGTCCATTTGATTTTGAGGCACTTAACCATTAACGCTTGTTCAAGTCTTGAGTCTTTGATTTCAATGTGTGAGCATGCATATTTTTCTCGAGTCTAGGGGCTTCCCCCTACTCTCGTCCTTCCGTTATCTCATTTCTTTGCAAACACAATGTCGGAGATCCCACCGAGATTTCCCTTTCCATTTACAAAATACTGGCCTCATGCCTTCCCCTTCCAACTCCTGCAAGTTGTCACAGTAAAAGAGACAAAGGAATGTTATTCTCTAGATCTCAAAGTCTCAATGCCAGCAAGTGATTTCGAATGAATGAACACAAACTAGGGCTGCATATCAGAGTCTTGGTTCTGCTTCAAAAGCAACAATGTGATTTCAAGACAATGCAATTTATTGAGAATGGTTTGTTCTGGGTGACACGGAAATTTAGATGGCAAAATGCCAGGGTACAGGACAACTCTCATTGATAGTTGATCCTTCAGAAGGACTAAAAAATGCAAACATTAACTTTTGAAAATCATCATCAATTTCAGTAACTCTCAAGATTGAGAACATCAAGGATATGGAACAACTCTCATAGACAGTTAGGTCCTTTATGTGTGGATCATCAGAACGCAGCGCCATCTTGGATTGATAGTATGGCCCACAAAGCTCAAAGATCGATCTTCGGCAATATCAGGATTGTGTCCCACCGAACAACTCTCATTGACAAATGACCCTTTGAAGGAACGCAGGAAATGCGGAGGTTAACTTTTAAGAAGCATCGCGAGTTTCAGTAACTCTCAAGATTGAGAACATCAAGGATATGGGACAACTCTCATAGACAGTTAGGTCCCTTATGTGTGGATCATCAGAACACAGCGCCATCTTGGATTGACAGTATAGCCTGCAAAGCTCAAAGCTTGTTCTTCGGCAATATCAGGATTGTGTCCCACCGAACAACTCTCATTGACAGTTGATCCTTTGAAGGAACGCAGGAACTGCTGAGGTTAACTTTTGATAATCATCATCAGTTTCAGTAACCCTCAAGATTGAGGACATCAAGGATGTGGGATGACTCTCATAGACAGTTGGTCCCTTAATGCGTGGATCATCAAAACGATGTGCCATCTCGGATTGACAGTATGGCCCGCAAAGCTCAAAGCTCACCCTTCGATAATACCAGGGCTGTGTCCCGCCGAATAACTCTTAATGACAGTTGATTCTACGAGAGAAGGAGTATTGAATGTCAGAACACGTGAATCATGATCAATAGCAAAGCATCGAATGTGGGATGACTTTTATAGACAGTCGGTCCCTTAATACATGGATCATCAGGACAAAGTACCATCTCGGATTGACGGTATGACCCGCAATACTCAAAGCTCACGCTTCAGAAATATCAAGATCGTGTCTCACCGAACAACTCTCAAAGATAGTTGATTCCCCAAAGAAGATGTGTTGAATGTCAGAATCTATGATTCACGATCAACAGCAAAGCATCGAATGTTTGATTAACTCTCAATGACAGTTGAGCCCCAGAGGTTGAAATGCCAAAACATGAAGTTGTCTCTAAAGAACAATTTGGATCAACATGAGATTCACTCTTCAAGTGCAATAAGAGCTTCATATGCCGAATTTAGGGGCTTGTCCTATAACATGACTGGGGCTTCCGTAGCCAACATCTGAAGTTGATCCTTGAGAGATACTGGAGCTTCAGCAGCAAGAATGTTGGGGAATGATATCAGAAAGAACAAATGGGGCTTCTTCAGCCAATAACTGGGGCTGACCCAACCATAGCACCAGAGATATACCGTTGAGTAGTATTGATCAAATGGGTGTTCGGAATTTACCTTTTGAGTGCTCGCGCTAGGCTTTCGGCTCTGCTTCACCATACACATCTCCATATCCCTCACTTTCGCAAAATGCAAAATTCACAATAAAGTGCACAATTCATTTCATTCATGATTCTCCCTCTGTTCATTCATAATGCTTTCACCCATTCATTCATTCATAATAAACGAAGTTTGAAATGCAAGCAATGCACATGTGTCAAATAAAAGAAAAAATCAATAAAAAAAATCATCATGCAAAAAAAAAAGAAGAAGAAGTGAAGATTGACTTTCATCCTTCAAAAGGAAAATGGCTGCAAAATGAAAAGAGAGTGTATTCTTCTCTTAACCTTTCTCACAATCTCTCAATCTTAAAGATTTCAATCAGTGTTTATGTATCACACTTTTGCTCCACATGTATGACACATTCAAGCACATTAATGTCAAGATATATTTTTCTTGCTCTTAAAAATCTCTTGCAGGTACACATCACACACTCTGCCACATCATGGTCCTCACAAGAAGGTTCCTCATCAACATCAATACTCAGGGATATGATTTCCTAATGACCCTTTGAAGAAAATCTGTTCAAGTTGTTAAATTCAAACTACGTTAGGTCTGATTCTCGAAAGAGATACGTAGGCAGCTTGAATCTTCAGGCACGACCACATACTTGCAAAAAATCTTATGCAGGTATGAAGTTGGAACCACACAACGAATCACATCTTTAATTCACAAATAGGTTGCCCATTGCAAGCAATCAAAATCCCGCAGCAAATCAAAAGCAGGAGAATCTGAACATATCTCAGAATGCAGCGTATCTTTGAAATATACACGTGTTATTTGTCAGAATGCAGCGTATCTTTGAAATATACACGTGTTATTTGTCTGCTACTTTTATTAACAACTATACCGCTTGCCTCGAGAAATGCTATCTATTGGCAACTCATTGAAATGACTAAACTTTTGTTTTTGGGAAATTATACAGTCCTGATGCACTCACCACCAATTATAGACAAATCAATTTCGATTTGAGAAAATTTAGATCTCACCTTCAATTATAGACAAAACAATTTCGGTTTGAGAAAATTTAGATCTCACCACCAATTATACACAAATCAATTTCGGTTTGAGAAAATTTTGATCTCACCATCAATTATAGACAAATCAATTTCGGTTTGAGAAAATTTAGATTTCACCTCCAATTATAGAAAAATCAATTATAGACAAATCCCCATCGGCTCGAGAAAATTTAGATCTCGCCATCAAAATTATGCTGTATCCTTGGTCTTCTTAAGATTCTTAGTTGTACCTCCCCCCAACTGCGCGAAGCGTCAGTTCTTTGTAAATACCTTTGTTATCCTTTTGGTCTCCTCGAGATGCCGAGTTGTACCTTTTTCCCTAGCTGAGCGAAGCGTCAGTTGTTTGTTATCCCCTGGTTTTCTTAAGATGCCGAGTTCTACCTTTTCCCCAGTAGCACGGGCTTGATTCAATGTTGTTCACTAAAAGTGTTAAACCAAAAGATTAGCGTCTCGGTTTCAAAATGAAAGAAAAACTTCTGCTCAAATAAAAACCGCTCAAAATTTACATGTGCGGATCATATCTTCCATTGCATGCAAAGCTAACTTGCAGGTTACAAAGTTGATCTTTTCATCTCTCCTGATATACGTGAGACTTCAGTTAAAGCAGAAAGGTTCGGGCACGATGTCAATTGCCAAGGGTCACAGCAGCTCCAAAAGCGGAGAAGCTTGACTGTGAAATAATCAAAAACTCTTTCAGGTGAAACGGAGATCCAAAATGAGGTTGCAGAACTCAAAACAATGCCGATGGATCGTACAAAGCAATGTTTCATTACGAAGTAATGCACAAAAATCTCATCACACAGCGACTCAAAAGCCAAGGAATTTGGGCACAGCTCAGAATGCAGCGTATTCTTTGTTGAATGTTTTTAAATTGTCATTTGTTATTGGTCTCCTCTTGATGTTGAGTCGTACCTCCCTTTGATTGACGCGAAGCATCCGACCTTCGACGAGTCGTTGTTATTTTCCCTGGTAGTCTTCTGATTTTAAGATATACCCCCTTTCTCTGATTGTACCATGTGGCAGTCTTTGAGCTTTATTGAACTTAGGTCATCTCCCGGATTTTGAGATGTACCTCCACTCGGATTGTAGCTTGCGTCAATCCTTGAGTAATTTTTATCCTAAACCTTCCCTTGATGTTGAGTCAGTTCTTTTCAGAACTACGACTCGACTTGATTCCCATGGAGGGATACGTAGGCAGTTCACACCGTTGAACTCAGTTGTCCGTTCTCGCAAAATATTGGTCAGCACCAATCCCCAGAGTCAGAAATGCGACTCGTCTTGATGTTGGATTGGGTCATCTCCTGGATTTCGAGATGTACCCCCGCTCTGATTGTACCTTGCGTCAATCCTTGAGTATTGTTGATTGTGGTCATCTCCTGATGTTGAGTTGTACCTCCTCGAACTACGTTTTGACTTGATTCCCCCAAAAGGGATACGTAGGACGCTCGAGAGATCCCAGTCATTCTCATGTCAACGTCCTCCCCAGCAAAGACACGATGCATCTCAATGCAACCCCCAGCAAAGAGACGACACATCTCAATGCTATCCCCTGCAATTTCTTGTTTTTTAATAAACCTGAACTACGATTGGTCTGATTCTCAAAAGAGATACGTAGGTAAACCGGGAATCCGGGACCGACCACTGTTTGTGCTAGTTTGATTGTTTGTTTGAGTTAGAACAACGGAGGCTTGATTCTCGAAAGAGATACGTAGAAAGTCCTACTTTGGACCCATCCGTTACACGCTAGACGAGATCATTTGTCTCTTATTGATCATAGAATCCCCTTTACATTACACGGAGATTCGACGAGGGGCTCTATAGACACACCGATCTCGCACCCCTTATCAAACCCCTTTTAACCGTTCTAAACCCTAATATTGACCTAGAAACTCAGATTTGGCTACGCGAGAGTGCCGTGGGACTTCTCAGTAAATTGAATGGATAAACGGACTTCAAATTCATGATCAGAGCGAAAAAACGAGTAAACAGGCATGTACTTCAATTTTTGAGCTGCGGGACCCGAAACGTGGCCCGCACCCGCACCCTTAGAACTGTTCGTTATCATCCATTCTGTGCATTTAAAATTATAATTTGTCATCCCTTGCTCATAAAAATATTCCAGGTACGCGAGCATAACCACAAAATTATTTCAAAAAAAATCATGTTGGGCCCGCAGACAACCGGAACACCGAAGTGCGCACAGCCGAGCAGTTGCGGAGAAGATACGGAGCAAAAGCTGACAAGAGTGGAAGACTCCAGCTGAACACTCTTATTTTCTACTCAAAATTCAAAGGGAAATGATGTCTCTCCATGCTAAAGTCAAGCCAATTAACCATTCAACCACCAATCACATGGCCAAGTTTTGTCCACATCACCCCCTTTTTCACCACATAAACCAACAACCTTCACTCTTACCCTTTTAACCACATGCTACATTTTTAACACACTTTCTACACAGCCCAAAACCTCTCTCCAAGCTCCCCAAGATCAGCCCCTAAGCCTCCTTAGCACCATCACAAAACCACCAAAGAACCACCACTCCAAACAACAACAAACACTCACCAAACACTCTTTCAAACACAAATCAAACACTCATCAAAACATCTTCAAGAAAAGCAACAAAAAAAGTCTTCCCTTGGAAGCAAAGGAAGCACAAATCATCCATTTTATATGTAAGTTCTTGCAATGTAATCATTTATTTAGTTTGCTTGAGGTCTAGCTACATGTTGAGCTAAACCTCCATATGTACAAACATTGTTGTTCAATCTATGTTCTTCCCTATGTTTCTCTCATGTTATCCAACTCTACCATGTATATAATCTGATATCTATATGTATATATTATGAATACATGTTTCCATGATCATTTCCCTCATTCCATGTCCATATGCCATTTTTAGAGTAAGTTTTAAAGCCTTTTCTCTCGTCAATACCTGCTGTCCAGTAGACTTTCAGTCCAGACCACTCTGCCTTATCACCTCCATTACTCATACAAAACGTGGTTTGTAGTCTTAGTTCACAAAAGAGTTTTTGTTCTAGACAAACATAGGAATATGAGAATGCAAATATCACATTTTTTCCATTAGTATAAACTTGTTTTTCCATTTATTGTTTAGACTCTTTATCGGCAAATCTCTGCATGTTCATCGTTGACAATAAAATGTCAGAGGTATTTTACATGATTTATACTTACTTGATGGCCTTGAAACTTTCCAGATCTAAATTTCAATATGTTAGGAACAACTTTAATGTTTATTGTTTTCCATGATTCCCCCGTTTTCATGATGCAAAAAGTGGATCTTTTATGAGTATATGCATATTTGTCAGATCTGGCTGTTGTGAATGTCATATTGTATGCCTTATTTGCACAATATAAAATGCTCCTAAAATCAGAGGAAAAATCATGGTTTATACTTGATGTGTTAGGGACTTTTCTTGGCCTTTATTTTCCGGATTGTGTAAGTATAGAAGCAGGTACATGAAGAAGAAGCGGACAGCAGTCCCTAAATTGTCTTGTGACGGAATTTTGGACTTTCATTTGATATGGGATTTGTTTCCCATTTGTTTCCCACTGTATATATTAACCCCCCCCCCCTTTGTGTTTCCTTTACCGGATGAGAATGCTAAACCATTTTCAAAACCAAGTGAGAGTCCACCCAAACCGACTCTCATTTGTGAATTAAAGCAAACAATCCCAGAATAGGAAGACCTCCTTATATATTAATCATCATTTTTGTTAGGACATAAAAAAGGTATAAAAGGCATAAAATGAACTTAAGTGGCATGCATAATAGAGACCATCATAGGCGAGGAGAGTGCCTTACCCCTTATCTTTCTCGTAAATTAGCCCCCGAACCCACTTTCTCTAAAACAAAAGGTTTTATCTTCATTTTTCCTAAAATAAAATGAGGTGGCGACTCTTGACTGTTTAATTCCATCGAGAGGAAACCATTATGAGGGAAACGAGCGCATTTTCGAAGGCGCATTAGCATGAGTCACGGCCCGAATTTCCCTCGCGAGTGATCATTTTGGGGCGGCTTCGAGCGCGGGTTCTCACAAGTTGTCCAACAGAAATCACCCTCCTCCTAAATTTCGGAACATGCATTACATCATGCAAATGTAAAATAGCCCCATTAGGTGTCTTCATCATCACATCCCCCTTACCTTCGATCTTCAATGGTTGATCACCACCGATATAAACAACCCCAAAATCACCCGGTGAATATCGCTCCATTGACTCTGCATCCCCACTAGCATGGCAAGAAACTCCAGAATCCAACACCCAATCTTCACCCGACTGCTCCTCTCCTTGGATTAATACATCCTCATCATCCACCATGTGTGCATCACCATCTGCTTCCTTTTTCGGATAATCATAACTGATATGACCCTTCGCGCCACAATTGTAGCACTTGACTGATTTATTTTTCCCTTTTTTCTGTCCTCCCCTTCCCCTAGCTTTCTCCACCTTAAGTGCAACCCCATCTGCTGAAGTTTCCCCCCTTTTCTCTTTCCTTCTCAACTCCCCTTGAAGTAAGAGATCTCTAACCTCCACATATACTAAAGGTGCCTTTGACGTACTAATCGTCGTAACAGTTACCTCCCAACTATCAGGAAACGATTTTAGTAGAAAATATGCAAGCACTTCATCTGAGAAATTAATATCAATACTTTTCAATTGGTCCACCATACCTTATAAATTGCAGATATGACTCGCTGCTGTCTACCCTTCCGACATCTTCGCATTCATAAACCTCTTTATCAAGTGAACCTTATCGATATTAGACGGCTTCTCATACATGTCTGACAGCATCTTTAGCAACCCCACCATTGTCTTGGCCTCCATCGCGTTCCGTGCAACATCGTCACTTAGAGCACTCCTCACCGCTCCCAACGCCTTACGATCCAATGTCTCCCAATTCCTTTGTGAAATGTCTGCAGGGTTCTCACCCAATAAAGGTAATCTTTAACCCTTGTCCTCCAAAACGTGAAATTCACACCATTGAATTTCACTATTGAGTTCTTCATCATGATTGCTTCACAAAGTCCCCAAGAATGTGATTCAAAATAATCAACGAATGAAACTTTGAATCCTCCTAACCAAAGCTCTTGATACCATTTGTTGGGAATTTAGTGGTACACTACTGCAATTTAGAATAAGAACAATACACCCACAAACACAAATATGAGAGAATCACACAATAAGAACACAAGAATTGTTTGCCCGGTTCGTTCAACATATGAACTACGTCCGAGGGCAATTGCCAAGCTAATATTTTATTAAATATTCTTTAATATGGTGTTGCAATGTGTTCAAACTCAAAACTATGCTTATATAGGCGTACAAGAAAGCCCTAAAACAAAACTAGGAAAAATTCCCGTCAAAATAAGAAACAAGAACAAACTTGGATAGAAAGACACTAGGTCCGGCTGGGTCACTACTAGGGTCCGACCGGACCATGCTCCAAATCCGGTCTGGTGCCCATAGTGGTCCGATCGTACCCCCTTCTCTTGCAGCGTTCTTCGTTTTCCTCTTCCCTTTCGACTTCTACTTTATCCTTCCAACTCCCGTTTGATCTTGGACTCCTTTCCCCCTTGTCTCTTTATTGTTTTAGGACTATAATCCTAACAAGTCCATCACTCTCAACTAATGTATTTGTTCTATGACAACAAGGCTGCACTACACATCATTAAAAATTTTGTCTTCCATTAAAGGACAAAACACGTGGAGATTGATTGTTATTTCATACAAGAACATTTCTATTTTGGTACTATTATCTAAAGTTTTATTCCCTCACACTGTCAAGTTGCAGATGTTTTTACTAAACGTCTAAGTAATGCACAGTTTCATGGGCTAATCGTAAAGTTGGGCATTCGAAACTTGCATGCTCCAACTTGAGGGAAAGTGTTAGCTGTCAAGATTCACCGTATCCCGTAGTATAATCTGATGATCAAGAAAATCATCTCATATATTCTTTGTGATATTCTATATTCTAATTACCATGTTTAGCTCACATATATTTGTATATATACTCTATGTATATTTCAATGAAAGGCATCAATCCATTCTCACACTTTTACAAGATCACACTAATCTCTTGCACGAATTTTGACCACAAAATTCCTGTGTGTGCAAACCCTAAATCTATAATTATAGATCTGTTTTTCATGAGCAATTAAACTTACGATTATGTTAGGAGAAGAAACTATTTATACTTTCCTAATCACTAACCCTAATTTGTGAAGGAAATAACAATCCTTGTTCCAAAAAAAAAACAGACAATTCAGCCATCCACCTAGGCCTAACGCGGCCAGGATTCGTCCGCACGGTTGTGCCCTTTGGTTAGCACAACTGTGCTTTTGGCCAAAACTTGTTTTCCTCCATATCACGGCTGCACAGTTGTGCTTTGCAACGTGTACGCCCTCACGGTTTCTCCAAAAACTTTTCCACAAATCCACCTCCGGCGCGACTGTGCCACTTTGTGCACATGACCGTGCCAACCAGTCACACACAGGAATATCTAAATTCTTTTTGTTTAATTCTCTACGTAAGCGTACCAACTATAGGGACCGCGACCACCACCACCACTCTCCACATTAGTATGATATTGTCCGCTTTGGGCCTAGCCCGCACGGATTTGTTTTTGGGCATCTCCCAAAAGGCCTCATAATAATGAAGTGGGTGGGTGCTCTTATATACCTTGCAATTGTTTGCTCAATTGCCGTTGTGGGTCTTTGGGTTTCACCCCAACAATCCTCCCCTCAAACCAAGGACCACACCGCTATGGCCCGCAGTGTTTCCTCTGGCCCATATCTAGCGAAAGCTTGTACCAACCGCCCGTGGAACACCACCACCCTTGATTGCAAGAATCCATTCACAAATGTTACACAAGGGGACCGCACCCTATAAAGCACACACACGGTCCACCCTGTCGGGCCCATCCGAACCATGGCTCTGATACCACTTGTAGGGACCGCGACCACCAACACCACTCTTAACATTAGAATTATTTTGTCCGCTTTGGGCCTAGCTTTGGACACCCCGCCTTGGACCTCTCATGTCCCGATTGCATACACATTCTCTATCTTTCTCTTTTTTGTCAAGTTTTGTTACTTTTCGTTAACTTTTGTTACTTTCCATTAAGTTCTTGACTTACTTCGTTATTCTTGGACTTGACTAAGTGAAAAATTCAACCTTGAGTCTTTGTTTACTTTGTTTTTGTTGACTTTCATGGTGTTCGTTAAGTTTCTGACTGATTTCGTTAGTTTCGGGACTTAACTGCATAACTGGGTTAAATTTTGGGCTAAAATATGAATTTTCTGAAGGCGGGACATGCGCGCCTTTGCCCTCCTTTGTGGGAGGCGTGCGCTTCCCATAGGGGAGGTGGGATGTGTGCGCATCCCACCTCCAGAATCTTAGATTTTTCCAAATTTCCCTCCTTTTCTGATTTGTAACCCCCAGGGCCATTATGCCTTGGCTTGATCCGAGGAAGGACCATCTTTGTGACAAAAAACACTTCCCTAACACCTATAAATACCTCTTCATTCCACCATGGAAAGAGGAGGAAGGATTTTGACCCAAGAATACTCTAAAAAACACAAAAGTTCATTTTCAAAAGGGTGGTTGCTATAGACAATTTTGGTTCTTCCCCCATTCAAGCACAAGGTATGATGTTCATTCTCTTCTTCTAAACTCTTAATCTTATTTGCTCTCTTCATCTTTTCATCTCTCCTAATGTGTGTGCAATCACCATAAAAAGGAATACAACCAAAAGGCCACTTCACTATTGAAGTTTGGTCAAGGTTACATTCCTACATTCCAACTTTACTTTAATTTCCCTATTTCATATCAATGTAATTGTTACATGTAATCGTTAGCATTAATATAATAAAACAAGTTTCTTTTATTCCTCTTTTGTAATTCCCCTTCTCTTTACATTATAATTGTTAGCGCTTTTCTCAAATTAAAATAAGGACATTTAGCATTAGAACATCAATAGTATCAAGACTCGCGTAAGCGGGGAGGAGTGGGTGTTTAATTACTTCTCACTACGTCACCTAACCCCCGAACCCTTCTCTTCCCGAATCTCTAGTTTCGTATATAAAATAGGTTATTTCTTTAGGTTTTTCTTATGATTCCTCAATAACATAGGTGGAGACTCTACAATTAAAACAAGTTAGACATCCTAGGATCCATCCACCGCTCTAGCCAAGTAGTGGGATTTCCCGGGGTATCTACAGTGGTGACTCCACTGTGGATGATTTAGAGGGTTAAACTTGCGTTCTTAACTTTTGGTGTTCTTATTTCTACATTCTGGGCATTCTGGTGGAAAAAGGTGGGACGCGTGCGCCTCTGGCCTTCTTGGCCTAAGGTGCGCGCCTCTGACCTTCACCACCAGAATCGCCCGCCTCCCTTCTTGTCCATCCATTTCATGTTTCTGTGCTAACAATGTCTACAGGGGAAAAGTTCTATAATTTGGGGCCAGGGCAATCCCCTGAGTCTACTGTTTTGCAGGTACTGCCCAGAATCTGGCGCATCCACCTCTCTCTATCTGGGGGGCGCGCCTCTCATCCTTACAGCCCAAGGCGCGTGCTTCTGGGCCATTTTCCATAAACAAAAACAGAACAGTGAACAGAATGGACAGTTTTGACAGTGTGTGGGCACCGGGCCTGCACATAACTTCTTTTATTTTCTGTTTGTTTTATCGGTCACACGGGTGATTCGAAAGTTGTAAATATGTGCTTATTTGTGTTTTCTTTTCTTTTGAAAAAAAAATGTTTTGTCACATGTTGGACCTCACACTACGTGCACAAACTCCTATGAATTACTCACTATCGAGTCGCACAAGTTTATAACCCCAAACCCGTCGAGGCCCGTCATAGGAAGTTTCAAGCTCCACCCGACCTTGACTCTTTTGAAGCGGTAAACCTCAACCCGTGGCGTAGTTCATGACTACATGCCGGGGGTGACCTTAAGCCTCTCATTAGCTGAGCACAAGACAACACAATTCTAGTTAGGGTCTAACACTCCGTGACTAAAGTCGGTTTTCATGTGCCGAGATTTCCCTAAACTAATGTCTTCAAAACATACATGCCAAGTGTTTATTATGGACGAAATAAAACTCAGTCCCCAAGTGGTTATTATGGACAAAAATAAAAAATTTGTCCCCGCATGTAGGCTTTATGACATTAATTTAGTTTAATCCCGTCACATGTACGTATCACAAGCGAGGTGGAACCGATGAGTATATGGGACCGTGAGAAGGTCTATATACTAGTGTGACGATTCCACTATTTTTCTAGAAACTCCAAAAAGGACTATGTCCTTCCGACTTTTGTAAATAATAAAAAAAAATAAAAATTTTTTGTGGTTGAGTCTTTTCCTGTTTGTGGGTTGAATAATTTTACTCAAAATGTGTTTGTGGGGCCATCCTAAGATTAACCGTGCTCTTTCAATAGGTCCAATGGCTTCCAACGGCAACAACAACAATGGTGGGTATTTTTCCGTGTCCAACGAAAAGCTATTCGACATAATAAGAGCCATGGGGGAACAAATGGATAGAATTGTCGAGGATGCCCGCCGTAAAGACAATTTGTGGCAAGCCCGTTTCGATATCGACAAGAGGATTCACAAAGAAGAGGTTTTTGAACTCAAGGCTCGTCTTGATTACGAAAGAAGAATTCACGAGGAAGAAGTGTCCAAACTCAAGGCCCGTTTGCAAGAATTCACCGACAACAAGGCAAAGGTCAACGGTAAAACATGCTTGAGTGGCCCGCCCCTCAAAAGTCAAAAAGTTGCCGCCAACAACCGAATTTTCACTCCTCTCCTAGGAATGATCAAAGCCGAAGCATTTGAAGCCTTGGTAGCAAATGAAAAGTTTAAGCCTTTAGATGGATGCAAGCGGAAGGGGATACGTAAAAATCATGCACATGATGAATGGTGCAACTACCACAAGCATAGCGGCCACACTACCGAGAGGTGATTCGCTCTCCAAAACATCATCCAAGATTTGATCGACAATGGGGAATTTACCGTGGGTGAAGAGCAACTGTGAAACAAGGAATGACTTAAGGGCTTCAACAAGGAGAACTACAACGACAAGGACGACGAAAACAATCTCCGTTTCTCTTTCTCTACCTAGTAATAGGAATTAAAAAAAAAAAGGAAGTCAAAGTCCTCTTTTGTGTGCATTAAGTTTTCTTCTTTCTCATTAATGTCAAAGTTTGAGTCAGTCTTCAATAAATAAAAGTCGTTCTTGTCCTCATACACTCTTCCAAGTTGTTCAATCTAATTCTTGGCAAAATGATGAAAAGATATCTAAACAAGTTTTGGAACGAAGGCCATCACTTGAACGCCTAGGGGCTAAACATCGTGACGAAGGCGACAACATCAACGACAAATCCAAGACATCAAGCAAGGTGGAACTACAACCATGGAGAAAGATCAAGCAATGTTTCAAAAATGGAATTAAATAAAAAGAGCTCGCTAGGTTGACTCTTCAAAATAACCTAGGCAAAATTTAGAGCATATATATATAAAAAAAAAATCCCCCTCAATCAAAGAAGTACAAGATCAACAACATCATTCCACCAATGGAGGACAAAGCTACATCAACAACCATCACGACGAAGCAACAATTCCTCACAAAGAATGGAGGATCCACAAGAACTACGGAGACCTGAGCCTCTACACTGGAGGAACGTAGGCAACCTGTGGGTCCGGTCTCATGCAAGAAAGACGATATGTTTAGCCCTAGTGCGTTATGGTGATGGGCCTTCATCTCGAACTTGTCAAGACATCTTTGTACGAGTCATTTGCCAATGAATTAATCACCTCAAGATTGAACAACTTTCCTAAATTTGAAATCATTTCACGTTCCTTGTCGAGTCTAGGGGCTTTTTATCTTTCAGCGATACTCCCAGTTTCTTGCAATCGAATTGGGGATTTCTTTCTCTTCTCTCTCAATGACTCACTTGCCTTCGTGAGTCATTCAATAAATAAAAATACATGTCGATACTAGGGGCTACTACCCTAGTCAATTCAATGTCACTCATCATTAGTGACAAAAGGTATCCACCGCAAAATCACATGTCTCTCATCCTCCGCTAGAGTCAATGCACACTTCCTCATTAATTGAGTCAAGAAAAACGAAGACGCAAAAGAGATGCCCGCTAGGTTGAAAACCCGAAAGGGCGGTCTAGGCAAAAAACAGGGTGCGCCATAAAAAAAAAGAGAGAGAGAGTGAGAGAGAGAAGGGAAAGAGAAATGGAGATCCCCGGATTCTAAAGAAAACGACTGCACAAGTTCTACATCGTGGACAAAAGGATTGTGACATATTCTAAAGGAATGCAAACTTGTATCTAGTTATACTATTTGGGTAGGTATGAAGATTTGCTAGAACCTAATCATATCTTATGGTTTCATGTTTGAACCCATTGCCAACTTAGTATAATCCTAGAGGGTCACACACAATAGAACGAATCCAAAAGGGACTATATTGGAATATTGGATAGAAGGACCATTGAGGGATTTAAAGAATTAGAAGAAGAAAACTGGAAACAGAGGAGGTCCGGGCGGACCAGTGGAAGGACCCGGGCGGACCTGGCATGGTCCGGTCGGACCACTTGCCATACCCGGCCGGACCAGTCGGTTTCGGGAGGAAACTTCCTTAATCCGTTTTATTGCTGGTTTAGACATAAGTTACTTATTTGGAATAGATCTAACTTGTATATAAACAGCCCTAATTCGTCCCTAATCAGTCTATGTGTTTTTGCAAGCCTCCAAAAGAGTTTTGAGAGAATTATTTTGTTCTAAAAGATCATTGATTGAAGAACAAAATTATACACAAATTATATTCCATATAGTTCATATTAATTGTGAAAACGTGTTTCACAATTTTGGTCTAGCAACCAAGATCAAAAAGCTCCTTGATATTCGTTCGTGGTGTGGATACCGCTAGAGGGTGAAACTCATCATCTTCAAAGTTCGTGTTCAAGATTTGTGTTCGTGATCAAGTTTCTAAATCTCCACCAAGATCAAAGGCTAGAAATCAAAGTCATCAAGGGTTAGTATTCTAGTATTTATATTGTATGTATTTGATATAATCATATGAACGGATCTATGGCTTTGGGTTTCTATTAAAATTTTAAATGCTATTTTCCGCTGCGCATGTTACTCCGAAACCCAACAGTGGTATCAGAGCCCCGTTCATGTTGATTAATTCAATACTATATCATGTTATGTGTATATAAATTGCTTGTTTATGTGCCTAACATGATATGAATATTGGATTATGATGTTTATGTGTTATATGATTTTATGTGGTTTATTGTTTTATAAACTTTAAACGCACTATTCAATCGCAATAAAAATTATGTTGGATTTAAAATTGTTTGGGTTATCAATCTCTGATTGGATCAAATTTTTGATAATCGGGGAAAAACAATTTTGAAACAAATTTTCGAACTTTAAAAATTTTGGTTTTCTGGCGAAGGTCCGACCGGACCAAAGGAAGGACCCGGCCGGACCATCTGGTCTGGGTCGGGGTTCTGGCTTTTGATTTTGGTCAGATTCAGAATCTGAATTTTTCGAAGGGGTCCGACCGGACCAGTGACAAGACCCGGCCGGACCTGCTGGTCTGGAGCGAGTTTTCGGCAGTTGGTTTGGGTGCGGATCTTGGGGTTTGAATTTCCTATTTGTTTTGATCTTGTGATTCTGAGATTGGATCAGAGTTTGGATGGCTAACCTACGTTCATCAAGATTGTGTTTCCCAAACTTGATCGCATTCAAAGTTTCAAAGATAAAACGAAGTTAGAATTATGAAGAGTTCATAATTGCTAAAATTGAGAAACAAAATTCTTGATTCAAAGATTGGAGATCCATGTAGAATTGTGGATGCAATTGGCCTACGTTCATCGAGACCGTCTATTGCTTAGTTTCGGCCACATGGACTACTTTCTTGGTTTCTTGAATTAGTGCGGAATTGTGGATGCCTTATGGCTTAGTTTCGGCCGCACTTCTTGTTGTCTTGATTTGGAGATAATAACCAAAGTTGAAATAGTTTCATCCTCATAATTATAGAGAAACTAATGACACATAAATATTATGCTTAAATTAATGATTATTAATTTAGTGACTAAACTTGATGCATAACATGTTTATATTATGTGCTCATAAATGTGTTGTATGCTATATGCATTGAACCTTCATAAAAGTTTTAAGTCCTTCTGTCATGCCATGATTAAAACACTTGTAAGTACATGGGTGAAATTCATGTGGGCTCGCCTCCGCGAGGTGCATTAATTTTATTCATATATGAGCAAGATGAGGTTCATTAATAAATGTGGGTTCGCCTCCGCGAGGTGCATTAAATTGAATGGTTCATATACGTTTAAAGTGGTTGGACTTAATTAGGCGTCAAAACAGTTTTGGGCCTAGGCGAAGATGAGATTTAACATGCTTTTTGAAATTGGATTTCTTAAAGAATCTCAGAAAAGAATCTAAGAGTCATATGGGATATGATTGACATGATTATCTACCTAATTAATTTAGTTTTGAGCGGTCCGCCTCCGTGGACTCAAGGTTAAATTAAAGTTGGATCTTAGCCCATTTAAATTATATTATACATTGAATGTATAAGAAGGTTATATAATTTACTCGGAGTATTTTTTGGAAAAATACATTGTTAATTTCTTTAATGAAACTGGTACTTATTAAATTTGAATAATTTTGCATAATTGTAGATAATGACTACCAACACTCAATCAATTTCGTTGCGATCGATCCTTGAGAAGGATAAGCTTAAAGAAAATGGTACTAACTTTATGGATTTGATCCGTAGCCTTAGAATAGTTCTAAGGAAATAAGATAAGTTGTACATTCTCGATGGGCCTCTTCCCGATGAACCAGAAGCCACTGCCCCTAGGGCAGAAAGAGACAGTTACAAGAAACATCGTAATGATTCTAGAGATATAAGTTGTCTCATGCTTGCTACTATTGCTCAAAACTCCAACAAAGTTTGGAACATTTGGAAGCCTATCAGATAGGCGTGGAGTTAAGAGCCATGTTTCAAGAGCAAGCTAGGCAAGAGAGGTACAAGACCATTGTTGCATTCACTTCTTGCAAAATGAGTGAAGGGCAACAAGTGAGTCCTCACATGCATAAAATGAAAGGTTATGTAGAGCATCTTGAGAAACTTGGCTATCCAATCCCACTGGAGCTAGCCACGGATCTCATTCTTAATTCATTTCCTAAAAGTTATAATCAGTTTGTGATGAATTATAACATGCATGGAATGGATAAGAATCTCTCCGAGTTGCATGGTATGCTTAAAAATGAGGAGATGAAGATTGTGGAGAAAGGTTCTCCTGTGCTCTTGGTTCATGATGGGAAGAAGGCTAGTGCCAAAGGAAAGGGTAAGAAAGTTGTCAAACCCAAGATAAGCAAGGCAAAGGTTGCCAAAGCTTCTGAGGCAAAACCCGATTCACAAAAGGATGCAATATGTTTCCATTGTCAAGAAATTGGTCATTGGAAACGTAATTGCAAGGCTTTTAAGGAAGAGCAAAAGAAGAAGAAGGGCAGTGGGACTGCGTCGACTTCAGGTATCTATATGATAGATATTCTCCTTTCTACCACTAATTCTTGGGTATTGGATACCGGATGTGGTTCTCACATTTGTTTAAATGTGCAGGGACTAAAGAATATGAGACGGCTTAAAGAGGGTGAAGTGGACCTACGAGTGGGAAATGGAGCAAGAGTTGCTGCATTAGCCGTAGGAACTTATGAAGTCACTTTACCTTCCGGTTTAATACTTGTTTTGAACAATTGCTATTATGTACCAGATTTAAGTAGAAATATTATTTCAATTTCTTGTTTGGATAATGAAGGTTTTAAATTTCTTATTGAAAATAAGAAATTTTCTATTTATTTAAATGATGTGCTTTATAGTATTGCAAATTCATTTAATGGCCTTTATGTCTTGGATGTCAAGAATGATGAAAATGTCTATCATATAAATAATAAATCTAAATCTAATGATGTAAATCATACTTATTTGTGGCATTGCTGTCTTGGTCATATTAATGAGAAGCGTATCTCAAAACTCCATGGGGACGGCCTTTTGGGTTCATGTGATCTTCAGTCATATGATACTTGCGAGTCGTGTCTTTTTGGAAAAATGACTAAGACACCTTTTACCAAGCTAGGTGAAAGGGCAAGCGACTTATTGGGGTTGATACATTCCGATGTATGCGGACCATTAAGTAGCAATGCTAGGGGAGGATTTCAATACTTCATAACCTTCACTGATGATTATAGTAGATTTGGGTATGTTTACCTAATGAAACATAAAAGTGAAGCATTTGAGATATTTAGAATATTTCAAAATGAAGTAGAAAAACAACTTGGCAAAAGTATTAAGGTACTTCAATCGGATCGAGGTGGAGAATACTTGGGTCATGAATTTGATGATCATCTAAAGAATTGTGGAATAATTTCACAATTGACTCCACCCGGAACACCATAATGGAATGGTGTGTCTGAGAGGAGGAATCGGATTTTGTTAGACATGGTTCGATCAATGATGAGTCAAGTTGATCTTCCTTTATCTTTTTGGGGTTATGCTCTAGAAACCGCCGCTTTCACACTAAATCGTGTTCCAACTAAATCGGTTCAAAAGACTCCATATGAAATATAGAATGGAAAGAAACCTATTTTGTCTTTTTTAAAGATTTGGGGTTGCAAAGTATTTGTCAAAAGACTTATCTCCGACAAGCTTGAACACAAATCCGATAAATGTATTTTCGTGGGATATCCTAAGGAAACTAGAGGATATTACTTTTACAACCGAGAGGACAACAAGGTGTTTGTTGCCCGGACTGGTATCTTTTTAGAGAAAGAGTTTCTCTCCAAAGAAATCAGTGGGAGTAAAATAAATCTTGAAGAAATTCGAGACCCAGAAAATAACAATGAACCAATAATGGAACAAGAACAAGAACCACAAGGAATTGTGGAACCTGTTCAAAATACACAAGTAACTCGCAGATCTGGTAGGTTATGTTCCGAGCCCGAGAGATATGGTTTTCTCGTAACGGATAGTAATGAGGTGGAGATCATTGATAATGATGAACCAACCACCTACCAAGAGGCGATGTCTTCTCCTGATTCGAAGAAATGGCTTGGAGCCATGGAATCCGAATTGCAATCCATGCAAGATAATCAAGTTTGGAACTTGATTGATGCGCCCGAAGGTGTAAAAACCATAGGATGCAAATGGGTCTTCAAGAAGAAGACTGACATGGATGAGAAGGTGCATAATTACAAAGCTAGACTTGTAGCGAAAGGTTATAGGCAAGTTCATGGTATTGACTATGATGAAACCTTTTCACCCGTAGCAATGATCAAGTCTATAAGAATTTTGCTTGCCATTGCCGCATATCATGACTATGAAATATGGCAAATGGATGTCAAAACCGCTTACCTAAATGGAAAGCTACAAGAGGATGTGTATATGACACAACTAGAAGGTTTTGAACAATATTCTAAGGTATGCAAATTGCAAAGATCCATCTATAGATTGAAGCAAGCTTCTAGGAGTTGGAATCTCCGTTTTGATGAATCGGTCAAAGAGTTTGGATTCATCAAGAACGAAGATGAACCTTGTGTATACAAGAAGATTAGTCGGAGCATAGTGCTATTCCTTATTTTATATGTGGATGACATATTACTCATTGGAAATGACATTCCTACACTTCAGTCGGTAAAGACTTGGTTAGGAAAGTGCTTCGCAATGAAAGATATGGGTGAAGCCGCATATATACTTGGCATTAAGATCTATATAGATAGATCAAGGAAGCTAATTGGTTTAAGCCAAAGTACATACATTGACAAGGTCATTAGAAAATTCCGCATGGAAAATTCTAAGAGAGGAACCTTGCCAGTATTACATGGAGTTTCTCTAAGAAAGACTCAATGTCCTAAGACAAAAGATGAGCGTGAGAAAATGAATGATGTTCCATATGCTTCGGCAATTGGGTCCATCATGTATGCCATGATATGTACTAGGCCGGTTATCTTATGCTTTGAGCATGACAAGTAGATATCAATCCGACCCCGGTGAAAATCACTGGATGGCTGTAAAAGCGATTCTTAAGTACTTGAGAAGGACTAAAGATTCGTTTTTGGTCTATGGAGGAATGGAAGATGATCTCGTTTTAAATGCTTACACGGATGCAAGCTTCTAAACCGACAAAGACGACAGTCGATCGCAATCGGGTTTTGTGTTTATGTTAAATGGTGGAGCTGTAAGCTGGAAGAGTTCCAAGCAAAGTACAACCGCTGATTCTACAACGGAAGCTGAGTATATTGCTGCAAAGGAAGCTGTTTGGATTAAGAAGTTCATCACTGAACTAGAAGTGGTTCCTAGTAATGCTAATCCAATAGACCTTTATTTCGATAATAATGGTACTATTGCTCAAGCAAAGGAACCAAGAGCACATCAGAAATCCAAACACATACTTAGACGTTTTCATATCATTCGAGAGATCGTTGATAGGGGAGACGTGAATATATGCAGAGTACCTACTGATGACAATGTCGCGGATCCGCTAACAAAGGGACTTCCACAAGCTAAACATGATGGTCATGTTAGGTCCATGGGTATTAGATACATGGGAGATTGGGCCTAGGGCAAGTGGGAGATTGTTGGTGTTGGTGCCCTAGGCACGTTTAATAAACGTTGTAATTGTTATCACTTATTTCATATTAATAAAGAGATGTTTTGATTATTATTGTTGTTCAGGTTTACTTATAATAATCCCCGTCCCTATTACTTGTTTGGTATTAGTATAAAGGCTAAATGATCATGGGATGATCGTATTAGATTTATGGGTACTTGTTTAGTACTGGACATGACCCGCTCTATGAGATTTATGTCATGGTCAATGTCATACATATATCTCATATTAGTTGTGTCATTTGAGTCCTTAGACATGAAGTTATTATGGTCTTCCACTTGATGAACATTATGTTTGACATATTCAAACGCTACCTTTAATAGGGTAGTTATAAAGGGTATGATTGGCATAATCGGATTCATGTAGGGAAGAATAATAAGCTAAATGGATTTGTCTCTCTACGGAGAGATGTCAAGCTTGGGCCTCTCGTAGGAATGATGTTGATGAAAATATTCGGCCGGACTCAAATGAATTGATTGGATCAATGTCGTTTGGATTATCAACATATTCGGAATCGAGAAAGTATTGAACAAAGACAAGTTGACTCGTTGACCATGACTTGTGTTCAATGAAATCGTGGACAAAAGGATTGTGACATATTCTAAAGGAATGCAAACTTGTATCTAGTTATACTATTTGGGTAGGTATGACGGTTTGCTAGAACCTAATCATATCTTATGGTTTCATGTTTGAACCCATTGCCAACTTAGTATAATCCTAGAGGGTCACACACAATAGAACGAATCCAAAAGGGACTATATTGGAATATTGGATCGAAGGACCATTGAGGGATTTCAAGAATTAGAAGAAGAAACCTGGAAACAGAAGAGGTCTGGCGGACCAGTGGAAGGACCTGGGCGGACTTGGCATGGTCCAGTCGGTTTCGAGAGGAAACTTCCTTAATCCGTTTTATTGCGGGTTTAGACATAAGTTACCTATTTGGAATAGGTCTAACTTGTATATAAACAGCCCTAATTCATCCCTAATCAGTCTATGTGTTTTTGCAAGCCTCCAAAAGAGTTTTGAGAGAATTATTTTGTTCTAAGAGATCATTGATTGAAGAACAAAATTATACACAAAATTATATTCCATATAGTTCATATTAATTGTGAAAACGTGTTTCACAATTTTGGTCTAGCAACCAAGATCAAGAAGCTCCTTGATATTCGTTCGTGGTGTGGATACCGCTAGAGGGTGAAACTCATAATCTTTAAAGTTCGTGTTCAAGCTTTGTGTTCGTGATCAAGTTTCTAAAGCTCCACCAAGATCAAAGGCTAGAAATCAAAGTCATCAAGGGTTAGTATTCTAGTATTCATATTGTATGTATTTGATATAATCATATGAACGGATCTATGGCTTTGGGTTTCTATTAAAATTTTAAATGCTATTTTCCGCTGCGCATGTTACTCCGAAACCCAACACTACAGTATGTCAAAAGGCTTCCCGAGAAATGGAGTAGCTCTTGCCATGTCCTCTTATGTTTGTTCCCTCGCACGAGGATGAGTCTCTTGCTTTGCTTGACAAATGATGACGCCCTAGGGGATATGTGACTCAAAAATGAGAGCTTCTTCTACTTCATTTGACAGTTAATGATCCCTAGGGGCTACGCTCAAGAAAGATGTGTGGGACTATCCTCAAAATCTCTCAAAAGGGAATGTCGAGAGGCCTTTTTGTCATATGTGCTCGTGCCTGTTCCCCCAATCAAGGATAGTCCTTTCTCGTTCTACTTGCAATCAATGGAGGCACACTAGGGGATACACTCGAGTTTGAAACTCTCCCTCGGAAAGGAGCAATTCACGCCACCTCCCAACAATGGCCCTAGCAAAGTCATATGCAACATTGGAAGCATCCTCAATTATTTTGGCACCAAAGGTCTTAAGGGGCTTCGCAATCTACAATTTTTTAAGATACAGCATTACAGTAATCCGAGCAAATGGCAATATTGGGGCTTCACAATTGACAATCTTTTTGGGGAATGATACCCAAGCAATTCAATGTGGGGAATAATCTTCATAAAACCAAGTAATCTTCAAAGGGTCTCACAGCAATTCACGTCAAAGGTCTTTTGGTTTGAACGAAGGGCTCCGATGTTATGAATGAATTTGATGATTCTTGTTAGGACTTACAACGAGATTATGAAGGAAGTCTTAGAGAAAAGGAAAAAGATTCAATGTGCTAAACTCTATCAAAACAGGGTTATAGCGGGAAATGCCTCAGTCAATCCCAATGTTTCTGCAATTCAGCACCCCCTTCTCCAAGATCAAAAGCAAAAAGTGCGGCTTTTGAGCTTCAAGCACTAGTTGCATCCGAAGATCCGTCTTTAGTTCAACTCAAGCAAGCATACCCATTTGGGGACCTTATCACACCAAGACCTTATCATCCACAACCTCGACAACACCACAAGACATTACTGCATTTGGGTACCGACCACAGCGAGGTTATTCATCTCCCCAGTAAGAGCAAGAAGGAGGTCCCTATCATGAATTCTACCCGACGATGCATCCACTCTCAATGCCAAACCGATTCCAAGATAATTTGGGGCTTTACATCGACATGTATTCACATTCTTGAAGCTCGCAAACAACAAGTATATAACATTTGGGGCTTAGCAATCTCTCGAAGCTTGGTATTAATAATCTTCTCTTGGAGCTTGCTCACGCCAACAACGAAAGGCAATTTATTTGAATGGGCCAAGAACTGATTTATCTTGGGGCTTTGCCAGCCACTCAAAGTTTTGGCATCAAGAGCATTCTAGGGGCTTTATAATCAGCAACCCCTTATCTCGGGATCGAAAGTCTCTTGAAGCCCCGTAATCAACAAATCTCTTGGGGCTAGACACCAATCTTCGTTGGGCACAATGGCGACAACGACAAAAATCAAGCGAGGAAATCCGGACTTCGATTGAACATGACTTGATCTTGGGTTGGCTTCACAAACACACAATGGTTAAAATGGTTCACCCACGAACTAAAAAAAATAATAATATATTTTTATTTTTCTTTTTCTTATTTGCGTAAAAGTATGTGCTTCATTTTTCTTTGCTCTTAGCTTCTTCCCCAGCGTTCTCCATCTTCCTTGAACTACGCTGGTCTGATTCCTTTCAAGGGATATGTAGGCAGCCCTCGGGCACGACCAACCCATCTAGAATGTCATCTCACCGATACTCCATCAATGTACAAGCGACTCACCTTCATCAAAAGTGTCGACACCCTTCATTAAAGCCACAGCATCAGAAATCTATCCCAAATTAAGCGGCCATGGTAATTGAAGGTATGAACATCATTCATCAAAGCTCCTTTCAAATCACATCACACACAAAAGCATTTTCTCCATCTTTACAAAATCTCTCTCTCAAGCAATCTCTGCCTTTCAAATCACATCACACCACAATCACAATTTCTCTCGTAATTTCTATTTCACATCTCGCACAAGCACGTATATCTGCAAAGCATGCGCATAACAGGTACAAGCACACAACTCCACCTCTAGTCCCCTATACGGACTCTAAATATTGGCCACAGTGGGCCGATTTCTATCACCGCATCAGCAGGCAGACTCTCGAGTCCCTCCAGTCCCCTATACAGACTCTAAATATTGGCCACGGTGGGACGATTTCTATCATCGCATCAGCAGATAGACTCTCTGTAGATACCCCGGGGAGCCACGGCTTTAGGCTCGAGCGCGTGAGTGATCCTAGGATGTCTAACTTATTTTTAGGAGTGCTTAGAGTCGCCACCTATGTTTTGAGAAACATAAGAAAAACCTATTGATTATAGCCTAAGTTTGATTACGAAAATAGAGATTCTTTGTTTTGAGGTTCGGGGGTTAGATTACGAGATGGGAAGTACCGAAACACCCATCTCGCCCAACTAAAGTTGGTCTTGCTTGATCAAAATCTACATGAATAATAACATTCTTCTTCTTCTTCTTTAAGTCATAAAAAGGGGGTTTAAAATAGAGTTTGGAATATAGGAGATAACTCCTTAACCAACCTCAATGAGATGAGGTGATCATTAGAGTCATGTCCCAAAATGATTTGGGTGATTGCACATTTGATTAGAGTAAAAGAGAGAGAGGGGATGAAGTAGAAAAGGAAGGAAAAGATGGACTTTTACCTACAATTTGAAGACCTTCAAATATTGCTTGATGAAATCCTTGGAGAACCTTTAGAAAGTGATTTTGGTATAGTTTTTGTCAGTTCAATTTTCGGTCCTTAAAAATGGAGGTAAAGGGAGGTTTTTATAGGTGAAAGAGGGGTGTTTTTGGTGCCAAAACTCAGTCACCAAGAAATCCTTCCCGGGCAAAATCCTGTAAATTGAGCAAGGGAGGGAATCCTGGCCAGAAATCTGTAACTGACGCCCAGAGGCGCGCGCTTCCTGCTTTGGGGGCGGGAGGCGCGCGCGCCTGGATCCTCCTGTCGGAGGCGCGCGACTCAGAGAAGGCAATTTTGACAGAATGGACTATAAAGTCAGCCCTGTCATTCAGTTTAGTCCCTGGACTTAACGAAGTCAGTCATGAACTTAACGGAAGTGACAAAAACTAACGAGAAACACTTAAAACGGGCAGAAACACAAGATCAAATGTGTAATCGGGGTGAGCGGTCCAAGGCGGGGTGTCTACAGAGCCCCTCGGCGACGTGGATTGCAAAGCAAAACCCGTCGACGAAAGTTAAAAACACCCGCCGAGGATATCACCAAGAAAAAATCAAAGACTCGATGAAAGCAGGAATTTGAAATTGCGAGAGATAGTGGTGCGCTCCCTGTGTGAGCGGCTTTTGTTGATAGAGGGGGTGGCATGATTCGTTAGGTGAACCTGCCGGCTGAATATCTTGAAGGAGGCCGTTAGTGAACCTTTTGAACGAGGCCGTTAGTGAACCTTTGAGGACGAATCCGTTAGTGAAATCCGTTGATGAGGTCGTTAGTGAACCTTCGAGGACGAATCCGTTAGTGAAATCCGTTGATGAGGCAGTTAGTGAACCTTTGAGGACGAATCCGTTAGTGAAATCCATTGATGAGGCCGTTAGTGAACCTTTGAATGAGGCTGTTAGTGAATCTTTGAGGACGAATCCGTTAGTGAAATCCGTTGATGAGGCCGTTAGTGAACCTTTGAATGAGGCCGTTAGTGAACCTTTGAGGACGAATCCGTTAGTGAAATCCATTGATGAGGTCGTTAGTGAACCTTTGAGGAGGCCGTTAGTGAACCTTTGGAGATGAATCCGTTAGTGAAATCCGTTGATGAGGCTGTTAGTGAACCTTTGAGGAGGCCGTTAGTGAACCTTTGGAGAGGACGAATCCGTTAGTGAAATCCGTTGATGAGGCCGTTAGTGAACCTTTGAATGAGGACGAATCCGTTAGTGAAATCCGTTGATGAGGCCGTTAGTGAACCTTTGAAGACGAATCCGTTAGTGAAATCCGTTGATGAGGCCGTTAGTGAACCTTTGAAGACGAATCCGTTAGTGAGATCCGTTGATGAAATATTGCTTTGAAGTCGCGTGCCACTTGGAGTCACACTTGACTTTTTGACTTGTGGGGTGCGGGCACAGTTGACCGCGACCAGAAGAATGTTCATGCTGGGGATGAAATGTTGAGATTGACTCTTGAGGGGGGTATGGCACCCGTGACAGAACTTAGGGAGTTTGGAATCCGTGGGGAAACCTTGATACGATGCATGGATTCTTGCATGGGAGACTGCTTCTGAACCTGCCTGATGATGGGAAGAGTGCGCGTCCGGGCCTCGTTATGGGACGCGCGCGCCTCTGATGAGTATCTCGGGGGGCGCGCGCCTGGTGCATAAGTTCAGCATATTTAAACAGGCTGTTCGCTGTTTTCGGCCAGTTTTCAAAAATTTGAAGAACCCTCCAAATTCCAAGCCCAATTTTCGTAGAGAAATCACCCAAAAACACTTTCTTACTGTTCTAGGATCAATTCCGTCAAATAAACGATGTCGGATCGTCAGCAATCACCTCCGTTTGAGATGCCACAGGGCGAGGAGCCCGAAATTGGGGTTGAAGCTATGGACCCGAGCTTGCTTACTTTCCGGCCTCATACCCATATTTCTCACTTCGTGACTTCGGGTTTGGTAAGAATGCCTCACCTTTCTTGTCGATTTCGGGTTTCATAAAGTTCTGTTTTCTTTACCCGAAATATTACTGCAGCAGCTTTATTAATCATTCTTTGCATGTTGTTTGTTGTTGCTGATTTGTTGTAAGAAACATGTTGGGATGTCCATCTTTATGTTCACACACTTGCTTGTACATTGTTCTGCTATTGAAATCTCTGTGTTGAGTTCATCCGTTTTCTAGCAGTCATGCTGATGAAATTTTTGCTGTTCCTTTTTTCCTTTCAGGAGTGGACCCGTTTGACAGAGATTCGCGGTGGGGCTCATGGGCCCATCTCTATATGGAAGAGGTTGCCCGAGAATGTTCGGGCCTGAGTCACATGGACTCATTTTGGTCTTTTTGTCACTAGCCTCCCAACTTTGAAGAATGACCCTGATGTGGTTCAGGCATTAAGGGAGAGATGGTGGGATACCACCCATACCTTCCACTTACCCATGGGCAAGGTGACTATGAAGCCTACTGATTTCACAGCTTTGACGGGCTTTCCGTTCATGGGGGTGCCTGTCCCTTTTGGTTTGAGAGGGGCTGTTCGGACTTCGGACGAGTTACTGGCCTTGGTTGACTGCCGGTTCGAGGTTAAGAATCCTCGAGTGACATGGGGGAGAATCCGGGCTTATTTTAGCATCTTGATGGCTGAGGCTCGAGGTGTTACTGCTGATCGGGTTGATGACGTGGCCCGTTGCTTCATTTGGTACTTGTTATCCCACACTCTATTTGCCAACGGGGGATCTTCGGCCTCTTTGGCTCTGCTTGACTTGTTAGTGGACTTGGACTAGATCGGCCAGTATAACTGGGGCGCAGCGGGCTTAGCTGCTTGTTACCACGGCATGGATTTGACCAGCCGCTCGACCACCAGCTCTGTTACGAGCTTCAGCTTGCTGTGGGAGGTATACCACTTACTGTCCCTTTTATATTCCCCTTGCCTTGGTTATAACTGCCTTTCCCGTTGACTGTCATTAACTTTGTCTCTGCCTCTTGTCTACAGCTTTGGGCTTTTGCTATCCTGAATCTGAGGGATTTCAAGATTGCCAAGGAAGGCCAGCCCCAGTATCCGGACTGCGCACGGTGGGCGTATAAGGAGAGGAATGTGCTGACTGGCACGAACCCCATTAGTCTTACTTCGGCCCGGTGGCACTTGGACACTTTGAGGCCTGAGTCTGTTGCCTTCTCTTTGTATCCGTGGAGATCAGTTCAGCACTGGTTTGAGCACACTCTTATTCCTACCCGTTCTCGGCTTTTGATGAGTTTGGGTGAGTGCATGGCTCTGTACTTGGGAGATAGAGTATTTTGGCAGCATGGTACCCAGGTGACAGACTTTTACACCCTTCCTCGTCCTGCAGTTCCAGACGTTCCTCCTTTCTGCCCTCGTAACTGGAGGTCACTTTCAGAGGCTGATCGCACGGCATATATGGTAGGGGTTGATGCCGTCCCTTATATTCACTTGGATCAGGATTATGGCCTCTTCAGGGAGAACAACTTGATGCAGGGCTTTATGTTTGCTGATCCGAGGAGATCACAGGCTGCTCCTTCGACTTCCGCTCGGTTTTATACTACCGGTGCCGGGTATTGTTTTGATCCTCTTTTGCCTCCTCCTTATTACACTTATTCCAACTTCGGGGTCTTTGAGGAGCAGAGGGAGATTGTTCCCGAGGATATGTCACCGGAGAGAGAGCCTCCCGCTCAGGCTGCTGTGGTATGTTTTTCTGACCATCCTTGCATTTTCTCAGTTCCAGTCTTGTTTTTCTATCCTTCGTATTGATGTAATTTCCTTTCCCTGTTCTTTGTTGCAACAGGTGCCCGTAGCTGCTTATAGGCACTTGGGTAGGCAGAACAAATGAATGAGGCGGAGGCTCCGCCAGCTGGAGGAGAGGGTGCTGGAGCTGTGCAGGGATATTGCTGCCATGACTAGAGATGCTGCCGGTGCTGTCTCTGGTGCTGCGAGAGGAGCTGCCCGAGGTGCTCGGGGCATGGGACGAGGCTGCAGGGATGCTGCACTGGACATTCATGAGGCTGTCTCTTCAGCGAGGCAGTCGCTGAGCGGGAGTCTGAGCCACGGAGGTAGCCATAGTAGGAGCCTGAGCCGAGAGGGTAGCCAGAGCTGGGGCGGCGCCAGTTCATCAGGGAGAGTTCCAAGAGGACACGTCCTGATGTTGTGATTGAGACATCTGAGTCTGAGGATGATGATGACGATGATGATGATGATGACGATGAGGAGACCGAGAGCGGTAGCAGGGGGTGAGCACGCTGTTGTGGCTGAGAGGATGAGGGATCGAAACACTTTTACTTTTGCCTGTAATAACATTTAACATGTATTTACAATCCTATTTATTTTACTACTCATTTTTATGTTCTATTAACGACTCGATCTTAGATGTCGACCCTTTACAAACAAATGTGTGCCCAAAGGATGCTTGTTGTCGATGCTTGAACTCCTTTTTGTTGCTGGGATCTGACTTTGCTACAGGTTGGATATGTTGAAGTGCTTGGGTTCTGTTCTGAACTGACAAGGGCTGTTTCTGTCTGAACTGCTGTCAAAGGCGCGCGCGTTGGGCCTTGCTTATGGGAGGCGCGCGCGTTGTGCAGCCTTGGTCGGAGGCGCGCGCTTCTGGCCTGCTGAATTACAGCCGCTTTCTTTTTCTGATCAGAATGTTCCAACAGCTATAAATTTGAACCATTTTGGACCAGAAAGGTCACACAGCATTCTTTTGCAAACACTTTCTCCTCCTAAACCACAAAATTCTTATCATAATGGCCCCAATGACTTTCTCCTTTGAAGTTAAGGTTTCCGTCCCCGAGGGTGAGAAGTCCGTTCCAATGGTGAACGCCGTTCCAGCTGTGGGGTCCGTCTCGATGGTGGAGAAGCGTCCGAGCGTTTTTGATCGTTTGGGAAGGCCCAATGACGATATTGTTGACCCCGTGAGACCAGTGGTTCATGTGCGGAACTATAGACCTCGTCTTTTTCCCAAGAAGAAGAAAGGTAAAGGAAATTCCTCCTATGTGTGTGTAGATACCCCGGGGAACCACGGCTTGGCTAGAGCGGTGAATTATCCTAGGATGTCTAACTTGTTTTTAGATTGTTTAGAGTCGCCACCTATGTTTTTAAAGGAACATAAGAAAAACCTAGAAATAGCCTAATTTATGTACAAAACCAGAGATTCGGGAGAGAAGGGTTCGGGGGTTAGGTGACGGAGTGGGAAGTACTTAAACACCCACTCCGCCCCGCTTACGCGGGTCTTGCTACTATTGGTGTTCTAATATTTACATGTCCTTCAATTAATTAAATAGAAATGTGCTAACAATTGTGATGAGAAGAAAAGAGGAAATAAAAGGGGAAATAAAATAGAATTGTTTTATTTATTTAATGATAAAGATTACATGTAACAAGTAATGTTAAAGAATTACATTAAGAGATGAAGAGAAATTAACATGGTGAATTAAAGTTAAGATTAAAATGTAGGGAGATAACCTTAACTAACTTCAATATGTGAAGTAGTCATGTTGGTCATGTCCCATTAATGGGGATTGCATACATCAAGAAGAAGAAAACAAAGGAAGAAAATGGAGTTGTACCTTGAGAAAGAGGACTTGGAACCTTGACTTGAAGGTGTTATTGTTGTAATGAAATTGTTGTAGAACAATTTGTGTAGAGTCTTGTTACTAAGAACTCTTGTTGGGAGAATTTGTGTAGGGAAAATGATATAGAATTTGTGTAGAGAGAAAGTTCCAAGTCTAAAAAAATGAGGTCCCCTTCCAAGGTAGGAGATGATGGTTTTTATAGGTAAAAAAGAGAGGGAAATGATGGAGGGAAATTGGTCATCCATGTGAAATGGAATGAGCCAATCACAAATAAGATAAATGAATAAAAGAAAAATAAAAGAAATAAAAGAAATCAAATAATAAATGAAAGAAATATTAGTTTTTGGGAAAAGGCTTAGAATTTGGGATTGGGAGTTAAATGAGAAAAGGGGGGATGAATGTGGATGTAAAAGGATGGTTTTTGTGATTAAGAAAGATGTTTGTAAATAAGAAAAGGGAGGGAAATAAGGTGCAATCCGTTACTGCCAAAGTGGGAAGCGCGCGGGTCCGGCTTTTGGGCGGGACGCGCGCGCGGCTCACTGGCAGTGCCGGAAGCGCCCGCGGGTGAAAAATGACAGAATGACAGATGACCCAAAAGTTAACTCTGTTATGCAGTTTAGTCCAAAACTAACGGAATCAGTTAGGAACTTAACCGAAGTAAACAGAAATTAATGAAAATAAGTTAAATAAAAATACTTTGTATGCAATCGGGGTGAGAGGTCCAAGGCGGGGTGTCTACAGAGCCCTCGGCGACGTGGATTGCGAAGCAAAACGCGTCGACGAAAGAAAGACAACCGCCGAGGACATCGACAAGAGAAAACAAAGACTCGATAAAGCAGGAATTTGAAATTGCAAAGGATAGAAATGCGCTCCCTGTGTGAGCGACTTTTGCTGATGGAAGAGGTATGGTGATTTGAGCGGTCCACCATGGACCAAAATTGGTGCGCGGTGCGGCATATTCTGATGCGCTGTGCGGCGGTATGGTGATTTGAGCGGTCCACCATGGACCAAAATTGGTGCCGCGGTGCGGCATATTCTGATGGGCTGTGCGGCGGTATGTTGATTTGAGCGGTCCACCAGGGACCAAAATTGGTGCGCCGGTGAGGCATATTCTGATGCGCTGTGCGGCACTTGTTGAATCTGGTGCGCGGTGCGGCATATTCTGATGCGCTGTGCGGCACTTGTTGATTCTGGTGCGCGGTGCGGCATATTCTGATGCGCTGTGCGGCACTTGTTGATTCTGGTGCGCGGTGCGGCATATTCTGATGCGCTGTGCGGCACTTGTTGATTCTGGTGCGCGGTGCGGCATATTCTGATGCGCTGTGCGGCACTTGTTGATTCTGGTGCGCGGTGCGGCATATTCTGATGCGCTGTGCGGCACTTGTTGATTCTGGTGCTTTGTGCGGCACCTGGTGCTCTGTCCGGCACCTGTTATGTGTATGCTTTGCAGATATACGTGCTTGTGTGAGATGTGAAATAGGAATTGCGAGAGAAAATTGTGATTGTGGTGTGATATGATCTTGAAAGCACCTTTGTAATGAGAGAGAAGTAAGAATGTGGAAAGTGATCTTGTGTGCGGTGTGATTTTGAGGAAAGCGTCGGATGTATTCATACCTTCACTTACCATTGCCGCTTGAGTGGAGATGGATTCTTGATGTCCGCGGAGGATGCTTTGATGGAGAATGTCCATTCTTTAGATGTTGATGAGAGAATGCCCTTGATGTTGGGTTGGCGAGATTGTATTCTGGATGATGGGTTGGTCATGCCAAAAGGCTGCCTACGTATTCCTTTAAGAGAATCAGACCAGCGTAGTTCAAGGATGATGGAGAACGCTAGAGGAGAGGCTAGGAGCAAAGCAAAGTAAAGCACATAATTTTGCACATAGAAGGAGAAAAAGAAAGAAAAAATCTTGTTTTTTTTTTTTTTTTTTTTTAAGATTAGAAAGGAAAGAATATGCACACATGTGAGGAAAAGAGATTTTTTTTTTTTTTTTTTTTTTTAGGTTCGTGGGTGAACCATTTTAGCCATTGTGTGTTTGTAAAGCCAACCCAAGATCAAGTCATGTTCAGTCGAAGTCCGGATTGCTTCGCTGAATTCTGTTGTCGCCGGTGTGCCCAACGAAGATTGATGTCTAGCCCCAAGAGATTTGTCGATTATGGGGCTTCAAAAGGCTTTTGATGCCGAGATGAGGGGTTGCTGATTGTAAAGCCCCTAGAATGCCTTTGATGCCAAATTTTGAGGGACTTGCATAGCTCCAGATAAATCAGCTCTTGGCCCATTCAAGTAAATCTCCCTTTGTTGTTGTAGTGAGCAAGCCCCAAGAGGAGATCGTTGATGCCAAGCTTCGAGAGATTGCAAAGCCCCTAGTGTCGTGGGCTTGTAGATGGCGGGATGTGAAGACCTTTCATTGTAAAGCCCCAAATTATCTCGTGATTGGCTCGGCATTGAGAGAGGATGTACCGTTTGGTAGAATTCTTGATAGAGATCTCCTTCTTGCTCTTACTGGGGAGATGAATGGCCTCATTGTGGTCGATACCCAAATGGCTGAGGGCTTATGTCAAAGGATGCAGTAATGTCTTGCGGTGCCTTCGAGGTCGCGGAGGATAAGGTCTTGGTGTGATAAAGTCTCAAATGAGTATGCTTGCTTGACTTTTCTTGAGTTGAACTAATGACGGATCTTCGGATGCAACTAGTGCTGTGGCCCAACTTTATCTGAGCTGCACCTTGTGCTTTTGATCTTGGAGAAGGGGGTGCTGAATTGCAGAAACATTGGGATTGGCCGTGGCATTTCCCGCTATAAACCCTGTTTTGATTAGAGTTTAGCATATTGAATCTTTTCCTTTTCTCTAAGACTTTCTTCAAAATCTCGCTGTGAGTTCTAACAAAAATCATCAACTTCATTCATAACATCGGAGTCTTCATTTAAAACCAAGAGGCCTTTGACTTGAAGTGTTGAGAGACCCTTGAATCTTGATTGTTCCCATGGAGCCATAAGACTACTCCACATTGCACTTGCTCGAGTATTGTTGCCCAAAAGACTGTCGGTCGCGAAGCCCAATATACCCTTTGCTCGAATTATTGTAATGCCGTAGCCCAAAAGATTGTAGATTGCGAAGCCCGTTGAGACCTTCGGTGCCGAATTGAGGAAGCTTCCAATGTTGCACATGACACGGCTGGGGATACTGCTGGGGAGTTAATTGCTCTTTGCCGAGGGAGCCTTTAAGACTTGACCATAGCCCCTAGAGTGCCATCATTGATTGCGAGAAAGGTCCATCCTTGATTGGGGGAACGAGCACGGGCACACGTGACAAGAGGGCTTTTTGTCATCCCTTTTGAGAGACTTTGAGGATAGTCTCACACATCTTTTCCGAGCATAGCCCTAGGGCTTATTGATTGTCAAATGAAGCATAAGAAGCCCTTTTTCTTGAGTCACATAGGCCCTAGGGCGTCACCATTTGTTGAGCAAAGCAAGAGTGACTCGTCCTCGTGCAAGGTAACAAATATGATGAGGACATGGCAAGAGCTACTCCATTTCTCAGGAGCCTTTCGGCGTACTTTAGAAGCACATACTTGAAGAAGCTTTGAAAACTGAGACACATGTTGTTGCTATTTGCTGCCCAAGCCAATTGACTAGCTATGGGTTATTTGTGCAACCTCGTGCCCTTTTGTGATGGGCTCGTTCTCGGATGGGTCTTGGTTACCACGGGCCTTTTTTTCATGAACCCAAAATGCACACTGCTGGAGAATGATGCCGATAACCTAAGACAACCTTTGATGGTGCTATATCTTGTCGAGCCTTTTTGCAATCCCAAAGTTGACTCGGTGGGGAATTGACTTGCTGAGGAGATTCAATGTAGAACTTGTCTTCTTTAGAGGCCGGGGATCTCCATTTCTCTTTCCCTTCTCTCTCTCACTCTCTCATATTTTTTTATGACGCACCCTGTTTTTTGCCTAGACCGCCCTTTCGGGTTTTCAATCTAGCGGGCATCTCTTTTGCGTCTTCATTTTTTTACTCGATTTGAGGAAGTGTGCATTGACTCTAGCTGAGGATGAGAGACATGTGATTTTGCGGTGAAAACCTTTTGTCACTAAAGATGAGTGACATTGACTCGACTAAGAGAAGTGTCCCTAGTATTGACATGTATTTTTTTTTATTGAATCGAATGACTCACGAAGGCAAGTAAGTCATTAAGAGAGAAGAGAAGGAAAGCCCCAATTTGATTGCAAGAAATTGGGAGTATGCAGAAAGAATAGAAGCCCTAGACTCGACAAGGAACGGAAAGTGATTCCAAATCTAGGAAAGTTGTTCAATCTTGAGGTGATTAATTCATTGGCAAATGAATCGTACAAAGATGTCTTGACAAGTTCGAGATGAAGGCCGATCACCATAACGCTCTAGGGCTAAACATATCTTCTTTCTTACATGAGACCGGACCCGCAGGTTGCCTACGTTCCTCCAATGTAGAGGCTCAGGTCACCGTAGTTCTTGTGATTATCCATTCTTCGTGATGGAATTTTTGCTTCGTAGCTTCGTCGTTTGTTGTGGATGATGATGTTGATCTTCTTTGATTGAGGGGGATTTTTTTTTTTTTTTTTTTTGTGCTCTAACTTTTGCCTAGGTTGATTTGAAGAGTCCAACCTAGCGAGCATTTTTTTTTTCTTAATCCCCCTTTGAAACATTGCTTGATTTTTCTCTATGGTTGTTGCTTCACCTTTGATGTCTTTGCTTTGTCTTCTTCGTTGATGATGTTGCCTTCGTCACAATGTTTAGCCCCTAGGCGTTCAAGTGATGGCCTTCATTCCAAAACTCGTTTAGACATCTTTTAATCATTTTGCCAAGAATTAGATTGAACAATCTTGGAAGAGTGTATGAGGACAAGAACGACTTTTATTTGATGATGAGACTTGACTCAAAATTTCACATTAATTGGACAAAGAAAACTTAATGCACACTTAAGAGGACTTTGACTCTTTTTTTTTTTTTTTAATTCCTATTACTAGGTAGAGAAAGAGAAACGGAGATTGTTGTTGTAGTCCCCATTGTCGTTGTAGTCTTCCATGTCACTACATTCTTCCATGTCATTGTTTGGGAACCCTTTGTCGTTAAAGCTTGTGTCATAGGAGGACTCGGCCACTTCTCGGAGCAAATAGTCAATTCTAACCCCCGCATCATACATGCTTGAAAAATTGGAGTGAAAAGCCCCACTAAGATGAGTGCGGTAGTCCATTTTCAAACACTTCAAGAAGATGTCCATTTGTTCCTTCTTGGAAGGCCTATCAACCATCTCGGCTAGGCTTGTCATTCCAACGGTAATAGAAGTCCCCAAATGATTCATTACCCATTTGCACGGTGCTCTCCAATTCCTTCTTGGTGGGCGGAATATGGAGTTGCCTTGATATTGTGACTTGAAGGCAAGCATAGCGGCATCCCAATTGAGGCGGGTGGAAACTGGAAGACCCATATACCAATCTTTTGCGACCCCCTCGAGAGTAAGCGGGAAGCATTGTGCCATTATTTGAGGAGACAATTTCTTTGGTAGCATGGCCCGAATGTAGGAGTCGACATGAGCGTTGGGGCAAGAGTTGCCGTTGAACTTGCCAATATCGGGCATCTTGAACTTTTCGGGAAGAGCCTCCATTGTGTTCATGAGGAGAGAAGCTTGATGAAGATCGGTGTTTGGGCCCTTGTGCAAATTTAGCCCACTAAGCCTTTGGTCAATGTAGGACATGAGAGTGTTGACCAAACCGGTATCAATGCTTTGGACCTTTCTTTCACTCGTGAGCCCTTTCAATTGGTTCTTGATTTGAGCAACTTCTTTCTTGTGGGCTGTGTTTTCACATGCTCGTAACGGGCTCGCCATAAATCATCCTTGCGGCGGACATTCTCAGCTAGTGTATCAACTTGCCCTTTCAATGCTTCCACCATGCGGAATAACCCTTCGTTGGACACGGGAATGCCGTTGCCGTTTGAAGCCATTGGACCTATTGAGAGAACACGGTCGATCTTAGGATGGCCCCACAAACACCTTTTGAGTGAAATGATTTCACCCGCAAACAAGAAAAGACTGAACCACGTAAGAAAATGACTCTTTTTTTTATTTATTTACAAAAGTCGGAAGGACGTGGTCCTTTTTGGGGTTTCTAGAAAAATAATGGAATCGTCACACTAGTATATAGACCTTCTCGCGGTCCCATATACTCATCGGATTCCACCACGCTTGTGAATCCTACATGTGTCGGGATTAACTAAATTAACGTAGTAAAGCATACATGCGGGGACGGATTTTTTATTTCGTCCATAGTAACCACTTTTGGGGACAGATTTTTATTGCGTCCGTTTCAACAAGTTGGCATGTATGTTTTGAAGACATTAGTTTAGGGAAATCTCGGCACATGGAAACCGACTTGAGTCACGGAGTGTTAGACCCTAGACTAGAATTGTGTGGCTTGTGCTCGGCTTGAATATGAGGCTCAAAGGTCACCCCCGCATGTAGTCATGAACTACGCCACGGGCTGAGGTTTACCGCTTCGAAAGAGCCAAGGTCGAGTGGAGCTTGAAACTTTCTAGGACGGGCCTCGACGGGTTTGGGGTTGGACTTGTGCGACTCGATAGTGAGCAGTTGATAAGAATATGTGCATGTAGTGTGAGGTCTAACATGTGACAAAACATTTTTTTTTTTCAAAAGAAATAAATAAAAAAAACAAATAAGCACATAATTACAACGTTCGAATCACCCGTATGACCGATAAAAATAAACAGAAAGTAAAGAAATTGTATGCAGGCCCGGTGCCCACACACTGTCATTCTGTTCTGTTTCTGTGCACTGTTCTATTCCGGGAATGCGCCCAGAAGCGCGCGCATTGGGTTGCCTATGCGGAAGGCGCGCGCGTGAGAGGAAGCAGGGCAGAGGCGCCCGCTTCTGGGTGAGAACCTGCAAATCAGTGGGTTCAAGGGATTGCCTTGACCCTTAATTAAGAAAACTTTCCCGTGCAGTAATTGTTAGCACAGAAACATGGAATTGAAGGACAAGAAAGGAGGCGGGCGATTCTGGTAATAAGGGTCAGACGCGCGCGCTTTAGGCCAAAAAGGCCGGAGGCGCGCGCTTCCTACCCTTTTTACCAGAATGCCCAGAAAACAGAATAAAAGAACACCAAAAATTAAGAACGCAAGTTTAACCCTCTAAATCGTCCCAGCAGAGTCGCCACTGTAGATACCCCGGGGAACCACGGCTTGGCTAGAGCGGTGAATTATCCTAGGATGTCTAACTTGTTTTTAGATTGTTTAGAGTCGCCACCTATGTTTTTAAAGGAACATAAGAAAAACCTAGAAATAGCCTAATTTATGTACAAAACCAGAGATTCGGGAAAGAAGGGTTCGGGGGTTAGGTGACGGAGTGGGAAGTACTTAAACACCCACTCCGCCCCGCTTACGCGGGTGTTGCTACTATTGGTGTTCTAATATTTACATGTCCTTCAATTAATTAAATAGAAATGTGCTAACAATTGTGATGAGAAGAAAAGAGGAAATAAAAGGGGAAATAAAATAGAATTGTTTTATTTATTTAATGATAAAGATTACATGTAACAAGTAATGTTAAAGAATTACATTAAGAGATGAAGAGAAATTAACATGGTGAATTAAAGTTAAGATTAAAATGTAGGGAGATAACCTTAACTAACTTCAATATGTGAAGTAGTCATGTTGGTCATGTCACATTAATGGGGATTGCATACATCAAGAAGAAGAAAACAAAGGAAGAAAATGGAGTTGTACCTTGAGAAAGAGGACTTGGAACCTTGACTTGAAGGTGTTATTGTTGTAATGAAATTGTTGTAGAACAATTTGTGTAGAGTCTTGTTACTAAGAACTCTTGTTGGGAGAATTTGTGTAGGGAAAATGATATAGAATTTGTATAGAGAGAAAGTTCCAAGTCTAAAAAATGAGGTCCCCTTCCAAGGTAGGAGATGATGGTTTTTATAGGTAAAAAAGAGAGGGAAATGATGGAGGGAAATTGGTCATCCATGTGAAATGGAATGAGCCAATCACAAATAAGATAAATGAAAAAAGAAAATAAAAGAAATAAAAGAAATCAAATAATAAATGAAAGAAATATTAGTTTTTTGGGAAAAGACTTAGAATTTGGGATTGGGAGTTAAATGAGAAAAGGGGGGATAAATGTGGATGTAAAAAGATGGTTTTTGTGATTAAGAAAAGATGTTTGTAAATAAGAAAAGGGAGGGAAATAAGGTGCAATCCGTTACTGCCAAAGTGGGAAGCGCGCGGGTCCGGCTTTTGGGGCGGGACGCGCGCGCGGCTCACTGGCAGTGCCGGAAGCGCCCGCGGGTGAAAAATGACAGAATGACAGAATGACCCTAAAAGTTAACTCTGTTATGCAGTTTAGTCCAAAACTAACGGAATCAGTTAGGAACTTAACCGAAGTAACAGAAATTAATGAAAATAAGTTAAATAAAAATACTTTGTATGCAATCGGGGTGAGAGGTCCAAGGCGGGGTGTCTACAGTGTGGAAGCGTCCCATGGTTGTCCCCGCTAAGGCTCCGCTTGATAAGGGCAAAGGGAAAGCCGTTGATGAAGCTCCGTCCCGTCCTAGCGTTTTCTCCCGTCTTGGCGGTCTCAAGAATGTTCTGTCCCCATCCAAGAAGACTAAAGGACATAACAAGAAGCAATGGGTTCCCAAACCTAAGAAAGATTAGATTTTTCTTTGTACCCCAAGAGATTGCAATTAGACCACTTTATTTTAGGATTTAGTATTTTGATGTATTTTGTTGCTCAATAAATCCGTTGTAATGGTTTGAATAATTCATTGAATGAATAAAAATTGCATTTTGTTATTTGAAGTGAATTGGGTATTTTTGATATGTTTTAGACCGCACCCGAAGGTTGCCTACGTTCCTCCAGTTGGGAGGCTCAGGTCTTCGTAGTTCAAACAAACAAAGACCATTTCTTTTTTTTTTCTTTTTTTTTTTTGTGTGCACCCTGTTTTTTGCCTAGACCGCCCTTTCGGGTTTTCAATCTAGCGGGCTTCTTTTTTGCACGTGCTCTAATTTTTGCCTAGGCCGCCCTTGCGGGTTTTCAAACTAGCGAGCGATTTTTTTTTTTTTTATATGGTCTTTGTTTATTAAGCGTAGAACCTCTTGAGCTTGTCGAGGTTGACCTCCTTTGGCAGCTGGTCACCATCTAAATCCACGAGCCGGACTGCACCACCGCTTAGTATCTTTTTGACCACGTACGGACCGATCCATCGGGGTCCCCATTTCCCCAGGGGATTCATGGCATTAGGAGGATGTTGTCTTAAGACCAAATCTCCCACATTGATGTTTCGAGGCTTCACTTTGCTCTTGCCATCCTTTGCTGATATGCCCTCGTGCGTTCGAGTGATCTTAACCTTTTCTTGTCGAGTAAGGCTAGCTGTTCGTATCGACTTTGCATCCAGTTGACCTCGTTGACTTGATTCTCGAGGAGGACCCATAGAGATGGGACTTCAAGTTCGATAGGGAGTACGGCTTCAGAACAATAGACTAATGCATAAGGAGTTTCTCCTGTTGCGGACCGTATTGATGTGCGATAGCCCCACAATGCAAATGGAAGCTTCTCGGGCCAATCCCTTCCTGTTGAGGCCATTTTCTTGACGATGGTCTCGATGGTTTTATTTGCTGCTTCAACCGCGCCATTTGCTTGGGGACGGTAAGGAGATGACTTGTGCTTGGTGATCTTGTATTCTACCAAAAGTGCATCCATTTCCTTCTCAAAGTGAGAGCCGTTGTCGGAAATGATTTCATGAGGCACGCCGTATCGGCACATGATATTAATCTTTACAAATTCGGCCACTTTTTTGGCGTTGAGGGTCCGATAGGCTTGTGCTTCGACCCACTTTGTGAAGTAGTCGACTGCCACTAGGACGAATGACTGCCCATTGCTCCCGGCAGGATGAACTTTATCGATGATGTCTATCCCCCAACAAGAGAAAGGCCAAGGTGTGACCATGTTGTAAAGTTGCGAGGGTGGAGCATGTTGCAGATTAGCGTGGAATTGGCACTTAGCACAGCTTTTGACTTTCTCGATACAGTCTCGTTCCATAGTGCTCCAATAGTAACCAATGCGAAGTAGCTTCTTGACTAGCATAAACCCATTCATGTGGGGTCCACACTCTCCTTCGTGCACTTCACACATTATTTCTTGAGCTTCGGCCTCATTGGCGCATAAGAGATTGATCCCATCGTGGTGCCTTTTATAGACTCGGTCCCCAATCAGTATGTACCGAGAGGCTAACCTTTGCAGAGCTGCTTGAGATTTCTTATTGCTATTCTCGGGATAAGTGTCATCTTTGAGGAAGTTCATGATATCCGAATACCACGGAGAGTTTGTTTTCATCTCGTTGATCTCGATACTCATGCAATATGCCGGACTGTTCCTTCGAGCAATTTTGAAGGGCTTCACCATTTTCCCTTTGGGCATTTCGACTAATGAAGCTATAGTGGCCAGTGCATCAGCGAAGCGATTCTTATCCCTTGGCAGGTAGTTGAAAGTGATCTCTTGGAATTGTTCAACCAGTTCTTCAAGGTGCTGACCATACTGTTGGAGAGTCGGGTCTTGGGTTCGCCACTTTCCCGATTGCTGATTGATAAGGAGCAAAGAGTCGCCGAATACTTCTAGTTCTGTGATGTTTCTGTCGAGAGCTGCTTCGAGCCCTGCTATACATGCTTCGTACTCGGCAATGTTGTTGGTAGCTTCGAATTCCAGGCGGATGGCAATGGGAGTGTAGATGTCTTTTGGATCGACAAGTAATACCCCTATACCAAAACCGTGTTTATTGGCGGCGCCATCGAAAAAAAGTTGCCATTTATTTTCCTCGGTTGCAGTACAAATTAAATGCTCGTCGGGGAACTGTACGTCTTCCCCCTTCACTTCGTCACATGGGAATTCGGCAAGCTGGTCACTGAACACTTTCCCCCTGACGGATTTTAGCGTGACGTAAGTGATATCGTAGCCGGCGAGCATGAAGTACCATTTGGCTATTCTTGTTGACATGAAAGGCTTTTCGAAGATGTAGCGGAGCTGGTCCACCTTTGCTACTAGCTTGATCAGAAAAGCTTCCATATAGTGTTTGAGCTTTTGGGTGACCCAAACCAATGCTGCACATGACTTCTCTAAGACAGAGTAGTTCTTTTCGCCTCCTTGGAATCGGCGACTGACAAAATAAATGGCGTTCTCCTTTGTGGACTCTCGTTGCTCTTGTGCTAACATATCCCCTAGGGCCTCATCATTGACAGTGAGATAGAGCAAAAGAGGCTTCTCCTTGTGCGGCGGAACTAGCACAGGAGGGCATGTCAAGTAATGCTTCACTTGGTCGAAGGCCTCTTGGCACGCGTCGGTCCATTCTAGAGCCACGTTCTTCTTGAGTAGCTTGAAGATTGGCTCGCACATGGAAGTGAGTTGGTGCACAAACCGACTGATGTACTGCAGTCTGCCCATGAAACCTTTGATCTCTTTCTGTGTCCTTAGAGGAGGCATATCAATGATTGCCTTGATTTTGGAGGGGTCTACTTCAATTCCCCTTTCAGTGACCATATAACCAAGGACTTTGCCTCGGATAACCCCGAACGTGCACTTTGCAGGGTTGAGCCTCATCTTGTGTTGACGAAGCCTTTCGAAGAACTTGCGGAGATCGATTAAATGTTGACCATCGGTCCCTTTGGAGTGAATGATCATGTCGTCCACATAGACCTCGATTTCTTTGTGAATCATATCGTGGAACAAGTCTGTCACGGCTCTTTGGTAGGAAGCCCCAGCATTTCTTAACCCAAATGGCATGACTGTGTAGCAAAAGGTACCCCACAGTGTTGTGAAGGCTGTCTTGTGTTGGTCTTCCTCGGCCATGAGAATCTGATTGTACCCAGCGAACCCATCCACGAATGAGCGAACCTCGTAGGCAGCAGTGGAGTCGACTAGCATGTCGATATTAGGGAGTGGAAAATCATCCTTTGGGGAAGCTTTATTTAAATCATGGAAGTCCACACAAACTCGAACCTTTCCGTTTGCCTTCCTGACTATCACGATGTTGGCTAACCATGTTGGATACTCGATAACCTTGATACCCACACTGAGGAGCTTCTCAATCTCTTCTTTGACCTGCAGAGACCATTCTGGCTTGATCTTTCTGAGCTTCTGCTTTACTGGCCTAGCATCTTCTCTGATCGGAATCCTGTGCTCCGCTACCTTTCTGTCCAAACCCGGCATGTCTTTGTATGACCATGCGAACACATCCACGAACTCCCGTAGTAATGCAGTCAACCTGTCTCTGTCGTCCCCCTTGAAGAAGCTTCCAATCTTAGTTTCTTTTGGCTCTTCTTCGGTACCCAGATTAACAACATGCAATTCTTCGTTAGCCTTTGGACCATTTTCACCACGACTACGGACTTGTTGAGCAAGTTCATTTAGGTATGTTGTGTTTTCGTGGTCTATTTCATCATAATTTGAATCGTTATTAACTTGTTCGTTAAGTTCATTATTAGTTAATTCATCATTTATGATGTTTGCAATCTCAGGGTACTCAGAAATATCAAATTTTTCATTAGCAAATAAAGGAAACACACGCTCGGCTATGGCCTCCAAATCCTCTTGGGTGAGGGTATTAGAGACACTCTCGGACTCGAAAGTAAGTGTGAGCCGCTCTTCCTTTGTTGCTGTACGGGGTATGCAACCCATTTCTTGGACTAAGAATTCTTCGGATACCACGGGCCCTTTCGTTGAATACCAATTGTTGATCGGCTCAGAGCTTGGTGGGATCTCACTGATAGTCTCGTTCATGATGACGGTGTCATGGATGGCATTGACTTGGCATTCATTCATCATGGCAAGCTCTTCGAACATGGAGGCTAAATCTATTAGTTCTCCCCCCACGGTGATTTCTGTCTCGGATTCTATAGTCATCTTCCTTCCCCACCATTCACGGGGCGACATGGGAGTTTGTTCCCTTTCGGATTTCTGGATCTCACAATCGGAGAAGATTTCGAGGCCGGGCTTTTTGACACCCTTATTGTTAACCCAGGGCTTGGGAAAGATCATGTACGGAACGTCTTCCCCTTGGCGGACAAAATAGCCATTCAACGTCTTGCGGTAAGGCCTTAGATTAGGGACCTCATAACGACGGCCTTCTTTACGAGCTCGGGCCTTTTCGTTCTTGATTGCTTGCTCTTGTTTCAAGTCTTCTCTGGAAGGCTCGTACCCCAAACCGTATGTGTCTTTGACAAATGGGACTTGCACAGGGTGTAGGATTCCTTGTTGATATTTCCCTAGGCCTAAACTAGGGAAGTAGTCCATATTCCTCATCATGCGGAGGACTTTGTGATTGCTGGGGGTCCATGATCCGTTTCCCCCTTCTTTGTCAATGGCGTTGATTGAGACGCCGGAGAGAGTGGAGTCTGGTAAACCATGCTGAACTTGGTGAACGGGCTCACCTTTTCTGTGGATAGTGACGTTTTCAGCCATGACGGTCACTATTTCATCACCATTTCGGATCTTGACACATTGGTGGAGAGTTGACGGTACGGCATTAGCACTGTGAATCCATGGTCGACCCAAAAGTAAGTTGAACGAGGCCGGGATATCAAGCACTTGGAATGGAACGGACATGACCATGCTCCCAAACTCGATGTCTATTTCGATCATACCCATGACTGTACGGGTGGTGCTGTCATAACCTCGGATTACTTGAGTAGAAGGCTTCAAATCGGAATCCTTTAGCCCCAGTATGCCCATGATTCTGCCAGGCATGAGATTGAGTACGGAACCACCGTCCACTAAGACTCTTGAGACGGGCCTCCCCCTTGCTCGTACCTTGAGGTAAATAGCTTCGTTGTGGTCGGAACCAAATGGTGGAAGGTCCATATCGGCAAAGGTGATGACGTTGCCAAAATGAATGTGACCAATCATTGCCGTGAGGTCCTCGGGAGTAGTATCGGGAGAAACTGATGTATCATCGAGATTACGGATGACAAGATCTCGGTGTTTCTTTGAGGATGCAATGAGGTCCCAAATAGAGATGTTGGCTTGAGTTTTATTTAGTTGGACAAGCAGAGGGTCTTCGGGAGTATCGCGAGCTTGCGGCCTTTGAGAAGAGGAGCTCAGTGCGGAAGTGGAAGGGTTGCTTGCTATGACTCGACCGGATCGAGTTAGCATGTTGACGTTCCCATTTTGCTTCTTTTTCCTATTCTCTAGTACTTCCCTCATTACCTCATCGTAAGTCACTACATAACAAGAATTTTCAAGTTTATTCATAACATTGGGGCCCCCATTCACAATTGGGATTGAATGGGTGGTCCCCTTGAGTTCTCCTATCTCTATTACATTGACATGTTCGTCATTAATCACTACAAATTCTTTCTTATCTATGAGATCTTGAATGACATTGCGGAGAACGAAGCAATCCTCGGTGGTGTGGCCACTATATTGGTGGTAGCCACAATATTTGTGGTGAGCATGATTGGGGTGGACCGTCTTGGGTTGGTACCCTTGCACGGGTGTGACTTGACCCTTTGCCTTGAGGACTTCGAACACTTCGGTTTGAGTCATGCCTTGGAGAGGCGTGTAGACACGGTCATTTCGGGACTTCTTCCCTTGAGGTGGAGGAACCTTTTTGTAATTCCCCTTGTCAATAGTGACGGCGTTGACCAAGGCCTCTTTTATGGAGTTGGAAGCGGCCTTGTAGCGGTAAGTAGGAGTGGCCTTCTTAATCTCCTTGAGCAAGTCATCCATGCGTACCCCCGCCTCATAAATTTGGGAGAAGTCGGAGTAGCAAGCCCCAATTAGGTGGGTGCGGAGATCAATCTTGAGACACTTGAGAAAGATGTCCATTTGCTCTTTTGTGTTCGGCCTCTCAACAATTTCAGAGAGTTTATCATTCCATCTCCTTGTGAAGTCGATGAAGTGACACGCCCCAAGTCTCGGGATTCCCTAATAGAACCTCGAACCTGGTGCGCGTAACTAACAAGAAACAAGAAACTAACGGGAAACAGGAACAATACCTGTTAAAAACAAAACTGACATGATATATATACTCAAGAGTAGGGAGCTAAGATAGCTCACACGAGTTCTAGACCAAGAAAATTAAAACCAAACAAGGTTACATACAGCGGAAGACATGCCTAGCAAATAAGCTGGCATCAAGAACTGTCTAGGGACAACAAATACTACCCCAATACAAGCCCAGAGTTTATTAGCTCATACAAGATCGTCCTTACCAAAATATAAAAGGACACTAACTTCAAACAAGAATATCCTGCTGAGTAAATTCCCAGCTAAGTCGAGCCTCACTGCGTACTATCCCCTGTTTTCCTGGGGGGGGGAACAATTAAACAAATAAAAGGTGAGATAAATCTCAGTAAGCTATTAACATGCAACTATATGTCATGTTATCATGCAATACAAGTAGATACTCAAGTAATCATATATCAAGTATCATCAAGTAACAAGTATAGGAGAGGCTAAGCCAACCCAACAAGTAATCAAGCTCAAGAAAGGTTCAGGTAACAAGTAGTCAAGTAGAGTGAGAGGCTAGACCAGCTCACCAAGATGCACATAGGCCTATCACGCATTTGTACCTGAATCCTTCCTTATTCCTCCCAAGAATACCATTTGTTGTCGATGCTTTTCTAGCTGAGGACAACCAAGAACAAGAACAAGAAACTGCTGTGCAGTATATAAGAAGACCTGGTAACCAGTGTCATCCACAAGAACAAGATCCACGTGGTGTTCAAGACAGGAGTTAGCATTCAGTTAGGTCAGGCTTATTGCTCCAACCAAGGAAGCTATGCCCTTACTATGGCCGGTAGTAAGGGGTCAGGCGGAAATACATAGGGACCCGATTGTCACTTAAGCCCCAGCTCTCGCGACAAGCGTGAACCTATATATTTTCGAACAAGCAAGGAGAACCAGCTGGACTCACACAAGAATGCACAAGTAGATGTTTACTTGAACTACGAGAATAGAACTAAGTCCCATATTAGTGGACTATTCTTTATGCACCATGTAATCATGTATCATGTGCTCACGAGAATATGCACCATGTAGTCATGTATCATGTGCTCACGAGAATATGCACCATGTAGTCATGTATCATGTGCTCACGAGAATACAAGTACACGTACGCAATTATTGCGAATACAAACCAAGATAACAATGGCACATAAGGTGTCCATGTAACACGATCAATCCAAGTAAGAGTCCATTAATAACAGACTTCAGTCAAGTAATAGGGTATATCACTTTGTCACATGCCAAGTTTGCACGTACATATTCATATCACGTTTAACACATTGAAGTGTCTATCACGATACCCTTACTATCAAGTAGAGCCCAACACCTTAGACTCTAAACACGTAGTAGAATAGGTCACCTTGTACCTAGACACAGTCATACTTCACGTATATGTATCGTTAGTAATCGAATACATTTTCTAACACATATTGTGTTCTGTAATCATTCTTATTAATTTAAATCGTAGTATTCACGATTATATGAATTATCTTCATATTACACTAGTCCCTATTTTTTTTAGGAACCATTTCAAGGCAAGATATCTTCTTTATTTTTTTTATATACTTCATTGAGTATATACACGATTAAAAACTAAATCATTTACACTTTAGTGCTTATTTATAGCACTTCCAATATACACGTATCAAGTTCAAGTATGTAGTAGAGTTAATCATTCTCTATCTAGTTCCATAACCCAATTCTTTGGTTATTCATACCATGTACCAATCAATCAAGAAGCCACATTCTATCAAGTAAATATATGCAAGATTTGCATATACACATCAAGACTCTTTCAAGTTTATTACCATACACCTATATTGGTGTCAAGGCACGTACAAGATTTTATAATCTTATATTCAAGTCTTAATCCAATTATTTGGATGTTCAAGTCATGTACGAGATTTTATTGTCTTATACTTCAAGTTACTGTCTCATCTTAAGACATTCAAGGCATTCAAGACATTCAGGACATATACAAGATCTTATCATCTTATATCCAAGTTCTCAATCCATTTCTTTGGATGGTTAAACATGTACAAGAGTTAATTATCTTATACTTCGAGTTCAAGCTAGGTAGATGAATTATACATCTTTCACGTACTATTTTCCAAATCCTTTTCTTAGGACATTCAAGCTCTAGACATTAGTTGGTGTCCCTAAGGTACACAAACATTGACTTCAAGACACATAAAAGAGTTATTACTCTTATATTCAAGTTATCATTTAATTATGATTCAAGTCCACCTTTCATTTGATCACGAAGGGACTGTTTTTCAGTACTAGGGTGTTCTACAACACTCATCTAGGCCATCTAGGGTAGTACCCTAAACCTATACCAAGAATACTTCGAGTTCAAATTAAGTAAATGAGCTATACTACTCATACTTACAAGTTCTTAATCCCCTACATAGGATATTCAATCTCAAATCATTGTTTTAATGCCCCTAAGGTGCACAATCATTGGCTTCAAGACAAGCATAACACATAAGTGCTTGTTCATAGCACTTTCAAGACATATAAAAGAGTTGTTACTCTTATACTTAAGTTTTTATTTGAGTTCTATAAGTGTCCATGTACAAGACTAAGTTCTCATTTTAATTAAATGATTATTTATGTTTAAGACCAAGTTCTGATGCCCCTAAGGTGTCATAACACTTGCTAGGACATCTTATACTAAGGTTATATACCTTAACTAGAGTTCCTTCCAACTTATACAAACTTTAAACAACATTTTGTTCTTCAGGTAACTGTGCGGTCGCCTAAAATGGCCTGTGCGGTCGCACACAAGCAGGTCAATTCATTTGAAAAACCTTTCAGAAAGATGGGCGGTCGCCCAAGGGTTTTTGTGCGGTCGCACAAGGTGCCAAAATGCGAAATTTTTATTTCTTTCCCAGGTTAAGAAATTTCCCGTCCCAAGCGTAGGAGTAACTTTTACTAACTCTTAGGCAATACCCACAACATTATTTCAGGCTCAATTCATTTCTTTTACCGTCCCATAAATAATAGGACAATTTCCTTTTATTCCAATTTAATATTTCACCGACCCAAAAGTATAAGTACAATTTTATATTATACTAATATACCCATTTAGGGATACGTCCATTCGTTTCCCCGTACCACAAATAATGGTACAATTTTTCTAATAATATTTAAATCAAGTTACTATTTTACCGTCTCACGAATAGGAGTACAATTTAACAATTTGCAAACCCAGGAGGTTAACCAATTTGAACCAATTTTTCCAATTTTCTTTTGTACGCATAATATTTATACTCCCTTCGTCCCAAAATTACAAGTATCACAAAAATTGCTCAAAACACAATTTTAACAAGAACAAGTATCGGGAATAACATATATGCATGTTATTACAAGTAAGGGGGAGCTAATAACTTACCTAGTCCGAAATCAAGTTGACCCAAATTAATTTCTGTTCGGCAGGAAACGCTCTATTCAACGCCACGAATATTTATCCGAGACCGGAATCACGAACAGAGGGATAATTAATCGTGAGGAGTCGAGAATAGGGTAAAACTGAACTCCCTATTATGAAACAGAGAGAAAGTACGAGAAGAAAGTTTGAGAATGCTTTCTCTGAGGAGAAAGTAACTTGATATACTTGCAAGTTTCCAACAATGACACCTAGGCCCCTCAAGTTCTAACTTTGACAAAAAGGCCCCTAAACTTTCAACTTTGACATTTAACCACCTTAATTTTCTAAAGTAGTTAAATAATTAACTCAAATAAAATAGCATATAAATATGCTAGTCAAGAATTTAACAAGCATGTCAAGAATTTAACAAATAAGTCAAATATTTAACGAGATTAAGGATGGGCGTTACATCCTCCCCACCTTAAAGAAAAATTGTCCTCGAATTTTTACTAGATCAAGATTATAACATATATAATCAGCAAAGAGAACTCAAGAACATCACGACTATGCACAGATACTCACAAATATTCTATGCAATTTAGATGTATAAATTATAACATCGAAACACATAAAGTCAAGCAGACTCGATTAGTCAATCCCCTATATCGGTGAAACTTGACATATCCACTAAAATAATAGAACTGGTCATATCCTCCAGATCACTGTAATACTGGTCAAATCCACTAGGCAATCTCAAATACTGAGTCGTGGTTATCCATCGTTTCAATATTCAAAACTGACTTTACGTATATCAATCCAACAAGACAATCCATCAAAAGATGTAGCTCTCGGTGTCAAATAGTTAACAAGGGAGCTGCCTTCGAAATTCATTCTTGAATCTCTAACAAGATCAAGAAAATCTCAAGAACACGCGTACCTTGGTTGTTTCCACTTATAGGTCAACACAGATACTCACTTCAGACATCCACTACAAGGTAGATATATCCTCTATCAAGAAATTCTCAAGTTGAATCTTCAACTCGTTTAACTCAATCGAGGTCAAGAACATTAATCCAGATGTCAGCACTGTATTCGCACTGTAACAACTCAAGATAATCCAAATTTCTCATCAAGTAACAGGTATTACTCAGTAGAAATTCCACTGTCAATCGCATAGGTTAAATACCCAGTACAATCTCAAGAACCCTTTCTAGACTTTCAATGCAGAACATAAAGGTTATGCATAAATCTATCATTCTCACATATATAGTCAAGCATACTAGCATAGAAATAATTACCATCTATTGTGGTAAACAAGAATGGCATAACATATAGAAAGCCAAATCATAACACGTAAGAGCCAAGCCATAACACGTATCACATCAATGTCCCATCTAGGTAACATGGCCAAGTTAACATAGAATGTATAGGGTGTTATCACCCACACTTCTATCTAGCTCTTATACATAACGATATCAAGCATGTAGTCTCTTACTAGAGAATACACTTCCACGTAATTCACGAGATAAGGACAAGCATGCATATATAGCACGAAACAATGTCCACTAGACAAGATAGATACGCCTAAGTATTTAAAGACTCGCGCTCTCGATTCTCAAACCATCTAATCCAATTGGATTAACACTATCAACACCAGTCCTATGCCTGGTATAACAACAAGTAACGAAGCACTCGGCGTCGGAAACACACCCAAGACAAACCCAACCTAGGCCATAGACCCTATCCAGGCTAAGAGCTAAACCATAGCTCTGATACCACACTGACACTCCCCAAGTCTCGGGATTTCCTAATAGAACCTCGAACCTGGTGCGCGTAACTAACAAGAAACAAGAAACTAACGGGAAACAGGAACAATACCTGTTAAAAACAAAACTGACATGATATATATACTCAAGAGTAGGGAGCTAAGATAGCTCACACGAGTTCTAGACCAAGAAAATTAAAACCAAACAAGGTTACATACAGCGGAAGACATGCCTAGCAAATAAGCTGGCATCAAGAACTGTCTAGGGACAACAAATACTACCCCAATACAAGCCCAGAGTTTATTAGCTCATACAAGATCGTCCTTACCAAAATATAAAAGGATACTAACTTCAAACAAGAATATCCTGCTGAGTAAATTCCCAACTAAGTCGAGCCTCACTGCGTACTATCCCCTGTTTTCCTGGGGGGGGAAACAATTAAACAAATAAAGGGTGAGATAAATCTCAGTAAGCTATTAACATGCAACTATATGTCATGTTATCATGCAATACAAGTAGATACTCAAGTAATCATATATCAAGTATCATCAAGTAACAAGTATAGGAGAGGCTAAGCCAACCCAACAAGTAATCAAGCTCAAGAAAGGTTCAGGTAACAAGTAGTCAAGTAGAGTGAGAGGCTAGACCAGCTCACCAAGATGCACATAGGCCTATCACGCATTTGTACCTGAATCCTTCCTTATTCCTCCCAAGAATACCATTTGTTGTCGATGCTTTTCTAGCTGAGGACAACCAAGAACAAGAACAAGAAACTGCTGTGCAGTATATAAGAAGACCTGGTAACCAGTGTCATCCACAAGAACAAGATCCACGTGGTGTTCAAGACAGGAGTTAGCATTCACTTAGGTCAGGCTTATTGCTCCAACCAAGGAAGCTATGCCCTTACTATGGCCGGTAGTAAGGGGTCAGGCGGAAATACATAGGGACCCGATTGTCACTTAAGCCCCAGCTCTCGTGACAAGCGTGAACCTATATATTTTCGAACAAGCAAGGAGAACCAGTTAGACTCACACAAGAATGCACAAGTAGATGTTTACTTGAACTACGAGAATAGAACTAAGTCCCATATTAGTGGACTATTCTTTATGCACCATGTAATCATGTATAATGTGCTCACGAGAATATGCACCATGTAGTCATGTATCATGTGCTCACGAGAATATGCACCATGTAGTCATGTATCATGTGCTCACGAGAATACAAGTACACGTACGCAATTATTGCGAATACAAACCAAGATAACAATGGCACATAAGGTGTCCATGTAACACGATCAATCCAAGTAAGAGTCCATTAACAACAGACTTCAGTCAAGTAATAGGGTATATCAGTTTGTCACATGCCAAGTTTGCACGTACATATTCATATCACGTTTAACACATTAAAGTGTCTATCACGATACCCTTACTATCAAGTAGAGCCCAACACCTTAGACTCTAAACACGTAGTAGAATAGGTCACCTTGTACCTATACACAGTCATACTTCACGTATATGTATCGTTAGTAATCGAATACATTTTCTAACACATATTGTGTTCTGTAATCATTCTTATTAATTTAAATCGTAGTATTCACGATTATATGAATTATCTTCATATTACACTAGTCCCTATTTTTTTTAGGAACCATTTCAAGGCAAGATATCTTCTTTATTTTTTTTATATACTTCATTGAGTATATACACGATTAAAAACTAAATCATTTACACTTTAGTGCTTATTTATAGCACTTCCAATATACACGTATCAAGTTCAAGTATGTAGTAGAGTTAATCATTCTCTATCTAGTTCCATAACCCAATTCTTTGGTTATTCATACCATGTACCAATCAATCAAGAAGCCACATTCTATCAAGTAAATATATGCAAGATTTGCATATACACATCAAGACTCTTTCAAGTTTATTACCATACACCTATATTGGTGTCAAGGCACGTACAAGATTTTATAATCTTATATTCAAGTCTTAATCCAATTATTTGGATGTTCAAGTCATGTACGAGATTTTATTGTCTTATACTTCAAGTTACTGTCTCATCTTAAGACATTCAAGGCATTCAAGACATTCAGGACATATACAAGATCTTATCATCTTATATCCAAGTTCTCAATCCATTTCTTTGGATGGTTAAACATGTACAAGAGTTAATTATCTTATACTTCGAGTTCAAGCTAGGTAGATGAATTATACATCTTTCACGTACTATTTTCCAAATCCTTTTCTTAGGACATTCAAGCTCTAGACATTAGTTGGTGTCCCTAAGGTACACAAACATTGACTTCAAGACACATAAAAGAGTTATTACTCTTATATTCAAGTTATCATTTAATTATGATTCAAGTCCACCTTTCATTTGATCACGAAGGGACTGTTTTTCAGTACTAGGGTGTTCTACAACACTCATCTAGGCCATCTAGGGTAGTACCCTAAACCTAGACCAAGAATACTTCGAGTTCAAATTAAGTAAATGAGCTATACTACTCATACTTACAAGTTCTTAATCCCCTACATAGGATATTCAATCTCAAGTCATTGTTTTAATGCCCCTAAGGTGCACAATCATTGGCTTCAAGACAAGCATAACACATAAGTGCTTGTTCATAGCACTTTCAAAACATATAAAAGAGTTGTTACTCTTATACTTAAGTTTTCATTTGAGTTCTATAAGTGTCCATGTACAAGACTAAGTTCTTATTTTAATTAAATGAGTATTCATGTTTAAGACCAAGTTCTGATGCCCCTAAGTTGTCATAACACTTGCTAGGACATCTTATACTAAGGTTATATACCTTAACTAGAGTTACTTCCAACTTATACAAACTTTAAACAACATTTTGTTCTTCAGGTAACTGTGCGGTCGCCTAAAATGGCCTGTGCGGTCGCACACAAGCAGGTCAATTCATTTGAAAAACCTTTCAGAAAGATGGGCGGTCGCCCAAGGGTTTTTGTGCGGTCGCACAAGGTGCCAAAATGCGAAATTTTTATTTCTTTCCCAGGTTAAGAAATTTCCCGTCCCAAGCGTAGTAGTAACTTTTACTAACTCTTAGGCAATACCCACAACATTATTTCAGGCTCAATTCATTTCTTTTACCGTCCCATAAATAATAGGACAATTTCCTTTTATTCCAATTTAATATTTCACCGACCCAAAAGTATAAGTACAATTTTATATTATACTAATATACCCATTTAGGGATACTTCCATTCGTTTCCCCGTACCACAAATAATGGTACAATTTTTCTAATAATATTTAAATCAAGTTACTATTTTACCGTCTCACGAATAGGAGTACAATTTAACAATTTGCAAACCCAGGAGGTTAACCAATTTGAACCAATTTTTCCAATTTTCTTTTGTACGCATAATATTTATACTCCCTTCGTCCCAAAATTACAAGTATCACAAAAATTGCTCAAAACACAATTTTAACAAGAACAAGTATCGGGAATAACATATATGCATGTTATTACAAGTAAGGGGGAGCTAATAACTTACCTAGTCTGAAATCAAGTTGACCCAAATTAATTTCTGTTCGGCAGAAAACGCTCTATTCAACGCCACGAATATTTATCCGGGACCGGAATCACGAACAGAGGGATAATTAATCGCGAGGAGTCGAGAATAGGGTAAAACTGAACTCCCTATTATGAAACAGAGAGAAAGTACGAGAAGAAAGTTTGAGAATGCTTTCTCTGAGGAGAAAGCAACTTGATATACTTGCAAGTTTCCAACAATGACACCTAGGCCCCTCAAGTTCTAACTTTGACAAAAAGGCCCCTAAACTTTCAACTTTGACATTTAACCACCTTAATTTTCTAAAGTAGTTAAATAATTAACTCAAATAAAATAGCATATAAATATGCTAGTCAAGAATTTAACAAGCATGTCAAGAATTTAACAAATAAGTCAAATATTTAACGAGATTAAGGATTTGCGTTACATGAAGGACTCATTGTCTCGTTGAGTAGTATTCTCTAGCTATTTCCTTGTGGGCCGGTGAGTGGTGTTGCCTTGGTATTGGTTCTTGAAGGCAAGCATGGCGGAGTCCCAATCAAGACGGACAGTGAGCGGGAGAGTAGCATACCAATATTTTGCCGTCCCCTCGAGAGTGAGAGGAAAGCATTGAGCCATCACCTTGGGGGAGACCTTCTTCGGAACCATCGCCCAAATATAAGTCTCAATGTGAGCCATAGGACAAGAGTTGCCCTTGAATTTGCTTATGTCGGGCATCTTGAACTTATCAGGAAGAGTGGCCATAGTAATCATGAGGATGGATGATTGATAAAGGCTTGTGTCGGAGCCTTTCCCCATGTTGAGCCCATTGAATTTTTGGTCGATGTAGGCCATGATAGAATCCACCATTTTGGGCTCATTGTTCTCGGAACTTGGCTCTCCCATTTTCTTGGTGCGGGTGTTGACATACGGACTTTTGAACAAACCCTCGGTCCATTCGGATTCATCATCATTGTTCTTGTTCTTTCCCTTTGCAAGGTTAGTGAGCTTTTCTTTCATTAGCTCCATCTCGGCCTCATGGGCCTCCCTTTGGCTGTCGAGGTGGGATTGCCAAATGTCGTATTTGTTTTGTGCCTCCTTATTAAGGGTGGAGACTTGCTCTTGGAGGAGTTGGACCATGGTTGAAAGCTGTTCGAGAGACATGGTGTTGCTGCTGCCGGTCATGGTTGATGTAGGAGCTGTTGGAGTGATCTCTTCACGGACTAACCGATTTGCCGAATCCCGGTAGACTTTGTAAGTACCAATTGAACCTATATTGCAGAAGAGGCCCTTGTCAGTCTTGAGTAACACTTGCGGTCCACGAAGAGGCTTAGAACACACAGTTGGGCACACGACTCGAACCACATAAGAAAAGACTTTTTTTTTTTTTTTTTTATAAGTCGGATGGAATGGATCCCTTTTGGGGTTTCTAAGAAAATAATGGAATCGTCACACTAGTATATAGACCATCTCGCGGTCCCATATACTCATCGGATTCCATCACGCTTGTGAATCCTACATGTATCGGGATTAAACTAAATTAATGTAGTAAAGCATACATGCGGGGACGGATTTTTATTTTCGTCCAAAATAACCACTTTTGGGGACGGATTTTCATTGCGTCCGTTTCAACAAGTTGGCATGTATGATTTGAAGACATTAGTTTAGGGAAATCTCGGTACATGGAAACCGACTTGAGTCACGGAGTGTTAGACCCTAACTAGAATTGTGTGGCTTGTGCTCGGCTTGAATATGAGGCTCAAAGGTCACCCCCGGCATGTAGTCTTGAACTACGCCACGGGCTGAGGTTTACCGCTTCGAAAGAGCCAAGGTCTGGTGGAGCTTGAAACTTTCTAGGACGGGCCTCGATGGGTTTGGGGTTGGACTTGTGCGACTCGATAGTGAGCAGTTCATAGGAATATGTGCATGTAGTGTGAGGTCTAACAAGTGACAAAAAAAAATTTATTATTTTTTTTTTTTTTTGAAAAGAAAGAAAAACACACAAAACACATAAGCACATAGAATTACAACTCCCGAATCACCCGTGTGACCGGTAAATAAAACACAAAATTAAAACAGTCCGAGGGTTCAATTCTGTTCTGATGTAGCCAACTGTGCCCACACCCCACTGTTCTGCTCAGTCACTGAAACCTGTCTCTGTTCTGGGAATCAACCCAGAAGCGTGCGCCTCTGAGTGCTGATGTGGGACGCGTGCGCATGGCGCAATGCTTATGGGAGGCGCGCGCTTCTGGGCACACCTGTCAGAATGTCAGATTTTGGACTCAGGGGATTGCCCTGGTCCTATGTTCATATTGTAACCCCTGCAGAAATGATTAGTGCAGAATAGCAGAAGAAGAAGATGAAGAATATGAAGAAGTGGGCGATTCTGGTTCTTGATGCGGGATGCGCGCGCCTTAGGCTTAAGAGGCCAGATGCGCGCGCCTCCCCCATCAGGAATCAGAATGCCCAGAAAAGATGTAGATTTTGATCAGAATGCAAGTTTAACCCTCAAATACTCCCCAGCAGAGTCGCCACTGTAGATACCCCGGGGAGCCACGGCTTTAGGCTCGAGCGCGTGAGTGATCCTAGGATGTCTAACTTGTTTTTAGGAGTGTTTAGAGTCGCCACCTATGTTTTGAGGAACATAAGAAAAACCTATTGATTATAGCCTAAGTTTGATTACGAAAACAGAGATTCTTTGTTTTGAGGTTCGGGGGTTAGATTACGAGATGGGAAGTACCGAAACACCCATCTCGCCCAACTAAAGTTGGTTTTGCTTGATCAAAATCTACATGAATAATAAAGTTCTTCTTCTTCTTCTTTAAGTCATAAAAAGGGGGTTTAAAATAGAGTTTGGAATGTATGAGATAACTCCTTAACCAACCTCAATGAGATGAGGTGATCATTAGAGTCATGTCCCAAAAAGATTTGGGTGATTGCACATTTGATTAGAGTAAAAGAGAGAGAGGGGATGAAGTAGAAAAGGAAGGAAAATATGGACTTTTACCTACAATTTTAAGACCTTCAAATATTGCTTGATGAAATCCTTGGAGAACCTTTAGAAAGTGATTTTGGTATAGTTTTTGTAAGTTCAATTTTCGGTCCTTGAAAATGGAGGTAAAGGGAGGTTTTTATAGGTGAAAGAGGGGTGTTTTTGGTGCCAAAACTCAGTCACCAAGAAATCCTTCCCGGGCAAAATCCTGTAAATTGAGCAAGGGAGAGAATCCTGGCCAGAAATCTGTAACTGACGCCTAGAGGCGCGCGCTTCCTGCTTTGGGGGCGGGAGGCGCGCGCGCCTGGATCCTCCTGTCGGAGGCGCGCGACTCAGAGAAGGCAATTTTGACAGAATGGACTATAAAGTCAGCCCTGTCATTCAGTTTAGTCCCTGGACTTAACGAAGTCAGTCAGGAACTTAACGAAAGTGACAGAAACTAACGAGAAACACTTAAAACGGGGAGAAACACAAGATCAAATGTGCAATCGGGGTGAGCGGTCCAAGGCGGGGTGTCTACACTCTCGAGTCCCTCCAGTCCCCTATACGGACTCTAAACATTGGCCACGGTGGGCCGATTTCTATCACCGCACTTTTTGTACCAGCAGGCAGACTCTCGAGTCCCTCCAGTCCCTTATACGGACTTTAAATATTGACCACGGTGGGTCGTTTCATATGCCACCGCACCCCTTCTATCAACAAAAGACGCTCACACAGGGAGCGCATTCCTATCCCTTGCAATTTCAATAAGTCCTGCTTTTTATTTAGTCTTTATTTTCCTTTGTCGATGTCCTCGGCGGATGTTTTGTTCTTTCGTCGACGCGTTTTGCTCTCCAATCCACATCGCCGAGGGGCTTTGTAGACACCCCGCCTTGGACCTTTCATGTCCCGATTGCATACACATTCTCTGTCTTTCTCTTTTCCGTCAAGTTTTGTTACTTTTCGTTAACTTTTGTTACTTTCCGTTAAGTTCTTGACTTACTCCGTTAGTATTGGAATTGACTAAGTGACAAAGTCAACCTTGAGTCTTTGTTTACTTTGTTTTTGTTGACTTTCGTGGTGTTCGTTAAGTTTCTGACTGATTTCGTTAGTTTCGAGACTTAGCTGCATAACTGGGTTAACTTTTGGGCTAAAATATGAATTTTCTAAAGGCGGGGCGTGCGCGCCTTTGCCCTCCTTTGTGGGAGGCGTGCGCTTCCCATAGGGGGGGGTGGGATGTGCGCGCATCCCACCTCCAGAATCTCAGATTTTGCCAAATTTCTCTCCTTTTCTGATTTGTAACCCCCAAGGCCATTATGCCTTGGCTTGATCCGAGGAAGAGCCATCTTTGTGACCAAAAACACTTCCCTAACACCTATAAATACCTATTCATTCCATCATGGAAAGAGGAGGAAGGATTTTGACTCAAGAATACTCTAAAAACACAAAAGTTCATTTTCAAAAGGGTGGTTACTATAGACAATTTTGGTTCTTCCCCCATTCAAGCACAAGGTACGATGTTCATTCTCTTCTTCTAAACTCTTAATCTTATTTGCTCTCTTCATCTTTTCATCTCTCCTAATGTGTGTGCAATCACCATAAAAAGGAATACAATCAAAAGACCACTTCACTATTGAAGTTTGGTCAAGGTTACATTCCAACATTCCAACTCTACTTTAATTTCCCTATTTCATATCAATGTAATTGTTACATGTAATCGTTAGCTTTAATATAATAAAACAGGTTTCTTTTATTCCTCTTTTGTATTTCCCCTTCTCTTTACATTATAATTGTTAGCACTTTTCTTATAATAAAATAAGGACATTTAGCATTAGAACATCAATAGTAGTAAGACCCGCGTCAGCGAGGCAGAGTGGGTGTTTAAGTACTTCCCACTCCGTCACCTAACCCCCGAACCCTTCTCTTCCTGAATCTCTAGTTTCGTATATAAAAATAGGCTATTTCTTTAGGTTTTTCTTATGTTTCCTCAATAACATAGGTGGCGACTCTACAATTAAAACAAGTTAGACATCCTAGGATCCATCCACCGCTCTAGCCAAGTAGTGGGCTTTCCCGGGGTATCTACACTAGCCCGCACGGATTTGTTTTTAGGCATCCCCCAAAAGGCCTCATACTAATGAAGTGGGTGGGTGCTCTTATATACCTTGCAATTGTTTCCTCAATTACCGATGTGGGATTTTGGGCTGCACCCCAACACCAACTTCAAAGGCATTATCTGATCTCTCCCTCCACCTCCTCTACTGTCTACAGCTGCGAACATTCAGCAAGTCCAAATAATATTGAAACTTGCTAACCAGTACGGACTTCGTGACTGTCCACATTACTCGCTTTCTTTACCATAATCTGCTTCTCACTCCCTAAAACATGATACTTCACATCAATGTGCTTGGTGTTCTCATGATGGATAATAAAAATTGTTTTTAGTTGGGCGCATCTGATATCGATCCCATTCGTAGTGAGGATGATGATATCACAAATTTCACTATAATTGATACATCATCTCAGTTTCACAACAAGCTACTCACTTTGTCCCATAATAATGGTTACTTTTAGTCAAACCTACTCGAATTTTGAGTATCATTTTATGTTAAATTATTTATATCCATAAAAACTAAAAGATAATTATTGATAATGTTTCTATTGGTGATTTAATAACCATTTTTAAACTTTTATAGAGATTAATAGTTTAGCATAAATTGTTAGTCAATGTTCAAGTAGATTTGACCAAAAGTAACCATTATTAAGGGAATATAATGAGCTTTATGCTAGTTGTACCAAAAGACTGCAACGTTTGATGTTCCTGAAAAAGTAAATGAGAAACTCTCCAAAGAAAACATGTCTTTAAAATCTGAAGGTGAGAGAGTTGCCCATAAAAATAAAATAAAAATAAAACATAACAAAATTTAAGATTTTATTGACTAAAAGAGAAGTCGAATTTGAGCAACTTAAAAATGACCTTATTTTTAAGTGGCAAATGACACTTTGCTGAAACTAAACTCTGGAATTGTTAAACGTGATGAACTCTTAGGTATGGATAATATCACGACCCCAATTATATGCCCTTTACCCAAAGTGCAATCATGAGTGACCATTAACTTTATTACTCCCCGACTCAGATCCTAACGCATAACCCAAGTTAGGAGGTCAAATACTATTCCTATGTATGAAATTTTGTATCCCAATTCGCACGCACCACTTGCTTTTACATACAATTACATTTATACTACAAAATTTTATTCGTGATCTGATAAAATAGGGAGAGATAATTATAATATTACTTTGGTATTCAATCTCTTAAAAGTTACAAAAGCTAGAAGACTCATATTTATACGCAATATATATGAGTCCTAATTCTAATAGGATTGGCCAACTTAGTAACTTCCTCCATCTTCTCTTTTCATCTTCAAACTTCTCCACAAACATGAAGATCTAATTAGTTTTGTTTTTTATCTCCTATATTAAAATTTAATCATTGATGATAGTCAATTATTAATGCCTAATTTAGGAGAGATTTATTGCTTTTAGAATTTGATTATTTTTGTGTTATTCTTTTATCTTTTCGTTTTTTTTTTTTTGAATGATTGAATAAGAATGCTTTGAAATGGCATTTACTTTATTGTCTCTTCTCCTTGGTGAGAGCCTTCGTATTCTCTACTTAGTGAGAGCTTTGTGTTTTTTCGTTTGGTTTTTGTCTTGGTGGGGTAATCAACGAGTTGCTCCACGTGATATCATTTGGATGCAATGGTGAGATTTATGTTTACATAAAGAAGTGGGTGGATTGAGTTTTCGTGATCTTCACATGTTCCATCTAGCATTGGTTGGGAGACTCGGTTGGAGGTTTGAAACTAATCTAGAGGCCTTTTATTGTTGTGTTTTCAAAGCAATATATTTTCCGAAGGGAAATTTCGTGAATGCCATTATGAGGCTGTAAATGTGAATACTTTCACACATTTATTTTTATTTTCATATTTAATTTTAGGATTTATGTCTTTCTTGTGGGAACAATCTTAACCCATGAATGCTATACTTAATTCTGGAACAAGATAGAGAAGGAGATGAAGGCGGAAGCGTGTACCTGTTGAATCCATGATGTTGTCTTTTGGGAGAATGAAGAAGAAGATGTAGGGAATGAAGATTTTCTAAATGATAGTGCCTTTTTACTCTCAAGTACTTCTAGACAATAATGAAGATTATGTAGGAGAGAATTATTAATGTAGTATGTTTCATGGGTTGATGGAAGACCCTTTATATAGGAAACAAATAGACACTTCATTTAGGGACTACACCCTTTCAACCTAAGTGATGTGAAATTACCTTTTTGCCCATCAAAATTAGGTAATATTACATCCAGGAATTCTACACATTATTTTAATTCACTGCACTTTATATTAACATTATAATCATGATTTCATGTATGGAAATACTAGATGACTTGTTATGCAAGCCATGTTGTAACAATCTCCCGCTTGGGTTGCAAAACAAAGTCTTTCCTTAAAATCATAAATATAACACAAATGACAACCCTAATGTGCACCTTGTTGTCACTTATAACAATCCCGTCCATCAGTCATACAAGTATAAGGACTAAAGGGGAAGTCGTTGTAATTGATTCGCAACTAAACCCACAATAATCACGTATACAAATCTAACTAAATGATATAGATCAAAAGTGTAGATGTGTAGCATGGAACATAATGAATATATCCATATTCTTCCAACTAGTCTAACTTAACCAAATGAGATCAAACTTAAAAATAATAGAACAATTAATGAAAGAACAACATAAACTCCCACTATATTAAATGTTATCAAAAGTTGTTACACCCATATGAGCAACATGCTCGTGAAACACTAAAGGAGATAACGCTTTAGTAAACGGATCCGCTAACATGGAGTTTGTTTCAATAAGTTGTATTTCTATTTGTTCATTTTGTACTCTTTCTCTTACAACAAGAAACTTAATATCTATATGCTTAGATTTTGATGAACTCTTGTTGTTGTTGGAGTACAAGACTGCTGCCTGATTGTTACAATATAACTTAATAGGTCTTTCGACACTATCGACATATCGCAATCCCTCAATAAACGAGTATCTGCTTGGCACTTCTCTAAGAAACTGCTCCACAGGCTAATGTGAAGACATAACCAGACGTTAATTTACAACTGTCTTGGCATCCAGCAAAGTCGGAATCGGAATACCCAATAATCTCAAGATGATCCGACTTTGAATATGTAAGCATGTATTCCTTGGTGTTTTCTAAGTATCTCATCACTCTTTTGGATGCAACCCAATGTTCTCTCCCCGGATTACTTTGGTATCTACCAAGAATCCCAACAATAAATGTAAGGTCTGGACGAGTACAGACTTGCGCATACATTAAGCTTCCTACTGCTGATGCATAAGGGATATTTTCCATATACTTGGATTCAAACTTATTTTTAGGATACTGTTTGAGACTAAACTTGTCTCCTTTAGAAACAGGGGTGTCATGTGGTTTACAGTTTTGCATGCTAAACCTTTGTAATACCTTTTCTATATAGGCCTTTTGTGATAATCCTAGAATTCCTCGTGAACAATCACGGTGAATTTGGATTCTTAATACAAAAGATGCCTCACCAAGATCTTTCATTTCAAATTTGTTTAAAAGAAATTTCTTAGTTTCTTTAAGAAGGTTCATATCATTACTAGCAAGCAAAATATCATCCACATATAAGACCAAGAATATAAATTTACTCCCACTGAACTTATGGTATACAAAATCTTCACCAAGATTCATTTAAAAACCAAATGAAAGAATAACTTGATTAAATTTTAAGTACCATTGACTAGAAGCTTGCTTGAGGCCATAAATGGATTTCTTAAGTTTACAAACTAAATGATTAGTTTGATCCAAATCAGTCACCATTTCTGGTTTCTTCATATAGATAGTTTCCTCAATGTCTCCATTGAGAAAAGTTGTCTTTACATCCATTTGATGAAGCTCAAGATCATAATGTGCTACAAGTGCCATAATGATCCTAAAAGAGTTTTTAGAAGATACCAGAGAAAATGTTTCTTTGTAATCAATGCCTTCTTTTTGAGTAAAACCTTTAGCAACAAGACGAGCCTTATATATTTCCACATTACCTTGTAAATCCCTTTTGGTTTTAAATATCCATTTACACCCAATAGGTTTCAAATCTTTAGGTAATGGAATAGATCCCAAACGTCGTTGTCTTTCATAGATTTTAACTCTTCACTTATGGCATTGATCCACTTATGAGAATTAGGACTATTAATGGCTTCATGGAAGGTGAGAGGCTCATCTCCCACTAAACCTAAGTTTCCTTCATTCTCGGCAAGATACACCTCATAATCATTCGGAATTTCACTCCTTATTACTCTATTGGATCTCCTTAAGGGCACCGGTTCTTCCTGATATTGAGGTTGTTGAATTTCATCCTCATGATCAACATTTTCATGTTGTTCAATATTTATAAGGGAGTCATTGTTTTGAATTGTATGTTCCTCTTGAATTTCAGGTATGAAACCTTCATTTCCAATTGAAACTACTATGGGAAGAGGTATAGAAATGGATGCCTCTTCCTCTTCAAATTCAAAACTATTCCTAATTTCCCCTCTAAATTCAACATCCTCAAAGAACCTAGCATTTCCCGTTTCAAAGAAGGTTTTAATTTTCGAGTTGTAAAATTTATAGCCCCTAGATCTCTCGGTATACCCAACAAAATAGCTACTAACAGTCTTAGCGTCTAGTTTGCCCTCATTAGGCCTATAAGGCCTAGCTTCTGCTGGACAACCCCATACATGAAGATGATTTAATGATGGTTTCTTATTTGTCCATAATTCATAAGGGGTTTATTAGTAGCCTTAGAGGGAGCTCTATTGAGAATATAAGTTACGGTTTTTAAAGCATCGCCCCATAATGAGTGAGGTAAATAAGTACAAGAAATTATACTTCTTACCATATCCTTAAGGGTTTTATTACGTCTCTCAGCTACACCAGTCATGTTAGGCGTACCCGGTATAGTGTAGTGAGGGACAATCCCACACTCTTCAAGATAGCGAGCAAAAGGACCCGGACGTTGTTCCCCCAAACCATCATTCCGACCATAGTATTCACCACCACGATCGGATCTAACGTTCTTAATAGTCTTTCCTAGTTGATTTTCAACTTCGGCCTTATAAGACTTGAAAACGTCCAAAGATTGAGACTTTTCATGAAGTAAATAAATGTACCCATATCGAGAGTAGTCGTCTATGAACGTAATAAAGTATTGTTGACCATTCCAAAAGGGGTAGAGAATGGCCCACAAATATCCGTATGTGTTAGTTCTAAGACGCTTGATGCTCTCGAGGATACTTTTCTTTTAGTGTTTGTATTTTAACTTCATGATTGTATTCCAGGCTGAGCACAACTTCTTAAGAACATTATCGCTTAGAAAGAACCCCTTAAGGCATTCAATGCAAAAGTCTTTTTCCGGAATGTCAAGTTTATTTAAGATTCCTTCCGACACAAGCTTATCAATTATACTTTTGGATATATGACCCAAACGCCTATGCCATAAGGTATATGAATTTTCACTTGATAGCTTTCGCTTTTTTACTTTTGGTTTCATTATTATCACTAGTACAGATTTGAGCTTAGGAAACACAGCTTAGATAGCGTTTCTAGGAAACGCTATCTAAGAGGTACCCTAAGATAGCGCATCCACCTTAATTGATCAAGTCGAATGCAAAAAAAAATAAAAAGAAAATAGCTACTATAGCGCATACATAAAAAACGCTATGTAAGGAATCATCTTAGATAGCGCATAGGGAACCGCTATCGTAGTAAGCATATTACAAGCCTTTTTTTTATATATTTCTTTCTCGGATTTGACAAAAAAAATTAATCAAAAAGCGCTATCAAAGATTTGATAAACTAAACCCAAAAACATTGCCTCCGGCCATTCAGTTCTGAGAGTATTCCCACGTTGCCCAAACAAAAATCCTATCGCTAGCTACTACAAAATCGACCATAAGAAGAGCTCCCAGGCGGCGACGGCGACAACAACGACGACGACAGAGGAAGCAACCCTTCCCTAGCCATCGCCAGGCCCGGCTATTCACCATTTCCATCCATCGCCAGCCCTTCAGTTTTCTTCTCCGTTCACACCCTTGACCAAACAACCCGTCAAACAGGAAGTGCATAGTCGCCATTGCCATTTCGTTCTGCACAATCACTATCTCCAAGGTCGTGAAGGTAAATACTCTAACACTCAACCTCGGGTTTCCATCATTTCAGTTTCACCAACTTCCTCAAGTTCAATCTTTTTCCAAATTCAAGATTAGGGCTTAATTTTATGGCTTCAATTGTGATTAGAAATTACAATCTTGAAGCCCTAAATTCGAAATTCTAATATGAAATTGAAACCCTAAAGTCCTAATTTTAAATCTGGGGAGAGGAGAATTCGAAGTTGAGTATTTGGTTGAGAATTTGGGGATGAAGAAATTGTATGATTTCTGAAATTGTATGATTTTTGTGATTTTTGGTTCTTGTCATGGCTTGCTTTGTTTATATGATTTGGAGAGTAATATTGTTCTGTGGAACCCTTCAACTCATAAGCATTTGAAATTACTTGCTACGGATAGATATCCAATGAACTGGTAATTACAGTGCTTGAAAGTGACCAATTCCTTTACATTTGTAACACGAAATAGTTCTGATACTACTGGCCAAGTTTCGTTGCTTGTGTATTTCGTGTCGCTGCTGGAGCTAGTGCCTTGAAGGAACTAGAAGTCTCACTGCCACTAGCACGATTATTACCAATTTGCCTCCATGCCATTGACTCGCGACCTTTTTCCCTTCAACTGTTTCTCAACTTTCATAGCAAGCATAGCCATGGCTCGATATACTAACCACGTTTCGCAACTCGTATTTGTGAATAGTGTAAATAATACAACATGCGCAATGGTAAATTACTTATGCTTCTGGGATCATGAATATTTATAAATTAATAACGCACTAATTTCTTATTAACACTTCTGATATTACAGAAAGAGTTGTTTTGCATAGACCTTCTACAATTGGAAGTTCTACCTTCTCAAGTGAAGGAATCATCAGTTTGATTTCGAAGCCAGTGATCGTTACAATCCCCAGAAGTTGCAACTCCTCAAATTCTAGTGGCTCTGAAGATGCATCACCTGACAAGCCCAAGGCACGTATATGCAAAAACCAACACGTGTGATCTTGTCCTTTTTTATCTGAATAAAAAAAATTCAACAAAAATACCTTGTCTTTCTGCAATCTCATTCTACTGTCTTATGGTTACGACTCAAAAAAAGTGCCGCATACATGCGATGAATCCAAATCATTTTTGTAACACTTTTGCAGACACCCTTTGGTTACTCGAGGAAAGATGTCATTTTGATCGGAGTTGGAGTTAATGCAGCTGGAATCGGTCTTATAAGTGGATTAGAGGCATTTTCTCATATTCTTGTAGTTTTTTTTCTTTTCAATGATATACCATATATTTTCTTGTTTTCTCATGCCTACTGTATAATACCTTACACCATTTGCAGTATTTTGGAGTCGATCCTTTGCAGGCTGGGAATGTTGTTCAGTTGGTTCTAGTTTTGGGTCTAACAATTGGATGGATTTCAACCTACATTTTCAGAGTCTCCAACAAAGAAATGACGTATGCCCAGCAACTACGTGATTACGAAAGCAAAGTCATGGAGGTGAGTTAACAAACAGGATTATGAGACGGGGTTGAGTTTCGCAATCAACAGGGTTTCTCACAATATTTATTGAGAAAAAACCAGAAAGATTCAGTTCCCCTCTCGCTCTTTAAGTAGTGTTTGGGCAACATTTTGCAGAAAGCAGGAACTAAACTCAAGGCACAGAACATTTAGATCTCTGCCTGAGCTTTCATTGCTGCTCCAAACACTGGCCTGCAGGGTGCTTGCTCTAGGTTTCTTGTAATCCTTGCTGTAGCACCTTTTACCATGCCCATAATAAATGTAGAGCCCGAACTTAGTAACTCTTGAATTTCTTGGGTTACAAAAAGAACTTGCTCATTTTTCAATATCATCCCACCTCTGAATCGTCAGTGTTCTAACTGTACCATGCCATACCAATTACTGGAAAGATATTGATAGACATCTCTTATGCCTTAGACCCCCCACCCCAGCAAATATAAAAAAGGAGGAATGGAGACTGAGAAGAAGTAAGAGAATTTCTCATAACTTGTTAGCCTGCTGTTCAATTTGCTCACTGTATATATTCATTTCTTTCCAGTGAGTGTAAGGACCAGCATGAAAATTACCTCATGTGAAAGAACTTTATTTTAGTTTCCAAAAGCTTTATCTAAAACATTTTCCAAAAATAAGAAATTTCTCCAAGATTGTATATTTGGACCGTTGTTGTGCAAATCAAATGAGGAGTTATTAATTAGATACGGGTTCACTCCGTATATATTCTTGTCAATTTTATTTTTCTAGTTCTTCTTGAAGAAGCTTTTATCGAATTCAGTTTCTTTGAAAGAGATGTTTATCTTTTTAGAGCTGAAGCTCCTGCTAGAAACAGTTTAATGCTTGTCAGCCTTATCTTGAATCTGTTTCAACACATGCTCTCTGTGAGAAACTGGGTTCTTTCATGGTTTTGCGTTTGATTTTAATTCTTATGAACAAATTTTGCTGGGTTAGCAGGGTCATACATGAATCAAGCGCTTTGGATGTCAATACACAAGTAATTTTCCCCCTTGGTAAAACTGCAGCTGCAATTCGAGGGGAGAATGAGATCTGGCTCGCAATGGTTTTGCGAAACAAAAATCATGCTGGATTTGAAACCTGCAGAGCTAGCTCCTGTTTGTGGTGCTTTAGTCTCTGAATTTGAGTGAGCTCTGGTTCCTCCATTTGCCAGTAAGTTAATTGTTAAAAAAAGTGCTTTCTAATTCTTGAACGAAACAGTGCATAATGTTCTGAATTGGTTTTTGACTGGAACGGTAAGAGATGAGATGGAACTTTAATATGTACTATGTAACTTGGTCGACTGAGTATAATACACGCACACCTGAAAATGCTTTCTAATTCTTGGATTCAGCTTCTGCAGGTTACAAAGTTTTCATGCGGTGGTTTCACGGTTCCTGTGGGCTTGTTACATTCAGTTTGTGATGGTCCCGCGGTGGTTCAATTCATTCAAGCCCCAGGAGAGTTAGACAGTGGAGTCGCTGAGTTATCGGTTAAACCAGTTTGGGAGAGGGAAGTATTAGAAAATAGGTATTACAAAGAATTTTAGTTCTAACTATTGTTGATTGTAAGATTAAATATATTATTGATACTCGATAACAAAAATATTTTAAGTCTTGTTAGTTTATAACTCTTCTGAATGATTAATTGTAAGAATTATTGTTGGTGTATGTAATGAAAGGTTGATTGTTATTGTTGAATGAAATGTTTGTTAGTTAAAATTGATTTTTATTTATTCAATTTCATGGTTGTAATTTATATAAAAATAGGTGCAGCAGCCAGCAGGGACAAAAAAAAGAGAAATAAAAAAAATAAAATATATAGCCTTAGATAGCGCTTTTGATGCGCTACCTAAGTTAGCTCGCATTTAAAAAAAAAAAGCATTTAGATAGCGCATAAAAAAGTGCTATGCAAGTTGAATTCTGAAAAACGCTATGTTAGATCCTTCGCTTAGATAGCGCATAAAAAGCGCTATGTTAGCTTGCATAGCGGTCGGTTACATAGCGCTTTTATGCGCTATCTAAGCCCAAAAATAAGTGCTATGCAAGCCTAAATCTGTACTAGTGTATGGGACCCATTTATTGTTTGAATAGTGTCAAGTAAGTAAAGATTATCATTACTTGACAAAGTACTAGTACCGATAATTTTGGAATTGAAATAGAGATCACATTTATTATTTCCAAATGAACAAGAATAACCTTCCTTGTCCAAAACTGTGATTGATATCAAATTCCGTCTAAAGGACGATACAATAAATGTATTATTTAATACAAAATAATAACCAGTACTTAACAATAACCGAAAGGTCCCTATGCCTATAACTTCAACCGGATTCCCAGCTCCCATATATATGAATCTCTCATCTTCACTAGGTCTTCGGTAATTCAGGCAACCCTGGATAGACATACTTATGTGAGTTGTTGCACCAGAATCCAACCACCATGTATATATAGGAATTGAAACCAAATTAGCCTTAGTACAAACAAGACCAAATGACATACCTTTCTTAGCACGCCAAGCGTAATACTTAGGGCAGTCGTACTTCATGTGAGTGAGTTCCTTGCAAAAGAAGCACTTCTTTTCTTTACGATCATTAGATGATCCCTTAGGATTCTTATTACTTGCAACCGCAATTTCCTTCCATCTTCTCTTTGTCCCCTGAGAAGAGGTAGATGCCAAGTGAGCACTTTCGATTTTAGTTTGCTTTAACCTATCTTCCTCTTGTGTCACATGTGAAATTAATTCATTAATATTCCACTTGTCTTTTTGACAATTATAGGTCACCTCAAAGTGACCAAACTGAGGAGGAAGAGAGATCAAAACTAAATGCACGAGAAGATTTTCTGATATCTCTAACTTAAGTGCTTTTAGTTTTGTCGATAGGTGAAGCATTTCTAAAATGTACTCCTTTAAGTTCCCAGTACCCTTGTACTTCATGGAAACAAGCTTTCTCAAAGAAGAACTTGTTTCCGACTTTTCGCTTTTTGCAAAGCGTTCCTCAAGGGTCTCAAGAAAAGTTTTAGCATCAACATCCTCGGAGACGGTGTTCAAAAAAGTCTCCGGGACAACATTTCTCATGATCATTAGGCTCACGCGGTTGGAGCGTTTCCACTTCTCAGCACTTAAGCGATCTTCTAGAGTGCTTTGATCAGTGAGAAGAAGAGGAAACGGTTCCCTTAATGCGAGGTCTATGTCCATACAGCCTAAGATCATTACTATTTTGTTTTTCCAAGTTTTAAAGTTAGTCCCATTAAGCATCGGAATGGTGCTCATCGCATCAGTTATGGATGAAGCATTAAGTAAATCTGTTGGGAATTGAGAACAAGAATGAATACAAAACATTTATAAGTAACTACATAATGAATAAATGATTAATTATATCAATGAAATCCATCAAACAAGACAATCAACATGACATCAAAACTAATCTTTGGATTGCGAGTTGACTCATATATGATTGCCTTAGGTAACAAGTAATTTGAACAATGTTTTAATCAAATGCTTAATCTTCCTTTGGGCCGTCTTAAGCATTTGACAAAACAACTTAATGTTCATTTTATTTATTACCACAAGAATGCACAAGTTTAGTTAAATGTCAAGATCTTCTTTGGAAAATTCATGTCATTCACATATCAACTTATACATTTAACACTTTAACACTTTTGGGTTTAAATAACGTTAATCACTTTAGCGATAATATTATTTAAACAATGAATAAAATTGTTTAAGCATATAATTAATCAAAACTTTATGGTTTGAAAGATGTATGTTTTGTTCAAGAAGAGAAGACAAAATGTGCAAAAACCATAAAACAAAACCTTATGAACAGTATATTCCTAGACTGGAAAATTCCATAGGGTCCGGCCGGATCAAAACAAAGACCCGACCGCACCTTTTCCTGAAATCCGACCGGACTTGGATGAATACCCGGTCAGACATTCAAGAGGTCCGACCGGACCAAAACAATGCCCCACCTGGATCTATGCTTGAGGTCCGACTGGAATAAACCAAAGACCCGGCCGGACCACCCTACTACAGTAGCACCGTTTCAGTCAACAGGCTTGCTGCACTTGCTGAATTTTGTCAAAACTTTTTCCAAATGCATGAACAATAAGTAGATCCACAAGTCAACACATTACACAATGTATAGGCTTGCTATTTAGGGATAATCTTGTCTTTAAAACAATGTAATCAAGCAAGTAGATCCACATATTTATGCATTAGACACAACTATGCTATGTAGGGATAATCATGCTTGAACCATTGTGTTCATTGAACAAAACTTCAAACCCTTAAAAAAACTTAATTTAGATTATGAATATCAGCACTCTTAAAACGAATAGAGCCTCTAAAAAACATCAAAACTTGATGATTCAACAAAAAAATGAATCAAAATAAAGCGTTTTAAGGCTTTCAAAAGGACTCAAACCAAAACCAGAATATGAGTAGGCTCTGATACAAATTGTTGGAACAGTCTAAACCCATGAATGCCATACTCAATTATGGAACAAGTTAGAAAAGGAGATGAAGGTGGAAGCATACACCTGTTGAATCCATGATGTTGTCTTTAGGGAGAATGAAGAAGAAGATGTAGGGAATGAAGATCTTCTAAATGATAGTGCCTTTTCCTCTCAAGTACTTCTAGACAATGATGAAGATTATGTAGGAGAGAATTATTAATGTAGTATGTTTCATGGGTTAATAGAAGACCCTTTATATAGGAAACAAATAGGCACTTCATTTAGGGACTACACCCTTTCAACTTAAGTGATGTGAAATTACCTTTTTGCCCATCAAAATTAGGTAATATTACATCCAGGAATTCTACACATTATATTATTTCACTACACTTTATATTAACATTATAATCATGATTTCATGTATGGAAATACTAGATGACTTTTTATGCAAGCCATTTTTTTAACATTTCTTTATTTTAGGTATTTTGTAAATATCTTTTTATTATAATTTATTTACTAACATATTAATTATTTTTCTAGTTTTGTGTATCATTTAATTATTTTGTAGATATCTCTCAATTAATCAAGGATAAAAGCTTTAGTTTAAGAAAAGATGGAGACAATTTGTTTGAAAAAGTCATCAAGATATGCATGGCTTTCCTTATGAAGATCTTGACATGGGTTTTGGACTTTATAATCATCCAAGACAACGACTCCTCTACAGCCTATATAAGGAGAAGATGTCACTTTCATTCTGGGGCAATTTTTCTCATTTTGTGCAATTGAAATATTGGGCAATTTTTCTCAGTTTGTGCAATTGAAATATTGGGCAATTTTTCTCAGTTTGTGCAATTGAAATACCAAGTTCTAAGAGTTTTTCTTTTGGGGGAGTATTATTTTAGTGAGAGTTATTTTTGTGAGACAAGTTCTTCTATTTATTTATTTTTTGACGATGTCCACGCCATAAGGAGGTGAGGAGAGGGATCGAACCCTAGCGCTCAACGAGGTGAGGCTTGGCTTTACCACTGGGCCACTCCTTTGGGGACAGACAAGTTCTTCTATAGAACTTGTTTTTATTGTTTAGTGTTTTAATATAAGGATTTTTACCAATAAGTTCCTGGAGGAATGTGGTATTTGCCAATAAAAACACAACATTTCATATTCTACCTTAGGGTCCTTAGGTTCAAATCAATTTTACCAGTAAATCCCTTGCTCTTTTTAAATGGCAAAAATACCCTCAGCCCAAATAAAATCCTCTCACACCTCTAACCTTTGACCATTTTGACACCCACCTTTACCTTTGACCACCACTGGCCGCCGCCGCCACCCACCGCCGGCCATAACCACCACCCGCCACTGGCCACCACCACAGCCACCGCCGGCCAAAACCACCACCCGCCACTGACCGCCGGCACCCGGCGGCCGACGCCCAGCAACCACCACCCACTACCGGACCTCCAACCACCCTTCCCCACCTCCATTTTGACAACTACAAATAATTAAAAATATATTGCCTCGTTCATGGTTTGAACTCAAAACCTCTTGGTCTTAAATGAGAGACTCTACCACTTTGCCAACCAAATTCTTGTGACTTTTGATGAACTGTTTTAAATTTAACACAACAAAATTACATTTCTCAAGGTGTTTTTTTTTTATTTCAATCAGGAACAAAAGAAGACCTCATCGGGACTACAGCCGATCAACAAATGTCAAGAATAACTACATCAACACGCCCTACAACAAAGCCTAGCTCCTCACTAGCACTCTCAGACCGAGCATCAGACTGCTCGTCTTTTACAAAGCCTATCTCCTTGCTAGCACCTTTACAAAGCCTAGCTCCTCGCTAGCACCCTCAGACCGAGCATCAGACTGCTCGTCTTTTACAAAGCCTAGCTCCTCGCTAGCACCATCAGACCGAGCATCGGACTACTCGTCTTTCACTTAGACCTAGCTCATAGCTAGCTACAGTACCTTGGATCGAAGTTTCAACAACTCGGCACGACGACCAGACACTCGGCCCAAACATGGTACATGACACCATCGAAGTCAGGCCGAGTAGCTCATAAAAACAAACCGAGTGAATTAAGACATCCATCTCTCTGACATTCGAGCCTAGTACATGACACTAAACCGCGGTGTAAGCATTACCTGACAATGCCTAGATCGTCATTCAAATCCTAGTTCCAACGACTAGCAGGGCCACGGCATACTTGACATGCAGGGTCCCGATTTGAGTTAAGATTATGACATCTAACTCCCTTGACAATTCGAGCCTAGTTTTGACAACTAGTTCACTTGAATTTTGCAAACCGAGCACGTGACGCTCGTCCCGACTTCAAACAGATTCCAGCATTCAGCTACGACTAGCTATTCACAACACCTAACAAGTATAGGTATACATCTCCAAACCTCCAGACCGAGATCAAGCAAACACAGCTTATACTGGCTAAGAATTCAAGACAAAACGAAACGAGTTCATCAACTTGTCACGGCCTATAACGGGAAAACAAACTCTGGCCTATGAACACTTAGCAAAACAAACGCTAAGTCTATAAGCAAAGTCTAGGACGAGGAACATAACTACTCGACTTCAACAGACAAGCTACAAGTCTAAAGACAACACCCAGACCGGGTTGATTCTGACAAAGTGTACTGCCTACTATCAAAGCAGGGCTCTTAGCTCGCACCTAAACAGGTGAATACCTCAAGACCAGTATGCCTAACTCGGCATAGAATAGACCAACCTGACCGACATAACCTCAACTCGGCTCTGCCTACAGCAATCAGCATGGTTACTCAACCATCTCAGCACATCCAACTCGGCCTCTATGACGAGCCGAGTTAGTAAGTACAAGCCGACTTAGCTCACTTTACAGTGACTAAGCCAGCTCTCCTCATACAATCCGGAGTCTAAGATACAGAGAATCCTTACCTAATAAGGAGACCTCTTTTACAAGGAAACCTAAACTTCCTTCTCTTACTACGATGCAATCAGGAAGTTGGGGGCCACTGAACGGAATAAACTATCTACTAATATTAAGGGATAAAATCCTACTACGATTTGTGAACAAAGGGACTCCTATCGAGCTAAGGATCCTAAATTATACAAGGACTCGGTCTCCTAATACAAGTCAATTATGGATCTCCTATTCTTGGTGGACACTCCACCCGAAAACTATAAATAAGGGTCCTAACCCTCACACAAAGGTACACATAAAATACCCTCTCAATACTATAATACGCATTTCCTTCCGGTTTATATCATCTCTATACACGATGCTTATTCTCACACCGGAGGGTTTTCGCGGGGGTAACTCCCTCGCGCCCTAACGGTGTTTGTTTTGTAGATCGTCAGTTCGTTCGTCCAGGATTATCCAACGCCGCGTTCCCGACTGATTAGGTACCCCGGTACCGCTCTTTTTATGCATCATCACTACCATATTTCCTACCAGATCTCTACATGATATATCCTTGTTTGCAAATACGATTACTGGACGATCTCATGCATCCTTTAACAAGGAAGTAGGAGGTTTTTTATTTTTATTTTGGGTACGTGTAATGGTTCCATCAATGTACTCAAGGAGATCAAAGCTAATGAGAGCTTACCTCAATCGTGTCCTCCAAAGGCTAAAGTTTGTTTAAGTTAGCTTTGTGGGTAGGAGCATTTATCTAAATGCAGTGGCGGAGCCAGGAATTTATGGTAGGGGGGCAAAAAATTTGGAGCAAATGAATGATAAACGGGGGTTCGGGGGCAGTGCCCCCGAATATATATATATATTTTTTTAGTGTACTCTTGTATTAGTGCTTCCCAAAGATGAAATTTAGGACAATCCAAAAAGGAATATCAACCTCTTCAAGTGAGACGGAAGTAGTAAAATGCTTAAACAATTTCCTCCAAGTAAAATTTAGGGATTATTGGACAAGGTTGATGCTATTTGCATTCCAAAAGTGGATAGAAGAAGGAAAAATCACTCATGCCACCACAAGTCTTAGAGTATATTGGTGACTATGTAAAGTAAAGCACCATCTTTGTTGGACCCGAGTGAAAGACTCCTTCAACCTGCAAAATACTCCCTCCGTCCCAAAATATTGTTCACTTTTTTTATGTTAAGAGCGAAGGAACTTTGGACAATAATTTTAGTTTAATTCAATTATCCTAATATAAATATAATATTTGTTATTGATACACTATTAAAAATACTATAAGTAACAAGTTTTACCTCTCATTACGATAGTTGAATTAAACTAAAACTACGGCTCAAAGTTCGTATTAACTCAACATTTTGAGACGGGAGGAGTAGGGAAAACTTGAAAATAAAAAAGGCAGTATACCAAAAGTAGTCATGTCGTCTACCATTATAAAAATAAAATTAAAAAAAAAAAAAAAAAAAAAACTCAAGGGGTGGCAATTACCCCTGCTTGCCATACTCCATAAGCTTGCCCACACAAAAAAAAAAAAAAAAAAAACCTGATCAGGCATGCTTACAGTTTTGTCTTCCCAAACATGAAGAACAGATCATCTTCAATGAACTAAGAAACTGGAATTATAAAGTAGGTTGTAGACACATCACATTCATAACTAGTTTTGTAACACCCCGAATTTTCTTATAATATCTGAGCATTTAATGGCATTAAATATCCATAAATAACAATATTAAATACTTCAATTTAGGGTTCACAACGGCCCCTTAATTAATCATAAATTCAAAATAATAGCGGAAGCGTAACTTAAACATGTCTTGGTAGGTAACAACCTTAACCTTCAATGTACTTCAACTTACATCAAATAAATAAACGTACTTAAAACTACTAAATTAAGAATCTTCAATCCACCGTCTTTCTACGGCTGCTTTCCTTGTCTTGTCCTTCTACTTAAATCCTGAAAACAAAATTTATAGAGAAGGGATGAGCGAACGAATGCTCAGTAAGTTCATACGTGGCCTCTCCGGTTACTAAGGAGAGACGACCAGAACGAATACTATGAATAACTTTTTCAAAGATAGGTTCAGTTACTTTTGGATTCAAGGCTGCAGAACAATACAGTCTTATTACTTTTAGGATTTTACTTTCAAAGGATTATGGCACTACAATCCAATGGGATTCATTCAAGTTTCCGTCAATTCCTTGGTAACGTACATTATAACCTCAATGCCAAAGGTACAATTTGTACACCTAGCTTCTTCAGCCAATAGTGTGGGTCGTAACATATATGGTATCCACACACATATGCTCGGGGTCTAGAATCATCCTTGTAATCAGACAATTCCTGAGAGAAGGCATGTGATCACTCATGCAATCCCTAGTTTAAGGACGAGTCTTTTCTAACTGGACTGTCCGTCAATGTCTTTTCTAACTGGACATTGGATGCCTTAACGAGTAAGCGATTAACTTACAAGTTAAAATTAGATGCCTTAACGAGTAAGCGATTAACTTACAAGTTAAAATTAGAACATACCATGGTACAAGTATGTGGTACAAGTTTCAAACTTCGATACTCAGTGGATCGATGGGGACATCACTAAGTATAGATTCTTTCAAAGAACGTTCAATAACGCAGAGTTCATTCAAATACTATCATGCCATACTGATAGCTAACTTTAGAAAGAAATACCGAATTCCAATAAACAGGAGTTCAAATACTGTAAGGAACGTAATCCCTTACCTGAATTGCTTTTCCTCGCAATCTCCTCTCTGTGCAAATCTACAAGGCACGGAGTAATTTTCTTTAGTACTCTCTACATTGTTAACTATTTGTACTTAGTTAACTGAGAGATGCGTTTTAACTTTTTTACTTCATTACTTCTTTTCTTACGTTTAAGTTTCTGACTTTGATTTACGAGTCAGTCCTTTAACTTTGATATAATTGCAATTAAGTCCTCTGACTTTGGGTTAATTACAATTTGGTCCCTCAACTTTGGATTAATTACAATTTAGTCCTTCAACTTTGGATTAATTGTAGATTGGTCCTTCAACTTTAATTCAATTGCAATTTGGTCCTTCTACTTTGGATTAATTGCAGATTAGTCCTTCAACTTTAATTCAATTGCAATTTGGTCCTTCCACTTTGGATTAATTGCAGATTAGTCCTTCAACGTTTCTTTAATTACAGAAAGGTCCTTGGACTTTGGTTCTGTTCATAAGGTCCCCTAAGTTTCTCTTTTTAATCACTTAGGCCCCTCTAACTTCAAGGTTTCCCTTTTTCTTTCTTCTAACTTTACTTCTTTTCAGTTTAGTCCTTTTCTGTTAGGAAATTAACTGAAATTTCTAATCTTTTTTCTTTCTCGATAACTTTTTAACTTTCAAGGTCTTCCAAGTACTATTCTATTTTCTCAAGTTAATTTTTCTAACTTGTCAACAATTCTTTTAACGATTTTTGTTTTCTTTCCATTAGAAACTTAACGGAAACACTAACTTTCCGTCCCAATTCTTAACATCTTCAAACCGAATTCAACACCCATAATTTATCACCATTGCCGAGACATGTATGTTCCAAAATCCCTTGATTTAATCAATTTTTCTTGATCTAATTTTCCATTGTACTTTCTATTCATCAATTTATTCATATCTTAACAATAAAAATCATTAAAACAACCAAAACAATTTCTAGTTGAGTAAGGCCATTCGGCCGAGTACTACTTATGGGTGGAACTCATATTTTCTTCCCTTTTGTTAAACCCTAATAGCCTCAATTCCATATTGGTCTAATCCCCATGCATTGAATAATAGTATTCCATTTAAAAATCATGGTTATAAGATCAACTTAAGACCAATACTAACATGAAGATCATCATATAATCAACACCTTAATCATTTAGGATTTTAATAAATAACTTCTCATCCTAAATAACTAGCATGCAATCATAATTCTTTATTTTCTTAAATCATGCATAGTTTATGTTTTAAACATCCAAATCCAATGAAATAAATTTTAGAAGATGGGGTTTGTTCTTACCTTGAGAATGATCGGATTGGGTTTCAAAAAAAATGTCGCAGCTCTTCCTCCCTCTTGATTCTGGCCGGCGGCTGCTCTAGGTGGTGGGGGATGTTAGGGTTTTGTTGTTTTTGGTAAAGAAGGAATAAAAACCTAATTTCACTAACCCTTTTTATTTATACTCTTGGGTAAAATTAATTGGGTTGGGTTTACTAATACTATTTTCGGTCCAATCCAATTTCCTTGGGCCCACTTCCTTAAATTACTTTATAACTCTAATTATCATTTAATTAGTTTAACAAACCGAAAATAATATAAATAAATAAATTAAAATTCCGGTTATTACAAGTTTATACTCCCTCCGTCCCAAAATGATCTTCTCGTTTGACTATTCAAACTTTTTAGGGTTAATCTCACTTTACTACCCCAAGGTTTACACGATGTATCATTTGGGAGCCTGTAGTTTCATTCTTCTCATTTTAGAGCCCAAACTTTAATTTTTGTATCATTTTGAGGCCTAAACAAGAATTTCGTTAAATATTTAAGAAATTTTTTACATGTACCATTGAACGTCTATTTTATATTAATTAAGAGATACTATGAAAATATTTTTATGCATCAATTGATAATTAGCTATAAGAGTTCATTCAAAAAAATATTTATAAGCATAATCATAAAATCTTTAAATAATTATAACAAAATAATTTACCTCTTCAAACAAGAAAAAGGTCGTAAGATCAAGGTGAATGAAAAAAAAAACACGTGAACAAATAACAATAAAAAGGCCTCCTTCATAAAGAAAGGAAACAATTCTCATATGCGTGTTTTGTACAAAATCTACTATAGATTTATGAAGTTTATTTTATATATATATATATATACACACACACACACATACTACGGTATATATATAATTTAATAGCTGTTCTCTTTTATAATTCATGGTTCTTAATTTTTTGTTCCTTTTCCATTTGATTTTACTACATTCGTCCTGTTTGAAGACGTGAAAATTAATTTATTTTATTTAAGAATTTTTAAAAATAACTGTCGTTATAAAATCCTAAAAATTAATAGATACACAAGCTATTTCTAGAGTATCAGTTAAATAATAATAGACATACATATACACATCCAATTTTTTTGTCAAATATCTAACGAAATTGTTGTCTAGGCCCTAACTTGATACAAAAAGAGAAGTTCAGGCCTTAAAGTGAGAAAAATGAAATCATAGACCCCCAAGTGATACACTGTGTAAACCTTGGGGTAGTACAGTGAGAATAACCAAACTTTTTAAGGATATGAACACTTGCTTCACTATCCATGTTTTGTTTATGCACTTATAAGGCCAAAATGTAGAAACAATAACTTTTTGGGACAATGAGAAATGGGAAATAGAAAGATCATTTTGGGACCGAGGGAGTACATAAATGTTTACGACATTTTCAGGAGTTGAAGGAATTGTTCACTCACAAGAAGACTGAAGCCAGCAACATTAGCAATAGAGGTGACTAAGGCGGTGGCAGCAAGTCAGAAAACATGGGGGTGGTGAGAGTGGCGAAGTGGGTGAGGTGGGAAACAGAAAAGGGTGGGGGATGGGTAAACTTAAAACCCGATTTACCGGAAAATATGTGACCGTCGCCGGAAAAAATGGTGAGTAGGGGAAGGATCGCCGCTTTTAATGAAGGAGGTCTGGGGTTGGGGAAGATAATATGGAGGGAGTGGGTATGGCTGTTAAATCTTCCAAGTTTGTTAGTCTTTTTGTTACGTGGTTTAGCCACACAGTTATTTTTTGGATCCACCATAAGTTATCGTTAGAAGAGATAACGTCGTTTGTTAAATATTTTGTACATTGCATAAATTGATAACAATAAGCAAGTACGTTGTTTATTTTCAAAAGTAAGATGTACGTTGCATTAATTGAATATTAAGACATGGTAGGTTGCATAGATCAGCAATTTTCCCCAGCAAGTTCCAGCGGCACACCAAGATGGCCAACTATGGGCAAGAAGTGTAGCATGCCCTTCTTAGCACTTCCACAAATGCCTCCACTCTTGATTTTCACGCCACTCTGTGTCCCAAAAAGTTTTTCTCGATTTAACTTTTTATGATCAACACAAATGTACTTTGATTTAAAAACCGATGTCGATATAATCATCCTAGTGAAATTTTAAAAATTGTAATTGATAAATCATCAAGTGATTCATCAATAAGAATTCTTAGAATTTAACTGATGTCGGTATAATCATCCTAGTGAAATTTTAAAAATTGTAATTGATAATTCATCAAGTGATTTATCAATAAGAATTCTTAGAATTTAACTGATGTCGATATAATCATCCTAGTGAAATTTTAAAAATTGTAATTGATAAATCATTAAGTGATTTATCAATAAGAATTCTTAGAATTTCATTGTGATCATTAGGGTGACACCAATGTATGATCAAAGTGCAATTGTGTTGACTATAAAACTTTCCGGGACAGAGGGAGTATGTTTTTTTTCGCGCAACCTCCATTTCTCCCTCTTTCCTTTTGCCTTTCCTCACAATTTCACAAAACAATATCAAGAAATTTCAAGTATTTGTAATTACAAATCTACAGACGATCCAAGGATTATATTTCATTCTAAAAATGAGATGCAAGAAGCATTTACTAGTCCAACATTTAAGGGATAGGTGAACGAATCAATTGCAGTTTATGTTACAGTATAGAGCTCAAGAGATATCCATCTTGTGCAGTACACAATGATTGAGTTCGCGCTTAATCAACACACTTAGTTTGGTAATAAATGCACTTCATTTGTCGTAAATAGCTGTTGAGGCATTAAAAAAAAAAAAAAAAAAAAGGTATATCCTAGACCACTCTTCTCAAATGTCAATTGATATCGAGAAGGACTCAGACTTTAGGATGGTATCGGAGTGGACTTTCTACACTTGAGGGGTCATTCGAAGTTAATCAAATAGAAATATTAAGTACTCCCTCTGTCCCAAAATGATATTCATACTTTTTTCGCCGTTACTACGAAGGATCTTTGAGCAATAATTTTATGTGATGCAATTGTACTAATGAAAATCTAAAACCTGTTATCAACAATACTATCAATAACAAGTTTTAGTTTTTTATTAAGATAATTAAATCAACCTAAAATTATTGCTCAAAATTCATTCGTAGTAACGTCGAAAAAAGTGTGAAGATCATTTTGGGACGGAGGGAGTACTTGTTTTGGTCCATTAAGTTCAGTACAAGAATCATGTCTCTTCAGGAGTTCTTCCTTTGAATATCCGCTCCCTGGCCTTTGTTGCCTGGTATTGATAACACATTTTATCTCATAATTATTACTCCCTCAGTCCCTCTGTCCCTACATGAATGTCCACTAAATTGTATGAAACGTAGAGATTTTCTGATTACCCTTAAAATTAAATTTGGACATTCATTTAGGGACAGAGGGAGTAATAAATACTCTGTTCTAAAAGACTTGAGTTAGATACATGTGAAAAAACAGGAGAGTAACCTGTTTTTCCCAGCTTGTGGAACATGTTACAACAGCAAGCAGAATGGATTGAACTGCTGTTCCCACAGTTAAACCAATCCATAGCCCCTTTGCTCTCAAATGCAAAACAAACCCCAATAATATAGCCACAGGAAGTCCAGCCAGATAATACGCCCCAAGGTTTATATATGCTCCAATACGCTGCCATCCGCTTCCTCTAGCCACCCCTAAATAATTCAAAGAAAATTGGCTTTTAGTAAATACACGAGCTCAATCCAATTATGTTGCTTAAATTAGGAAATAGGAAAATGTTAAGTAACCAACTCCTCTAAAACCTTAGGTGTTAGAGAGGGCACCTACAATGTATATCAAGCTTCAACAGAAAACAACTAGGGTTACAATTTAAGACCAACCACAAAGTAATCCGCTGCAAGCATCCACAATCATAGACAAGCAGATGAAAGGAGTCATTTCTTTGACATAGTCCACAACTTCTTTTCCATTACCAAATGTATACCCCAAAACAGACCGGCAGGAGAGGAAAATACCACTGGCTATTAATGTTTCTACCATTCCAAGAACCATTACGATCCAGACTACCGTCCGAGCTGTCTTTGGATTACCGGCTCCTAATTCATTTGAAACGCGCGTGCTAAAAAATTAGAACAATTTGATTTTAGTTAAACAACTGAAATATTTAGGCCGGAGAGACTCATTTCTATGTCAAAATAAGCAACCCAAACCTTGCAGCAGCACCAAATGAATACGGTATGTAGTAGTGTAATGTGGAGATTGTAAAACTGTCAGCAGAAATAGATTATTAGACATGAGAAGATTTAATAGGAAGTTATGCAGAGTACAACTTAGTGGACAGAGAGGCATACCTTATGGCAATAACTGAAGTCTCAAGTTTAGGATTTGATAGGAGTCCAGTGGCTAATACAACTCCCTCGAAGCACCACCATGCGAGGCTATTATCATTACAAAAATCAATTTAATAGATGGTAGATGGTACTTTGAAGAAGAAAAATACTCCCTCCATCCCAGAATGATCGATCTTCTCATTTGCCATTTATTTCTTATTGTCCCAAAAAGTTCTTCCCATTTTTACAATTTGGGCTTAAAAGTGCATAAACAAAACATGGCTAGTGAAGCAAGCGTTCATATCCTTAAAAAGTTTGAATAGTCAAATGAGAAGATCATTTTGGGACGGAGGGAGTAATTGTTAAGAAATGTTGTGTATAAAAATATGACTTCTACCAAGTCTGGACTGCAGAGGGGATAGCAAATCTAAGAAACTCCCGGAAACTTGAGAAAACATCATTTGAGAATGAGATACGGGTTTGTTCGCAAACCGAAGAATACTTCACGTAAACCCCAAGAAAGATGAGATTCAATGTATACGATAAACCAATGGCTAATGCAGCTCCAGAAATCCCCATGTTTAAATGAAAAACTAAAGCCCAACAAGTAGGAACATGGCTGCGACTGAGCTTATTAACATTGGGAACATCAAACTTTGAGAAAGCAAATAGCGGTTGAGGCATTGAAGAATGGTGTAAGGAAATAGGCTTGGTATGAGCCATATTGCATATTTGCGAGCTTCAGCTGAAATTAAAGGGTCTTGGCCTATTAATACAAGTAGTTTGTCCATGAAGATCCACAGAATAGAAACCGGTAGACAGACCAGAAGGAGAGATATAACAGCAGCATAAGTGTAAGTTCCAAGCTTTTTGTATTCCCCTGCTCCATAAGCTTGTCCACATAATGTTTCCATTCCACTAGCCATTGCAAACTGTATGCAAATTCAATTTATTAGCATTTTTCTTTTCTGGAAATTTTATTTGTATTCATTTTTGTACTCTCACACAAACAATCATGCACATATATGATTGAAATTTATTAGCATTTTTCTTTTCTGGAAATTTTTCTTTCCTGCTTTCGTTATTTTATTTAGCGGGGACGGTGCATATGGGAACAAATATAATCCAATAGTTTCAACATTTTTCATATTAGAACATTTTAGAATTTTTTTTTTTTTACTCAAGCCACAAATATAATCACATTAATGCTGCTCTAGACTGTTCTATGGCTAGTAAAACCATGGTCTGTTTTTGCCAGATTGTAGTCCTCCGTCCCAAAATGAATGTCCAATAAAAATTCAAATTTACTCTTGATGAAGAGCAAATTTGAAATATGTTTGGACATTCATTTAGGGACGGTGGTGGTAGTAATTTAAGTCAAACCAAACCAAACCAAACTAACCGTGGTTCATTAGTTTGGTTTGGTATGGTTTCAAACCTTGATGGCTTGCATGGTTTCCGTTTGAAATTTTGAATTGGTCATACAGTTAGATCCATGGTCAATCGAATCAAAAAGAATGATTTACGCTCTCAAATATGATCAAGATTTGAGAAAAGAAGACATTACAATAAGGCTGAAACCAGTGACAGTAGCAAGAGAGTTGGCTAATGCTGTGCCAGCTAGTTGCAAATCTCCAAGGTGACCCACTATCGACAAGGACGCAAAACGCATGAGGTGCTGCGACATATTCACCACCACCATCGGTATAGCTATGCGACACACCTTCTTCACCTCCTCCACCACCATCCTTTTCCAGTTCTCCTTTTCCCTTGCCTCATCCATCCTCCTTCTCCCCTCGCTGTTTTCTACAGTTACAAAACAAAATAGTACAGAAAATTGAAATTATTTATCATTACAAATATGGTTGTCATCTAAACAATTTAATTAATAACTTACGCTTTCACATCTTTTGATTCATAACTTTCATTAAATATGGACCCAACTGCCTAAGCTAACAAACAACATTTACATAAAGCACAATATCTACAGAGGTGTTTGCCATATAATATCTATTAGTGATACTAAAAGCTCATCCTCATTGTAGTTTTTTACTACTATATAAAGTGTACGTTGCGTCCGAACCACAGAAAAAAAACAAAGAAGAGAAGAAGAATTATGGTACCACAAATTGAATAAAAAAACAGAACAAGGCCAAAGCTTGTTCATCATACACTTCCAAGCCACTAACCATCACAAACCGCTGGCATATTCAGTGTCGAAAGATGCCTTCTTTTCTTTAACAAAAGTTTTGCTACAGAAAAAGTATACTCTGATTGTTTCAAAAAGAAGTTGCATTGCACAATGACACTCTTAAGAATGTAGCTTTACTTGCTTGTATCATCATAAAATTACAGTAAAGTTATTGCCTCTATTAGAAATACAACTCTTTTTTGGGGAAGGACAAATATGGTAGGTGTGACACTTTCTTTAGAGGGCTTTTTATTGTTGTATATGAAAGTATGTAATCTACAAATTTTGGACAGCAAAAGCAATGGGACTATCTGATGATTGATATTACATTTACTTAAAAATTAGAGACGGGTCATTTTTGAAGATGACAAATACTTCACTTAAATCCCCCAAGAAAGATGAATCAATCAAATGATGCTCAAGAGTTTCCCAGAAGAGATTAAAGGGCCATTGGCATTATATCATTAGTAGTTTTTCCATAAAGATCCACAGAACTGGAGCCACTAAACAGACCAGACGGGAGAAGATATAGTGCCAGAGTTTGTTTAAGCTCCGGGGTTTTGGAATTGCTCTGCTCCATAAGCTTGTCCACATAGTACTTACGAGTTAACTAACCATTCGAGACTATTTGCAAGGTCAACTAATAAGTCTCTCAAAAATTTAGGAAGAGCATTTTTATCCCTAATAATAGTCAGCGTACTCGTATCCACTTGTAACAGAAATCTTGATGTCTTGCACGCAGACCTTGGGCTCTGTTTTGTTTGAAGGAATGAACTCTAGAATTAGAAATGACAAAATGGACGTTAATATTTCATGAATAAACTAAAGTTAACACACAGACATGGCTGTAAAACCATCCACACCTATACACAGATAACTGTGATACTCATTCTCCTCCAGCACTTCTCAAATCGTGTTTTTCTTTTTACCACTCAAATTTCTCTCATCTTCACGTAATTAACAGGAATAAAGTGTTATGTACAAAAAGGTACATAACACCTGGCTTTTAGTTGAGCGAGTTTATTATTCATGGATGCATCCTTGAGAATAAGCCCATAGGAACAGGAAGGGGAAAAAGATAAGGAAGCTTGATCTCGTTTATGTACAAAGAGGTAGATAACATCTGGCTGGAATTTCAGTGGCTCTTGTTTTGAGCTTTGTTTTTCCTTAGGGTGGGAAGATATTATGGGTCGGATTGACTGTGGGATCACTGGTGCAGGCTATTCTGCTTGTTTCTGTCACATGTTTCACAGATTGGCTGAAGCAGGTTTCTTATTCCCCCAACAAACGCCACTGTTTCTTAAAAAGAAAAAAGGGTCTACAGTTATTGTGCCAATTTTCTAGCCAAAAATAAAAACTGGTTCAAAGTGAACGTAACAAAGTACATTCGAATTAGATAATGGAAAATCAAATTATTATTTGGTCATTAAGCCAGAATTAGTTTACAGCATGGCTGTCATGCCTATTGTAGGCAACAAATACAAGGGAATGGATACTTGAGAAGCTTGCTGAAGACACGTTTAATGTTGTACATATTCAAATTTAAGTAGGTCATGAAACAGAATCCATCCAAAACTTTAAAGGCTGCCAGTGCCTTAATATCTCCAACAGGTCTTGGGACCTTGTTGAGTATTTTAGATTTCTTTCAATTCTTTGGTAGTTTAAAAAGCCATACTTTTTGCAGGATAGACTCTAGTAGTCTTCCTCGAATAGTATCTATTATGCAAAAATAGGAAAAGGGAACAGCAATTACAGTCCATATAGTTTTGGCATGGGCTCAAGTTTTGACTTTAGCATAATAGCATAAAGGAAGGGAAACATTGACCAACTCTAAAATCAAAAGATAAAATTTCAAAATTAGTTATGCAAAAAAGAATGCCTACAGCACGAGGACAGATTGTTAGGACAGCATACAGAAATTACCTACAGTAGGTGAAGCCAGACTTGCTCAACAAGGAAAAAACGAATACGACGTGCACCTTGCAAACTCAGTCCAAGATTCAGGTAAACGTAATTGTACCACGATGAGCACCTACAGAAGCTTTATTAACCTGAAGGATAGAACGAGAAAAATTATCAAAACCATCCACAGTGTACAAAATTAGCTACCGAAGCTGAAACAATCATGAAATATAGAAACACAATCATAATTCTCTGCGTCCAGTGTGTATCCGGAAGAGTTGGAATAGATCCATATTGTTAGAAGAAGATGCAAGATGGCAAAGAAAAAGGCCCAATCGAAGCTAAAATGTAACATAAGCACAAGCCAGGCCGGCCATGTTTGTTTTCTTTTAATGCACTAGTAGAAGAAAAACGCCAAAAGATAAAGGAAAATCATACCTCCTTTCTCCTGTATCATGAGTTACTTCTGATGATGCCAACAGAACCACGTGATTGGTAAGAAATACATTAGTACAAAAAACGATGCAACATAGGTGAATAGCTGTATGATTAACAGAATACACAGATTCAAGTTTGCAATTTGTAGAGTTGTGCGAACTGTTCACATACAACCACATACAATCTAACCAAATCGCTTCTTCTGGAGTAGGCGCCTCTTCTGGGAACTAGCAAGTGAAGATAGGTAATAAGTACGAAGCCAGCATTAGATAAACCTGCTACAGACCAATAATGTAATAAACGATAGCAGATGACTACATCATTTATAGAAACTTTCTTCAACATGCAAACAACGTGATAAAATCACAAGAACAATAAATCTTTCAAAAAGTAACTTACTTCTTAATATACAAAGGATGAGTAACATAACAAATCTATAAAATTCAATTCATCATACTAACGCCATACAGTTAGGTGAGCATGTAAGTACAAGAATCATAATCTTTTTAAACTTCATCTTTGCCGCTTGGGTCCAAGTGGGAAGGAAACTCGTTGAGGAGTAGTTTGCTGCAAGTCCGTCCTCTGTTCTTGGGACGGATTGGGACTAGGATCAGGAACCTCCTCTTCCTCCTCTTTTTCTTCCACTGCTTGGCTGCTCCGCTTCTTAGGGATTGCAAGTTGGTAGTTCGGGCTGATTAATGTGTCCTGCTCAGGAGGTAGTGAAATCCCAGGTCCTGATAGTGACTTTGGTAATGGAATCTTGTTCCTATTCTTAGCCAGCTCCAGTAGGACCTGTGGATAGTTGGTATAAACATTCCCATCAAAAAACTATTTCAAATACAGAAGACAAGTAACAATATACATCAACACAAAAATGCCTTGTTCATTTATTCCGAGTTAGCAACTGATACCTTGCTGAATAAAATGAAACTAAAAGACATTGAAGAAGACGACGATTCGAATACAACTCCTCATTAGATGTTTCTTTCCAAGTCACATTACCACTATCATGATTGTAAAAATCATAACAGACAATCAGTCGACAACAGTGCAATTTCATGTCTTTTGAAGTTGCATTATTTGCACCATACAAATGTAGAAGATGTTCACAGAAATCCTTTAATCATCTCAAGCGAGCAATCAACAATAGTTAGGAAACAGACAAAGTGAACTAACTCATCCAACAAAAAGAATATCAATTAACCCAACTTCAATGAGAATGAATTCCAAGTATTGTACTCCAAAATGCCCAAAATCCAATGAGACTCAAAAGCTGAAATAGAATATAAGATCGAGGGACTGAGAACGGAGAGTAGTACCTCTCTAGGAGGGGGTTGACTGAAGCTGAAATTGACTTTTGACTGAATAGCAAGCTTGACATCATCGGAATCAATGGACATCTTACCAGCATGCTCCGAGTACACCTGCGCATCCGTCAGCACATCCACAACGTAACGGTACCACAGCTCGAGGAATTGGTGTACAACTCGAGGTTCATAGTCCTCCACCCCCATTGATTTCAGTAGCGCTTTCACAATCTTCGCATCCCTAGGAAATTCCTCTTCCCCTTCCGCCATGTTATATGAATTCGTGCCCTAGAAATCAAATTGCTTAGGCTTTTAGGTATTGGTTGTTGCAGCTAAATTGATTTCCCCCAAAATAAATCCATAAATAAATAAATTGGATTCGGGTGAAAACCCTAGAGAGGAAGATTTTGATTTTACCTTGTGATTGTGGCGAGATTCGACGGGTTCTACAGAATGGAATCGGCGAGATTGGTGTAGTAATCGGAACAGAACCGGAATAGCTACGCCGAGAGAGGGAAACCGGAAACCCAAGCTGGTAGCGAGGAGCAACTCGAACTATCCGACCCAACATATGATGGTATCAGTTTGGCCGTTGTTATGCACACCCTTAAAATTACTGATCATACTCGGTAGTCCAATTATTTCCAAAAATACCATCCAATCTAGACTAGACCCTTTATTTTTATTTTATGTCTTTTGTTTGTTGTGGGACGGAAAAAGTAGACCTGTCAATCAAGCGGGTACAAGCGGTTTCGAGACAAGTTGGCGAGTTAGACAAGTCCAACCCGTTGCAACCCGATTACATTGACGAGTCTCACGGGTCGGGTAATCAACGAGCCGAGTCGGGTACGGGAACTTCAAGTTATTTTTTATTTTTTTGATGCGTGGTATGTGTATTGGGTGGGGTGGGGGAGCTTACGTGCGTGTGTCCCCAGAAAATTGCAAATACAAGATTTTTCAAAACCCATGTTAGAAGGGATTTGGCTTTGGTTTAGATTGAGGGTGAGTACCTGAATCTTCTCTGTCTTTGGTGGAGATCAATCAAGAATGAGAAGCCAAAGAACTAGGGTTCGTGTTGAAATCGCTGCACCATGGTTTCGATGAAGAGATCGTTGACGTATTGCTTTGCACTGTCGTTGATGGAGACTTCGCCACCGTCTCGAAGCTTTGAATCTTCGATAGGGAGAGCCGGAGACGTCGGAGACGAGACGACGAGAGAGAATTAGAAGACGAGAAGAGGGAGGTTAAATAAGTCAGACGGGTATTACCTGCTCTGACCCGCTAATGTTGACGGGTCAAACCAGTTACCTACTCCAACTCTTTTAGTCTAGTGAATCGGGTCAGGTCGGGTAATAAATGGGCTGAGCCAAGCGGGTTCCTGGGTAACGAGATGAAACTGACAGGCGTTGGAAGAAGTAATTATCAACTATTCTAAAAGCATGATGAAAATCGTTCCACAGCACCGGAAACAAATAGGGTGGAGATTCAAATTTTTTGTCTGTATATCCAAATGGGATGCTAATTTTGCCAAAATATATGCGGTTAACTTCCCCCGTAACTAAAAGAGAATCATATACAATTGTCCATTAGAGCCCTGTAATCAAATATTAAAGTTTGCGATCCATTTTGAGGAGCCTCGTTCCTAAATTAAAAGCATCTAGGGAATCAGTTTCAATATGCAAATGGAGTATACTGTGTTCCAGCTTGAATGAGACTAGATCGAATGGCCCAAAACTCGAGCACCAATTTGTGAAAACACCAATTTGTGAAAATATCAATCGACCTTCTAAATCCACACACACAATTACCATGTTGATACCTAATCATTCCCCCTATTGCCACCTTACCGGGATTCCCTCTAACAGCATCATTCGTGTTGAGTTTGAATTGGTGTGTTACTTTAAAAATTACAAATGAAACAATAACTTGAATAAGATAGTTTAATCTTTTTATTCTGGTGCTATATCTGGCTCAACAACATGTAGTTTCTTTTTTCTTAAATTGAATTTTTTTTATTAATGAATACCTTAAACTATTACAAGAGTGCACTTGAAAGTGCTTTTGATACAGATTGAACTCTTAATCTTTCATATAAAAAAGGGTTAATTGCAATTTGGTTCCTGACATTTCTCAAAATTTGCAATGTTGATGCTATAATTTTAATTTCGTCAATTGGGATATCTATTTTGTCATTTTGTTGCAATCCGACTACAAATCTAACTGGGTGTTACTTTTCTAACTGGTTTTATGTCATGTGACTTGCATAAGACGTTTAAAGGGACGTTTTAAGATGTTTTTGGAGTTACATATATCCGTTGATATGATTCCTTTTTCAAATCGAAGCTAATATTTGTATCTACAATATTTTTTAATTAATTAAATTATATTAATTTGTAATTAAATAAATGAAAGGAAAAAATGCACCAAAAGTACCTGAACTATAGGGGTTGTTTGGATTTAGTAACTTATCTCTTTTTTGACCCATAAAAAATACCTTAACTCTTTTTGTGTGCAGCGGAGGTACCTATGGCTCACGCCGTCCAGTTTTTGCCGTTAACCACGCTCGTGCCTATTCACGTGACTTATTTTGAAGGGTAAAAGCGGAAGTTTAAATCAAAGACCAGTTTACCCGCGAAATAATGGCGAGTTTTTTCTTGAATCCAACTATTTATACGACTTCCCCCCTTTCTTTATCTCTCTATTGTGACATTGGAGTTAAATTGGGGATCCAATGGACGTGTTTTGCGATTGTGGAGTGAAAGCTGTGGTGCGAACTTTATGGACCAACAGAAATCCAGGCAGAAGATTTTGGGGCTGCAAGAATTTCCAGGTGAGTGTAAACCCTAATTTTAACTTACATCTTCTTCTTCATTCATGTCGAATTAAAGGTAAAATTCTTTTTTTTTTTTTTTAATTTCTGATCAAACCAGGATGGGAATTGTGGTTTCTTTGTTTGGAAGGACCCTCCTATGTGTGCCCGATCTACAGAAGTCATTCCAGGTCTTCTTAGAACAATAAGGTTGAATGATGTAGCAAGGCATAGGCAGAGGCTTAGAGAGAGTATGCTTCTTGGGTTGCTTTTATTCACTTGGACTGTGGTACTGATTGTTTGTTTGTGTATGGAAGATTCAAACAACCCAGGCAGTAAAGGAGTGGATGAATTAAAGGAATTGGGATTTTGAATAAGATTTAAACAACCCAGATAAAGAGAGGGTGCTTCTTGGGTTGCTTTTGTTTGATTGCAAGACTATGTTAGGGTTATGAATGGGATATGTGAATCCCATGTTTATGTATAAGTTTTTGTATGAAGTTATGAATGTTTGTAATGGATGGTATCAATTATGAATTAAATGTTTTCCTCGATGATTTATGTGCAATTCACCTACCCAAATGGACATGACCAAGGATACAATTGAATGCATATACCTAACACAATTTGGTACTGAAGTTCAACAAAAAAGTGGCTACCATTTCAATCAAGGCCAATGTTTACAAAAAGTGAAACCAGTTCACCTAATACTTACAATTGGATGCACATTTTCATCAACATAAAACGGCAAAAACTATATACACAGCCCGGTAAATACACAGCCCATTTAATTCCATCGCTGCCCTTGCACGTCTCGTGTATACTTACACGAGATGAGAGCTTACATCACGTGTACATATACACGAGATATATCTCGTGTAAGTACACACGAGATGAGATCTCGTGTATGTATACACGAGATGTAAGCTCTCATCTAGTATAAGTATACACGACATAGGCATCTGAGCCTGCTTTTCCACAACCGCAACAGCAAAAGCAACAATAAACATAACTTGGAATGAAATTTGATTCTCAAATAGGACATCTCCACAAAACATCAATAGACCATTACACATATACTATCGCCTAATTGTATACGAAATGAAAGTGTTAACAAGGATAAGCATATAATTCAAACATTCATACAAACTGGATAAATCAAAAACCATTACACATATACTATCCTATATGTAATCTTCTTTGTCTTCTTGCATCGGTATCCTCCTCATAGAGTTGACTGAACTCTGCTATCCTATCTTGGTATGGGAGGAGTAGTTGGCTTGCGGTTGGATCACAGAGGTTCCGATAAAGGTTTGGTGGTGGTGGTATTGGGTAATCATTGCCTAACATGCGCAGCTGCAAAAGTAATAACAGTTAAATACAAGACAATGAAATATAATGAATATAAGTAAGACAACTAAATATAACTAATATAGATGAGACAATTAAGTTTCATACCGCTATAAAATGGTTTCCATTGACTTGTCCCACCACAACTGTGTTCACCGGTGGTTGTACTGGTGCAGTCACTGGAAGGCATAACATACCACCTCTAGTCGAGTAAGAAATGAACGCCACATTATACCTCGTGGCAATGATGTGCCCAAGATCTGGGAGCTCCATCCAATAATCACTGGGCGCCGTCCGGCTATAGCAAGCAATCTTACGTAAGAGTTCTCTTACATATATCCAAGGTAGAACTCTTTCGTAAAGGTCTTGGCGAGCAAGCACCTCATTGTAACATTATGTGCGCACTTCAGCCCACTTCTCCTCATCTCTGTATATCTGTGATGCTACGGCTCTATAGCCACAATGTCCATCTGATGCCACATCTATGATGCCTCCAATACGCGGGGTAATGAAAGGCGGAAAAGACTCTACATACGGGGAGCTGTATAAACTAGTATAATTGGGCTGTCCATTTCCCTCTCCACGACCCTGACCCTGACCCTGATCCCGTCCTCGACCTCGACCTCGGCCTCGACCCCGTCCTCTCCCACGACCGGAAGGAGCTACTGGTGGATGAGACGTAGGAGTACTAGCAGGGGTAGATGGTGTGGGTCCTGAATAAACTAGTATAATTGGGCTGTTCATTAGTATCACTTTCCTCAAAATCCAAATGGAAATTGAGTTAGAAATTTGTGACATTATTAGGGTTTTTAGGGTTTTAAGGAAAATGTTCCGGTGTTGTGAAAATGGTATACGACTACCTAGTTTATTTTTTTTTAATTTTTTTCTAGGCTCTAAATGACATTTAAATTGTTTTTCATTAGTATCACTTTCCTCAAAATCCAAATGGAAATTGAGTTAGAAATTTGTGACATTATTAGTCTCAACACCAGCAACAACACAACAGCAACAACAACAGCAAAACATCATGTCCTCGGGGGGGGGGGGAGGGGGGTTTTACGAAACACTAGAATAAACTATTGAATCGGGGGGGGGGGGTTACGAAACACTAGAATAAACTATTGAATCGGGAGGGGGATTTAAAACGATAACTAAAATAAAAATACCATCATATTAACAAACTAGTAGACGTGTCAATAAAAACTAGAATAAAATGTGTCTATTACAATACAATGAAAAGCAAAAATAAAATAAAATCCTAAGGCTGCGGTGGAAGTCCTAAAATCTCACCGGCCCGTCTAAGACCAACTAGCCAGTGCTCGGGGGCACTGGGATCCGACAAAAATGGAAGTATGATAGCTCGCAACTCCGCAATCCCTGCGACAGAAGGCTGCGGTGGAACATCAGGTGGGGGAGGTGGAATGTCACCGGGTGGATCGTGTATCGGATTAGCTATCCGAACATGACTCCTAGCCCTAAACCAAGACATATAATCTGGAGTCACGAAGGGAACAGCCACGGGATGATCTCCAGTAAATAGTGGCCCCCAACGGACATCGGCCCTAAACTCCGACATGCCAAAAGCCACCCACTCCTGCCAAACCTGATCTCCGTCACCGTAACGCTTCTAGTACCCCTTCTGACCCTTTGCCAAAACGCATAACTCGGTCGCCATGGGGGGCAGTCTAGGGATCCTCTGCTGGTACCCGAACTGCCTAGTCACACGATCAGGCATATACGCCTCTGTGATGTCACAAAAGCGTATAACACCCCTGTAGTATGAAACATGCAGTATCGCGTCCGACCCGGTCCCATAAGGAGTCCAAATAACCTGTGAGTAGACATTGTTAGGCAAAGTCAACAGAATATCGGAAGGAACGACACAAAAACGTATAATAGTTTTAATATGAATAACTCACACTTCCAGCCCCCATCCTGTCAAGAATGCGGCGATACTGCACAAGATGATCGAACGTCCTCCCAGCCGAATCATCACGAGACCATCTACGGGCTCTCGGCTTCCCCTGCTGCCAATGGGGGTCAGTAACTCGCCGAAAACCCGGAAAGTACTCGTATATCCAGGCCTGAGATGTATGTAAAAAAGTATTAAATACTACTCAAATGCAACATTTAATAACAGAGGGGGGGAAGTAGACAGTAAAAAGATAGTGAATAGAGTAAGATGTACCTCTAGGAGAGCCGCACAACCGCCCATCTGCTTGCATCCGGATCTGGACGCCTTCCCCAACTCTCGGTACATATATGCCAAAGTGGCTGATCCCCAAGAAAGAGTGGGGAGGCTGGCTAGATCCATGCACAGGGGCAGGTAGGCTGCGGGCACCTTATCCCCGCTCTTGTCCACGAACATCGTGCAACCCAATAGGTGCAGGATATACGCGGACGCACGATGGGCATCTGTCATGCCGCCTCTACGCTGAGTAAATAGACGCCTGACATCCCTCAATAAATAACCAGTGCCGCTCAATTGGAGGTGTCTAGAGATGCCAGATACGTCAGGCGCTGGATCCGTATAGCGAACAACTCCACCATCAATCCTGATACCTGTAAATTGAAGATGCAATAACACATTTTAGTATAAGAGATGAAGTAGACAGTTCATATAATATATGTAGACAGTTATATAATTGTGAATGGAGTATCGAAGCGATGTTATAAAAACATACCCAGGATATGAAAACTGTCATGTAAAGTAATCGTCATCTCCCCCCACCCCCCACGGCATGTGGAACGAGTTAGTCTCAGGAGACCACCGTTCCAAAAATGCCGTTAGGAGGGCATGGTTAGGCCTATGAATGACAGAATCATGCAGATGCTGGAGGCCAGATGCATCTACGAGGGCCAGCCAGGCTCTATCAGCAACCGGCTGCTCATCACGCTTGAACCTGTTCATTCGAAACAAAAAATATTATCAGTACTCAAGAAAAGCAGCATAGGATGATAATTAATGGAATATTTAGAGTGTGTGGTATAAATAACTTTAATATTTAAAACATTTCACATTAATGCTAAGCTTACTGTGCAAGATGCGTGAGTCTCGTATGGAAAGTCACCAATCCCTCAGTAGTAGAGTCACCCCAAATCTGTCTGGCTCGGTGGTCACCGAACCCGTACATCAGTGAAACATCCTCTGGCCCACCACCGGGGTCCCTCTGAAGCTGCCATGATGGTGGCGCATCCTGACCCCGCCTCCTCCCGTGTCTCAGAGGTCTAGGCGGCTCTACTACATCATCATCCTCATCCTCCTCCTCCTCCTGCACCCCCACCTCCACCTCCTCCTCCTCATCATCCTGCCCCCCCCCCCTCCTGCCCCTCCCCATCCTCCTCCCCATCATCACTATCACTCTCCTCCTCCCCATCATCACTATCACTCTCCTCCTCCCCATCATCACTATCCTCCTCCTCCTCCTCACTATCCCCATCGACCGCCGCCTCCTCCTCCTGAACATCATCAGCTGCTGCCTCCTCCTCCTCCCTCTCATCCTGCTCATCATCAGCTGTGGCATCCTCGTTATTCCGAGCCTTGCTTCGGTTTTCTCCTCTCTCCAAACGCTCTTCAGCCTTCCTCTTTCTAGCTGAAACGGTCATAGGATCACGTGCCTACAAAAAACACAAATAAGAGACAATACATTAGCGACAGTTACAGTAGATTAAATAAATGAACACAATGCTGACTGATAATTCACAATGCTGATATTCAGAAGGATCACATCTCGTGTAACACCACTCGAGATGCATCTCGAGTGGGTTTATACGAGACTTGTCTCGTGTAAACACACCCGAGATGCATCTCGAGTGGTGTTACACGAGACACACCAAAGCCATCAAACCCAAACATCCCAGATTAATAACAGAAAAAAAAAATCCCAAATAGTGTGTTGTGTACATTTTGTTCGCAATTTGAATAATTTTGTAGTTGAATCCAATTTCAATTTTACATTTTTCAAATTATGTTTAATTGGGAATATAGAAATGTAAAATAAGGTTAAAAATTGCTTACCTTTTTCACAGGCGCTGTAGACGAGCTAGTCCCGGCGGCGATGTGGGCGGCGGTTGTGGCGGCGGCGGTCCCGGCGGCGGTCTTGGGTATTTTAACTTTCACCATTTCAATTTCGAAAGTTTTTTTTTTTTTTACTGTGAGAAGAGAGGTGAGAGAGAAGAACAGAGCGAGAGAAAGAACGACGGTGACAGAGACGGTGAGAGAGAGACGTTAGAGACAGAGACTGTTCGTTTCTTTCTTTATCGTTGTTTCAAACTGAGAGAGAGAGAGGGGGGGTTAGGGAGCGAACGTGAGGGAGAGTGAAATTGAAAAGAAAAAAAGAAGATATATATATGGGTACTTTGGTAATTTAATGGGGCTGTGGAAATAAGGGGCTGTGTATATAAATATATCCACATAAAACATTACAAAACATAACATTAACAAATCCATCAAGCATTCACACAAGCCAAACACATAAAGTAGCTAGTTTGACCAAAAAAACCCATCACTTTCACAAACCAAACACTTCACTTTTTCTTTCCACTTCTCAGCATTCTTCCATTTTGGCTCCCATTTTGAGTTGATGTTCCTTCAGTTTGGGTGGATGGTTGAGGCTGGACTGGATTCTTTCTAGGCCTTCCAAGCTTTCTCTGTGAAACATGTTAATGACATGAGAAAATAGCATTTCAAAAAATATTGCTAACTTAATAAATGTTAACTAATACTTACAGTTAGTGTTGGTCTCCTCTCTCCACCTTGTCCCTTGCATGTCTTGGCATTATGACCTACATTGCCACAAAGAGTACAATGGATAATGGTCCCTTTTTTGCTTAGCTTGTTTGGGTTTGTTGCACTATCTGATGCACTCTTTTTGGTTTCATCTTTGTCTTTTCTTCTAAGTTTTCTTGGTCTGCCAGGCTGCACATGGTGGTAAGGAGGAAATATGGTCACCAATTGATCTTGACGTTCCCACATATTTGGACCATTAATTGGACTAATAGTGTGCTGGTATATTGCCTTCCAAGTGTCCAACCTGTAAGCTTGGTGCACCCACTCTTTCGGAACTCCATTTCCTCCATTCTGTCCAAGTTTAAAAATTGCAGCCACAGCATGCTTGCAAGGTATGCCTGTAAGATCCCACTTTCTACAACTGCATGTCCTCTCTCTCTCTCAAGTCACAATGACACTGCTGTGAGAGCCCGCGCTCGAAATCCGCACACGCCGAACATATGCGAAATGATATGTGATTGCTCAATGAAAGCGGTTCGGGTGAGTGCTTTGTGCAAATGCGCTTTTGGAAATGCGCTCGGTTCCCACACAATGGTTTCCTCTTGAAGCTTTAATTTAATTTCAAGAGTCGCCACCTCACTTTATTTTAGGAAAAATGAAGACAAAACCTTTTGTTTAGAGAAAGTGGGTTCGAGGGCTAAGTTACAAGAAGAGAAGGGACTAATCACTCTCCTCGCCCGTGATGGTCTCTATTATTGTTAGAGCAATAACAAGACTTGATAAGAAAAGCGAGCAATCACAAGAACATAGATTTACGTGGTTCACCAACTTGGTTACGTCCACGGGGAGGGGAGAGAATATTATTATCAATCTGGAGAAACGATTACAAGATCACACAATTACTTCTGCCTGAATTTTGATCACAAAATTCCTAACTGTGCAACTGTAGAATTACAGATCTCTCTGAGCACTCTAATAATTTGTCTATGACAATCTGAGGTGTGATTTTAATCTAAACTACTGTCCTCTATTTATACTAGTAAAGTTTATCTTAAAATCTCTTAGGAACTTGGAAACCTAGTCCAAAACTGACTTGAAAACCTTCCTTCTGCGCTCTGTCCCGGAATTACGAAATCTCTCTGTTGTTTAATCATTTAACTCGGCGTCCCAAATTCAAAGGCATTAACCCAACAATCTCCACCTTGACTTTGAATCTCCATGACAACAAACCTTTTCTCCCCCCCCCCTCGCCTCTTCTTCTATCTAATAGCTGCGAACAATCTGCAAGTCCAAACAATGTTGGAACTTGCTTCCCGTCACGGGTTTCGTGAATATGTCTGCAGGGTTGTCCGCCGTCCCTACCTTCACCTTTACCCGTTTCTCATCCCTTAGGAAATGATGTCTGATACCAATGTGCTTGGTCTTCTCTTGATCCTTGGCCAAACAAATCGCGCTCAAACTATCGTAATAAATACTAGCCTGATCCTAATGTATCCCAAGATTGCTGTTCAATCCCTTCAACCATATTCCTTCTTTAGCGGACTCTGTCAATGCCACATATTCTGCTCTTGTTGAAGACACCGTCACTGTTGCCTGCAATGTAGCCTTCCAACTGACAACTGACCCACCAAGCGTGAACACGTATCCGGTCTTCGATCTTCTTGTATCAACATCATCCAAATCTGAGAAACCTTCGACTGCACATTCTGTCCCATCTCCATAGACGAGCCTGACGTTGCTAGTGCGTACTGTAGCATACATCAAACTACCATCTGCACTAGCATAAGATACTCAAGCCATATACTCTTTCTCCTCAACCGATTTGGGCCCAAACGCGACTGTCTGTGCATTCACTGCACCCGGAGTGTCTATAGCCTTAGCTGTTGACCTACCAAACCTCTCTGAAACTTTCTTGATGTATCTTTTCTGGGATAAGAATAGTTTCCGTTTGGATCTGTCTCTATAGATCTCCATACCCAGAATTCTCTTCGCGTTACCCAAACCCTTCATCTCTGCGACCAAGCCTTTCAGCTTCTGAATCCTTGACTTCTTGACTGCTGCTATCACATAGCTGTCAAATCTCTTGTACCACTGCCTAGGCGATTGCTTCAATCTACAAACTTGATCTTCCTTACCAGGAACTTGGAATCCTTCCGACTCTATCATGTATATCTCTCCCTCTATTGCTAGCAACACTCTGATCGAAGTGTGTCTGACCACTGTTGAGAAGATCCCATTGTAGTCCACCTCTTCTTTCTGTGTGAAACCCCTTGCAACAACTTGAGCTTTATACTTGAACCCTTCTGCCGGTGACATCCCTTCCTCTTTCTTGAAGATCCACTTGCAAGTCACAATCTTTCTGCCTTCTGGCCTTGTGGTCAACTTCCAAGTCTGATTCCTGTGAAGAGACTCCATCTCATCACTCATAGCCGCATACCTCTGAGATGACTCTGAACATGTATCTACTTTATTGAAAGTAGAAGGTTCCGTAAGAACGGGCTCCACTTCCTCAGCAACCAGCAGTGCATAAGACACCAAGTGTTCAAATCCATTCCTGAAATTATCTCTTCTAGACCCTCCTTGTGCTAACCCATGTTCTTTAGGAACTGAACTTGAACTTTCTGGTGCTTCAGTCTTTGTCTCTGTTGGTGGATCCTGATAAACATCTGACTGTGGGAAAACTAACTCTTCAGTATCTTGTTGCTCCAGCTGTTTTTCAACATCTGACTGTGGTACAACTAACTCTTCAGTATCTTGTTGCTCCACCTGTTTATCAACACCGCCAACACTTGAAACAATCATGGATTTACCAGTCCATACCTCATAGGGAACTTTGAGGCCAATACCGGTATGAAGTCCATGATTAATCAAGTAACATGTTGTACTAAGCGCTTCTGCCCAGAAATGTTTGGACAACTCTGCAATGGAGAGCATGCACAACGCTCCCATAAGCCATGTCTGATTCATTCGTTCTGCTACACCATTCTGATGTAGCGTGCCTCTGCTGGTGAGATGTCTACAAACCTCCACCTCTTTGCAAAACGAATCAAACTCAGTATTGCAGAACTCCAAACCATTATCTGTCCGAAGCTTCTTGATCTTCTTCTCTGTCTGGTTCTCCACTACCGTCTTCCAGTCCTTGAAATTCCTTAGAGCCCCATTATTGTGCTCCATGATAACCACCCAAGGCCTCCTCAAGTAATCATCAACCATAGACAAGATATATCTGTGCCCCCCTAGAAATTCCTGACGTGAAGGTCCCCAACTCTCTGAGTGGATGTAATCCAGAACGCCTTTAAGATCCTTAATCTTATGGCCATAAAGAAGATCTCTGCTAGTCAACTCATGCATCTCTCGAGTGCTCATGTGACCGAGCCTGATGTGACACAGCTTAGACATATCTCCCTCATTCACCTCTTCTGATGCAGCCATAGTCGACTCTGCAAGCGTCTTTCCTTGGAGGAAATACAAGGAGCCTCGCTTAAGGACTTTCAGCATCACTTCTGAACCGTTATAGACACTAACTGCTCCACCTTTACCTTTGAAACTGAACCCTTTGCTGTCTAACTGACTAAGAGAAATCAGATTCTTCATTATAAACGGAACGTGCCGAACCTCGTTCAAAGTGACAACCCTACCATCATGAGTCCTGGCCTTGATCGAACCAATACCGACAACCCTGCAGACTGTACTGTTGGCCATGCTTATATCACCGCCAACTATCTGCCTATAACCGGTAAACCATTCTCTCCTAGGACTGATATGGTAAGACGCTCCTGAATCAAGAATCTACACATTAGATGCGCATGCTGATTCTGATGTTACTAGAGCATAATCCTTATCTGAACTGCAATCTCTGGCCGTCATGGCCTCTGCTGTGACTGGTGCCTTGCCTTGCTTCCTTCTGGGACAGTCGAACTTCCAATGCCCCTTCTCTTTGCAGAAATTACAGATATCCCCAGGTTTTGGACCCTTCTTGTGTGAAGAATTACCTTGATTGTTCTTCCTCCCACTAGAACCCCTGTTATTGCTACTGCTAGCAACCAAACCTGATGGCTGGGTACCTGCCTCATTCCCACTCGCCTTTCGGCGCAATTCCCTCATCTTGAGAGAAGTTTTCACTTCCTCTAGAGAGATCACATCTTTACGATTTATGCACGAATCGACATAATGTTCATAAGACATAGGTAAAGGTACTAAAAGCTGCAAGGCTGCATCCTCGTCATCAACAACTTCTCCTATATTACGCAGTTCAAGTAATGCAGAAGTAAATCTGTCAAGATCATTTATGGGCGTACCTTCAGTCATACGACAATCATATAGCTTCTTCTTCAGGTATAACTTTTTGGTCAATGAACGTGAGCCTTTTGATCTAACTTCTTCAATGCCGCCACCTCCTTCACTGTTGCTATCTTGTCCTTATCTGACTGTTCTGCTGTACCTTCTGTGGTGACTGCCTTATCCTTGGAATCCTTACGATCCCTGATTGCAATCTCCAACGGTTCCCATAAATCTTTGTCTATCAACAAAGCCTTCATCTTGATCTGCCAGAGAGAAAAACTATTCTTCCCATTGAACTTGTCGATCGAATCTTCTCCTTGACCCATCTTCTTGTTCTCTGCAGCGGAATCCCTGAACCTCCAACCACGGACCAAGCTCTGGAACAACCAGAGCTCTGATACCACTTGTTAGAGCAATAACAAGACTTGATAAGAAAAGCAAGCAATCACAAGAACACAGATTTACGTGGTTCACCAACTTGGTTACGTCCACGGGGAGGGGAGAGAATATTATTATCAATCTGGAGAAACGATTACAAGATCACACTATTACTGATGCCCGAATTTTGATCACAAAATTCCTAACTGTGCAACTGTAGAATTACAGATCTCTCTGAGCACTCTAATAATTTGTCTATAACAATCTGAGGTGTGATTTTAATCTAAACTACTGGCCTCTATTTATACTAGTAAAGTTTATCTCAAAATCTCTTAGGAACTTGGAAACCTAGTCCAAAACTGACTTGAAAACCTTCCTTCTGCGCTCTGTCCCGGAATTACGAAATCTCTCTGTTGTTTAATCATTTAACTCGGCGTCCCAAATTCAAAGGCATTAACCCAACAATTATGCATGCCACTTAGATTCATTTTATGCCTTTTATGCCTTGCTGTTATGCCCTAACAAAATGGTGATTTTAATATATGGGAGTCTTCCTATTCTAGGAATGTTTGCTTTTATTTCACAAATGAGAGTTGGTTTGGGTGGACTCCCACTCGGTTTTGAAAATGGTTTTATCATTTATATACAGCAAATGAAACACATAAAGGGGTGGGGGATTAATATTTACATTTGGTGAACAAAAGGGAAACAATTCCCATAACAAATAAATGTCCAAAAGTCCATCCCCAAACATTTTAGGGACTGCTGCGTCATTATTCTTTGTTTACCTGTTCTTGTACTCACTCAATCTGGAAATTAAAGGTCAAGAAAACTTCCTAACACATTAAAAATCTACCATGATTTTTCCTATGATTTTAGGAGTAATTTATGGTGTCCAAATAAGGCATGCAAGATGATACTTTCCACAGCCCAGTCTGACAGATTTTCATACATCCATAAAAGATCCTTTTTTTGCATCATGAAAACAAGGGAATCATGGAAAAAACTTACCATGAAAGTTGTTCCTAACATCTCAAAGTTTATATATGGAGAGGTTCAAGGCCAAGAAACAAGTTTAAGTCTCTCAAAACACCTCTGACATTTTTAGGTCAAAACAGGAAGCATGCTAATCTGAGAACAGAGAGTTGAAACAAAAAATGGAAAGAACCTCTTCCACTCAGGGTAAAAATATTATATTTACATGTTCATATTCCTTGTTCTGTTTAGAACAAAATATATTTTGTGGTCTAAGACCAAAAGCCACGTTTTCTATGCATAAACAAAGCAAAAAGGCAGAAAGGTACACCTTGGACAGTCTACTGGAAATCCACACATGGCATGAAAACACTTATCAAAACTTACTCAAATGAAAAGATATGAACATGAAACTTTGGGTGAACATATATATACATGTTATTTACATGAAATAACAACCCTTCAAGCATTTAGACATGATTTCATGAGGTTCTATACTAAGATGAGACAAAAGGTGGCAGATTCAAGGTTTATGAGGGAAAACAAGTTTATTCTTTGGAAAACCTCTTGAATCCACCACAAAATTAGACTTGATACTCATATATGAATGATATATACACACAAGATCAATAGCATAGCATGCTCAAGAGCTCAAAATACCATTATATATCATCATTTAAAGAGAAGAACAACAAGAGTACCAATATTGCTTGATTTTTAAACATCAAATGGAGATCTAGCCTAACAAGGTGGCTAGATCTCTCAAGAAATTACATAAACCACTACATCTTACACTTAGGATGATTACAAGATGAGAATATTACCTAGGTTGTGCTCCCTTTGCTTCCAAGGGAAGGCTTTTTTGGTGTTTTTCTTAAGGCTTTTGCTTTGTGTTTGAAAGAGTTTGGTTTTGGTTTTGTTTAGTGTTTGTGGTGTGGTGGTGCTATGGTGGTGTGGTGGTGGTATTATGCGGGAGATTGAGGGTGTTTAGGGTTGCTAGAGGGAGCAAGAAGAGAGGGAGGGCTGAATATATGGATAGTGTGTGTGTGAGTTGTGTATGAGTTCTCTTATTGGATAATGGATGAGGGAGGTGGTAATATGGAGGAGGGAGGTGGTTTTTTTTTTTTATCATTAACTATCCTTGAGTCACTAAGGCTTCAAGTCATCTTCCTTATCCCTGTTTCGGCATTAGATCCGCAACTGCTCTGTCGTGCGCGCCTCGGTGTCCCGGTTGTCCGCGGGTCCAACATGAAAGTTGCTCGGAATATTTTTCTGGTCATGCCGGTATATCTGAAATATTTTCATAAGCTAGGAACGACAATAATATTTTTTTTGCCCTTCTTGACCACTTGATGAGATATTTTGAGATATTTTGCAATGTGGATAACCATCTTTCCCGTTCCGGCATTAGCTCCGCAACTGTTCCGTCGTGCGCGCTTCGGTGTCCCGGTTGTCCTCGAGTCCAACATGAAAGTTGTTTGACCTAATTTTGTGGTTGCGCCCGTCTATCTGGAATATTTTTATGAGCAAGGGATGACAAATATATTTTTAAATGCATAAAATGGACGATAACGAGCAGTTCTAAGGGTGCGGGCCCCGTCTCGGGTCTCGCACCTCAAAAATTTGAAGTACATGCCTGTTTACTCGCTTTTTCGCTCTGATCATGAATTTGAAGTCCGTTAATCCATTCGATGCACCGATAAGGCTCACGGCACTCCCGCATAGCCAAATCGAGGGCTTAGGTCAATTTTAGGGTTTAAACCGATTAAAAAGGGGTTTGATAAGGGTGCGAGATCGGGGTATCTACAGAGCCCTCGTCGAATCTCCTTGTAATGTAAAGGGGATTCTACGATTCACTAAGAGACACTCGATCTCATCTAGGGTGTAACGGCTGGGTCCAAAGTAGGACTTCCTACGTATCTTTTTTAAGAATCAAGCCTCCGTAGTTCTAACTCAAACAAGCAATCAAACACAGACAAACAATGGTCGGTACCGGATTTCCAGTTTACCTACGTATCTCATTCGAGAATCAGACCAATCGTAGTTCAGGTTTATTAAAATTTAAAATGCAGGGGGTTGCATTGAGATGCATTGTCTCTTTGCTGGGGAGGAAATTGACATGGAAATGACTGGGATCTTTCGAGCAGCCTACGTATCCCTTTAGGGGGAATCAAGTCAAAACGTAGTTCGGGGGAGGTTAACATGAGGAAAATTTTATGAGAATGGGCGACTGAGCTCAACGGTATCAACGGTGAACGTCCTATGTATCCCTCCATGGGAATCAAGTCACGGCGTAGTTCTGGGGAGGTACAACTCGGACGCCCGAGATGACCAAGGTGGAGCAACATAGCATTGACATGAGAAATTTTTTATGAGAATGGGTGACTGAGTTCACCGGGGTAAACTGCCTACGTATCCCCCATAGGAATCAAGTCACGGCGTAGTTCTGGGGAGGTACAACTCGGGCAGGCGAGAAGACCAGGGGTAACATCATTCAAAAGATTGACGCTTTGCGCAATCCGAGGGAGGTACAACCCAGGCAGGTGGGAAGACCAAAGGTAACATCATTCAAAAGACTGACCCTTTGAGCAATCCGAAGGAGGTACAACCCAGGCAGGTGAGAAGACCAAAGGTAACATCATTCAAAAGACTGACGCTTTGCGCAATCCGAGGGAGGTACAACCCAGGCAGGTGGGAAAACCAAAGGTAACATCATTGAAAAGACTGACGCTTTGCGCAATCTGAGGGAGGTACAAACCAGGCATGTGGGAAGACCAAAATCTAACAAAGATATTTATATGCACAAAATAAAATTAAGGATACGCTGCATTCTGAGCCATCCAGATTCTTATGCCTTTGTTTTGCTGTGTGATGAGATTTTTGAGCTTCACTGCGCAGTGAACCATTGCTCTGTATAATCCTTTGACACTGTGTTGAGTGATGCAACCTCCTTTTGGATCCCAGTTCCTCCTAAAAGAGTTTTTGATTGTCTCACAGTCAAACTTCCCTGTTTTTGGAGTTGCCGTGCGATGAGATTTTTGTGTTTCACTGCGCAGTGAACCATCGCCTTGCGTGATCCATTGGCATTGTGCTGAGTGCTGCATCCTTATTCTGGATCCCTGTTCACCCAAAAAGGGTTTTTGATTCTTTCACAATCAAGCTATTCCGCTTTTGGAGTCGCTGCGACTCCTGCAAGTTAGCTCTTTGGTTTTGCCATTGTTGTGGGATTTTGATCGCTTGCAATGAGCAACCTCTTTGTGAAACCAAGATGTGATTCGTTGTGTGTTCCAACTTCGTACCTGCATAAGATTTTTTTGCAAGTATGTGGTCGTGCCTGAGAATTCAAGCTGCCTACGTATCTCTTTTGAGAATCAGACCAGCGTAGTTCGAATTTATCATCTCGAACTGATTATTTTTCAAAAAGCCATTGGGAAATCTCATTTCCTGAGCATCGCTGTTGACGAGGAACTTTTTGTGAAGACCATGATGTGGCAGGGTGTGCGATGTGTACCTGCAAGAGATTTCTAAGAGCAAGCAAAATATATCTTCGACATTACTGTGGTCGAAAGTGTCATTCATGTGCAACAAAATTTTAGAACACATACATGGATTGAAATATTTAAGATCGGGAGATTCGGAAAAAAATTGAGACAAGAATACATTCTCTTCTCATTTTGCAACCATTTGCCTTTGATGGATGAACATCACATTTCACTTTTTGCAGGATGATTTTTTTTTTTTTTTTTTTTTTTTTGCACTTGATTTTTCTTTTATTTGACACATGTGTATTGCTCGTATTTCAAACTTCCTTTATTATGAATTAATGACTGAAAGCTTATGAATGACTAGAGGGAGAATCATGGATGAAATGGATTGTGCACTTTATTGTTACTTTTGCATTTTGCGAAAATGAGGAGTATGGAATGTGTATGGTGAAGCAAAGCCGAAAGTCTAGCGCGAACACTCAAAAGGTCAATTCCGAACACCCATTTGATCAAGACTACTCAACGGTATATCTCCGGATGCTATGGTTGGGTCAGCCCCAGTCGTCGGCTGAAGAAACCCCATTTGTTCTTTCTGACATCATTCCCCCAACATTCTTGCTGGCGAAGCCCCAGTGTCTCTCAAGGATCAACCTCAGATGTTGGCTATGGAAGCCCCAGTATCTCCCAAGGATCAACCTCAGATGTTCGTATGGAAGCCCCAGTCAATATAGGACAAGCCTCTGAATTTGGCATGTGCAGTTCTTGTCTCACTTGAAGAGTGAATCTCATGTTGATCCAATTTGTCGCTTCGAGACAACTTCACGTTTTGGCATTTCAACCTCCGGGGTCTTAACTGTCATTGAGAGTTATTAAAATGTTCGATGTCTCGCTGTTGGAGGCAATTCACAATTTCTGACATGCAATACCCAATCGGTAGGGAGTCAACTTTCTTTGAGAGTTGTTCAATCATTCGATGCTTCTTTGTCTGAGGCAATTCACAATTCCTGACATGCGATACCCAATCGGTAGGGGGTCAACTGTCTTTGAGAGTTGTTCAGCGGGACACAATCCTGATGTTTCCGAAGAACGAGCTTTGGTCTTGGTGGGCCATACTATCAATTCGAGATGGCACTGTGTTCTGATGATCCACACATAAGGGACCGACTGTCTATGAGAGTCATCCCACATTCGATGCTTCTTTGTTGATCATAATTCACGTGTTCTGACATTCAATACTCCTTATTTGAGGAATCAACTGTCTTTGAGAGTTTTTCGGCGGGACACAATCCTGATGTTGCCGAAGAAACGAGCTTTGAGCTTTGCGGGCCATACTATCAATCCAAGATGGCGCTGTGTTCTGATGATCCACCCATAAGGGACCTAACTGTCCATGAGAGTTATCCCACATTCTTGATATCCTCGATCTCGAGAGTTACTGAAACTGATGATGATTCTCAAAAGTTAATCTTTGCATTTCTGAGTTCCTTCAAAGGATCAACTGTCAATGAGAGTTGCTTTGTACTCTGGCATTTTGCCATCTGAATTTCCATGTTACCCGGAGCAACCATTCTCAACAAATCATATTGTTATGTAACCACATTGCTGCTTCTGAAGTAAAACCCAAAACTCTGACATGCAGCCCCGGTTTGGTGTTCATTCATTCGACATCACTTGCCGGCATTTGAGATTCTGAGATATAAAGAATAGCATTCCTTTGTTTCTTTTGCTGTGACAGCTTCTAGGAGTTGGCAGGGGAAGGCACGAGGCCAGTGTTTTGTGGAAGCAAAGGGAAATCCCAGTGGGATCTCTAACATTGTGTTTGCGCAGGAATGAGATGATGGAAGGACGAGAGTAGGGGGAAGCCCCTAGAATCGAGAAAAGTATGCTCATACATTGAAATCAAAGACTCAAGACTTAAACAAGCGTTAATGGTCAAGTGCCTCAAAATCAAATGGACCCTTCTAAAATTGGATTAGCATTTTAATTTTGATTAAATAAGCTTGACAAATCATTTGAACACAAGTTAGACCGTGACAAATCGACATGAGAACATCGTTGGGCAAGATATATGATTCGCGTCGCCGTCTGACCACATTTGACATTTGATGAGAGACCTTCGTCTTCGTTGTCTCCTTTTCTTGATATTGATCACAACATTGGAGGCTGCACGATTTTTTTTTTTGGTCCTTGGGCTCCCTCAGTGTAAGGAGTTGGTAGAGCATGTTGGTCTCCAACAAAAGCCACCAGTTGTCGTCGTTGATGGTGCTTTGCCCAAAGTTGAAAGATCGAGATCTTCTTTACTTCAGGTTGGCCTCGCATGCACGGTGCTCCTTGAAATTGATGATGTCACATAAGATTGTTGGACCCTAGGTCCATGTCTCGTCCTTGATACGAGCGATGAAGTCTTCGGTATTAATTGCCAACTGCCGTCGTTGAAGGCATACACATAAACTTGAAGTGTCGCGATATCCTTTCTAAAACAATTGAATTAAACAATAAAGCAAATAGAATATGTACCAAAATAAATGAATAATGCTTATTCTTCTTTTCTTTTCTTTTTTGCACTCAAGAAGAAACATCATAGCGTGCGGAATACAACAAATTTACAAAAACATAAACATACAAAATGCGAGAATTTACAATGCATCATACATTAAAGGAAAATCGCTGACACTTGCACTTGCATCACTGATAGTCTTCAGCCTTTGCTATTTGATTGGCCTCTCTGATCATGCCCTTGATTGCACCCTGAAACCTTCGTTCGTCGGATGACTTTGTCGATCGCCTTCGTGAACTTCGTTGATTGCCTTCGGCCCTAGTTCCCATCTCAATTAATCACAGTCTAAAATTTGTTCAGATTTCATTGATTGCTTTTAATTAAGTGAGATTAATTGTTTGCGGGTCCAGATTAAGAAAGAACTTGGTTATAAGGCAAGTTCATTGACTGAAAACATATATTACATGACATGCAAGAAAATAAAAGCACGAAGACAAAGACACACTCTAGACTTAGAAGACAAAGAAGATGTGTGAGCACATTACTAAGCGATATGCAAAAGGGACATGATTTAGGAGTAGGGGCAGTGAGCCCAGTCACAAGCAAAAAGAGATCTATGCACTAGAGGCAAGACCTTACAGGTTAATATACTTCCGTCATTGGCAAAAGAGGAACAACCTTCCTCGGGGTTGACGAGCTCCGATCATTATTGAAAAGGGGAACACCTTCCTTGGGGGTCGATGAGCCCTAGGATAAAATCAAACTCTTGGTGAAGGTTTTGGGATGAGTTCCTTATCGATCAGGTTCTGGATGGCGTGTTGAAGTGAGAAACAATTGTCAGTGTTGTGCCCGCCTGATTGATGAAAGTCACAATATGCAGAGTGGTCCCACCGTTTTGGCAGTGGATTTGGTGGATCATAACCCTCCATTGGTTTCAATAAACCTTGTGCAACTAAACCTTTCAGTATCATACTCATGGGAGCATACAACTTGTCAAAATGCCTATCGTGACGACTGAACCTTCTTTGCGAGCCGCTTGCTTGGTGGTTCTCTACAATGTTAATTGAACTTTCACGAGCACCATGAGAATCCTTAATGTTTGAACCTTTTGTTGTGGATGCTTGAATATCCCTAGTACGGATATCTTCGTCGATACGGGAACCCACATCTAGAATAGAGGCAAAGTCCGGGAATGGGAGGTATTTCATTCTTTCAGCATAAACCGGCTGGAGGTTCTTGAGGAAAATGCGAGTCTGCTCGGAGATGTCGGGCCTTTCCAAAGTCTGAACGATCTTCTTTTGTGAACCGCTTGGTGACCAGATTTCTGTGGGTTTCACTGGAGTCTCATGTATCTTTAGCGGAGCAGTAGGGTTCAAATTGTTTGATGTCGCCATTCGACTAGCTTCCCCACAAATATCATTACGGGTCACAAATTCGATATCTCGGGTGGAGTGAAAGTTCGGGTTGGGGTTGACATTCTGGGACTGGAGTGCTTGGAGATCTTTGAGCTCCAATTTCTTTAAAAGGGTAGCCACCAGGTCCAACATTTCTTCCCGATGCCCCTGGAATAGGCTAACCATGCGATTGGTGTGATCATTCAAGCGCCTTTCCAACCACTGTTCCATTGCATACCCTAGCTCGAAGTCCGGCAAACCCTTAGTCGAGTTTGATGATGTCTGTCCTTTGTTGGCCATGATTGATGATGAAGACCGGAGTAGAGCTTTGATCAATGTGGTGCTTGAAACGGACCTCGAATGTCGCGCTAGAGAACAAGAAGAAATTCTCCCTCTACAAGATGGATGAAAAAAGGAAACCTATTTTAGATTCCCGGGAAATGAAGCTTTATGTACAAAAGAAGCTAAATTTTTCTTTTTTGTTTCAAAATTTGAAGCTCAAGCAACGCACAAACCTATGAAAGCTGGACAAGCACCTTGCTTTGTTTTGACACGTTTTATCATGAGATCTTGGAATAGTGGATACCGTCTCCAAAGTATAGGACCAACGTTTTGCACCTGTACTATTGGCCGTCCGAGCCCCTAGCGAAGTGCCTATACTCTTTCGGGGATCCACCATTCGGTTACGGTCTATGTGAGGGTCTTGACAATTTCAAGTCAATCCAAAAATTCCACGTGATATCCACAATTGAGGTCGTTTATAACCCTTTTGGGAACTCATATGATTGAGGTGAAATTGCTAGACAAAAACCGGCATGAAGTCTCGGGTTTGTACGGTTCTACGAGACGTTATTTTCAAAAACGTGCATGTGTGTAAGGTATCTATGAGTTCAAAAATGATTTTGAAAGCAAGTAAAGAAAACAAGAAAATCATTTTCTTTTCCTTTTTTTTATTTTATCCATTTTTTCCTTTTTTGCTTTTTAAGGGAATCACCCACCACGCATGCATATATATACAAATAAGAGGGTGAAGGAAAAAGAATGTCCCTACAAAACCAAGGTTAGGGCATAAATATATACAACCCCAGCAAGGTAAGTAAAGCATGGCACACACAAAGATTAGAGTCTAGCCCACTTTTAAAATTTTCCCCAGCAGAGTCGCCACTGTGAGAGCCCGCACTCGAAAGCCGCACACGCCGAACATATGCGAAATGATATGTGATCGCTCAATGAAAGCGGTTCGGGTGAGTGCTTCATGCAAATGCGCTTTTGGAAATGCGCTCGGTTCCCACACAATGGTTTCCTCTTGAAGCTTTAATTTAATTGCAAAAGTCGCCACCTCACTTTATTTTAGGAAAAATGAAGACAAAACCTTTTGTTTAGAGAAAGTGGGTTCGGGGGCTAAGTTACGAGAAGAGAAGGTATTAAGCACTCTCCTCGCCCGTGATGGTCTCTATTATGCATGCCACTTAAATTCATTTTATGCCTTTTATGCCTTGCTGTTATGCCCTAACAAAATGGTGATTTAATATATGGGAGTCTTCCTATTCTAGGAATGTTTGCTTTTATTTCAAAAATGAGAGTCGGTTTGGGTGGACTCCCACTCGGTTTTGAAAATGGTTTTATCATTTATATACAGCAAATGAAACAAATAAAGGGGTGGGGGATTAATATTTACATTTGGTGAACAAAAGGGAAACAATTCCCATAACAAATAAATGTCCAAAAGTCCGTCCCCAAACATTTTAGGGACTGCTGCGTCATTCTTCTTTGTGTACCTGTTCTTGTACTCACTCAATCTGGAAAGTAAAGGTCAAGAAAACTTCCTAACACATTAAAAATTTACCATGATTTTTCCTATGATTTTAGGAGTAATTTATGGTGTCCAAATAAGGCATGCAAGATTATACTTTCCACAGCCCAGTCTGAAAGATTTTCATACATCCATAAAAGATCCATTTTTTTCATCATGAAAACAAGGGAATCATGGAAAAACCTTAACATTAAAGTTGTTCCTAACATCTCAAAGTTTATATATGGAGATTTTCAAGGCCAAGAAACAAGTTTAAGTCTCTCAAAAATCCTCTGAAATTTTTAGGTCAAAACAGGAAGCATGCTAATCTGAGAACAGAGAGTTGAAACAAAAAATGGAAAGAACCTCTTAAACTCAGGGTAAAAATATTATATTTACATTCTAATATTCCTTGTTATGTGTAGAACAAAATATATTTTGTGGTCCAAGACCAAAAGCCACGTTTTCTATGCATAAACAAAGCAAAAAGGCAGAAAGGTACACCTTGGACAGTCTACTGGAAATCCACACATGGCATGAAAACACTTATCAAAACTTACTCAAATGAAAAGATATGCACATGAAACTTTGGGTGAACATAGATATACATGTTATTTACATGAAATAACAACCCTTCAAGCTTTTAGACATGATTTCATGAGGTTCTATACTAAGATGAGACAAAAGGTGGCAGATTCAAAGTTTATGAGGGAAAACAAGTTTATTCTTTGGAAAACCTCTTGAATCCACCACAAACTTAGACTTGATACTCATATATGAATGATATATACACACAAGATCAATAGCATAGCATTCTCAAGAGCTCAAAATACCATTATATATCATCATTTAAAGAGAAGAACAACAAGAGTACCAATATTGCTTGATTTTTAAACATCAAATGGAGATCTAGCCTAACAAGGTGGCTAGATCTCTCAAGAAATTACATAAACCACTACATCTTACACTTAGGAGGATTACAAGATGAGAATATTACCTAGGTTGTGCTCCCTTTGCATCCAAGGGAAGGCTTTTTTGGTGTTTTTCTTAAGGCTTTTGCTTTGTGTTTGAAAGAGTTTGGTTTTGGTTTTGTTTAGTGTTTGTGTTGTGGTGGTGCTATGGTGGTGTGGTGGTGGTATTATACGGGAGATTGAGGGTGTTTAGGGTTGCTAGAGGGAGCAAGAAGAGAGGGAGGGCTGAATATATGGATAGTGTGTGTGTGAGTTGTGTATGAGTTCTCTTATTGGATAATGGATGAGGGAGGTGGGAATATGGAGGAGGGAGGTGGTTTTTTTTTTTATCATTAACTATCCTTGAGTCACTAAGGCTTCAAGTCATATTCCTTATCCCTGTTTCGGCATTAGATCCGCAACTGCTCCGTCGTGCGCGCCTCGGTGTCCCGGTTGTCCGCGGGTCCAACATGAAAGTTGCTCGGAATATTTTTCTGGTCATGCCGGTATATCTGAAATATTTTCATAAGCTATGAACGACAATAATATTTTTTTTCCCTTCTTGACCACTTGATGAGATATTTTGCAATGTGGATAATCATCTTTCCCGTTCCGGCATTAGCTCCGCAACTGCTCCGTCGTGCGCGTTTCGGTGTCCCGGTTGTCCTCGAGTCCAACATGAAAGTTGTTTGACATAATTTTGTGGTCGCGCCCATCTATCTGGAATATTTTTATGAGGAAGGGATGACAAATATATATTTTTAAATGCATAGAATGGACGATAACGAGCAGTTCTAAGGGTGCGGGCCCCGCACCTCAATAATTTGAAGTACATGCTTGTTTACTCGCTTTTTCGCTCTGATCATGAATATTAAGTCCGTTAATCCATTCGATGCACCGATAAGGCTCACGGAACTTCCGCATAGCCAAATCGAGGGCTTAGGTCAATTTTAGGGTTTAGACCGATTAAAAAGAGGTTTGATAAGGGGTGCGAGATCGGGGTATCTACAACTGCTCACCAAAAGGCCCTAGTAGTTGATATTTACTATCCCCATTCCAGTGGCATATGAAAAGAGAAGCATCACTCTTTACTTTCTCAAACATTTCCTGAATTTTTGGGCAAAGTGGACCTGGGGATTTCTCAATCCTTTTCCTCACCACCATAATTCTCTTCATCAGATAATTTCTAACTCCTTCCAATAAGGATATCAAGGGTTTATCCCTAACTGAAACCAGTTTTCCATTCAAGCATTCACACAAATTGTTGTACAATATGTCACTTTTGGTATCAACCATAAAATGGGATCTAGACCAATGCTGAGGTGGATGATTCATTACCCAATCAAATGCCTCCCTGGCTTTGGTCTTGAAATCCTCCATGACATGACCAAATCTCCTCACATTGTACGATGTTACTGCATTTAAAAAAAACTCTTTTAATTTCTCACCCTTAAATTGTTTCTTGTAATTCTTGTACATATGGAACACACAGAATCTGTGTTCCACATTGGGGAGAACTTCCTGCATTGCTGGCACAAGACCCTACATAATAAAACAAACAAATAATTAAGCAACAAAGCAGATTATAAGGAAACTTTGTATGCAGATTTTAAAGAAACTTTTACCTTCTGATCATCTGATATGAAACTCCAATTGAACTGGTTTTGTATGTTCAAGTCATCAGCAAGTAGCTCAATGAACCATTTCCAAGAGTCATAATTCTCAACTTCAACCACAGCATAAGCCACCGGGTAGATTCCATTATTGGAATCAATACCAACAGCTGTCAGCAATTGACCAAGATATGGACCCTTTACAAAAGCACCATCCAAACCTAACAATTTCCTACACCCTGCTGCAAAACCCTTCTTTAGGGGATCCAAACAGATATACACCCGTCTGAACCTCCTTCCATCAATGTCTGCTGTTGGTTCCTCAAGATCAATCTTTATTGTGGAACCTGGCATTGTGGTGAGTAACTCATTGCAATAATCCCTCAACATTCTATATTGTGCCTTAAATGAACCATGTATGAGCAGTTCTGCCCTCTGATTTGCCCTAGAAACCTTGAACCTAGAAACCTCAAGCTCATGATCTTTCATTACAGTTTCAGTAAATGCACCTATTTTCCAGTCTGGAGTCTTTCTGATCTGCTCAGTATATTGTTTAGCCAACCAACTTACTGTAGCAAATTTGTTCACATGTGATTTATTGCATCTGTGCACATTAACATATGTCTTGATCTGCCAGGATTCCTTTACCTTGTTGAGTGAGGCATATACTGTCCAAGGGCAAGTTGAATTCCCACGACATATAGCCTTTATCCTTCTCTTGTCATTGCAAAGAAAGTGAATTTCCCTCCTATTTTTTATGGCACAATTTTTAATTGCATCCTTTATTAGTTCTGGTCCAGTGAAGAACTCTCCAACTACAAAAGCTACAGGCTTGTCTCTATCAACTCTTTCTCCATTATCTGCCCCATCTACCTTATTAACTTTTGGTTTTCTCTTTGGCAAAGGTTTGTGACCTTCATCATCAGTACTAGCTATACTCAAACACTCGTCCCAATCAATATCATCTTCCAAGTCACTAACATCAACTGCCTTACCCTTATCCAAATTGGAACTTCCACCCCATTCAACTGTATGGTCCACTGATACATTCCATTCATGCAAATCCATTTCAGCTAGCTCTTCCTCAAAATCACTGTTATGAATAGAACAATTATAATCACTATCATCATCATCATCTTGATCTTCTTTCTCCTTCACCTTTTTTTCTTTCAACATCTCTCTCACATCTGCAAATTCAGCTTCCATTTCAGCCCTTGCCTCCTCATCAGAATCAAAACCATCAACCCATTCAGGCTCACCAGCTTTGTCCCAACTATATCCAGATTCTTCAAGATCTTTGAACATTTTCCTCACTGATGACTTATCACGCTCACCTCCCATCTCTTCAATCATAGATTTCAACTCGTCAACTGAAATGTCAAATTGTTCTGACATATTCACATTTTCATTCTCATTCACATTTGGTGTAGCATTCACATTTTCTGCCTCATCTATTTGCATACCCTCCACATTTGTATCCTCCACATTATCTTCCAAATTTGTATCCTGCACATTACCCTCCACATTTGTATCCTGCACATTACCCTCCACATTATCTTCCACATTTGTATCCTCCCCATTATCCTGCGCATTAACATCTTCTATCACCACAGAAGCAGGAGCCCTTGTTGAAATAAGGAAATCATCAACTATGGTACGCTCTTCCTTAATGTAAATGTCAATCAACTTATATGTTCTAACATGTTTTAACATACCACGTGTGTCCTCATCATTACCTAGTGGTCTCAATCCAGTATTCAAATCACTCAAGGGTATCTTATAAGAGTAAAACAGAGGCACTCTCTCATCAATACCTAATTTCTTAACCATCAAATGTATTTCATGAATTGACAAATATTCACTATTGCAACAGTCAATATAGTCTACCAACCCATCTTCATAAACATTATTTATATCCTCTACAAACGTACCACCATGGTGAAACTTTAAGCTAAACCAGGGTGACTCATGATCTGTAAAAAAATATATAAAGTAACTCAAGTTAATGTAAACAGAATATAGGCAAAACCAAGACAAAATATTGACTTTCTATCTTTAATTTATGTACTATGGACCCTCATGCCCATACTTTACACAGACAACTAGCACATGGGTGAGCAAAAGCAACAAAACAAAAACCATTTCTTTTCAAACGACCCTACCAGGGACCACATTCTGAGCACAGATTCCATAAAAACAAGACAAACAAATCGAACAAAGCACCATAAAACCTATTTTCCACAAACATAAATAAAGGCGACAAAAATAAGTTAGAATAGCACTTACGGTACGATTTCTTAGGAGAAAAAGCCACTCCCTTTTGGCGAACGCGCCACATCATATTGGCCATTTTCTTCGAATCCAACTGCTGTAAGCGAAATCGAAACTCGCAATTTCCCCTTTCTTCCCCTTTCTCACTCGTTAAGATTTCTCCCGATATTGTGACCCCTAATTTTTTGATTTCTCCTGATATTGTGTGGCTGGAATGAGACCAACTGTTTTGTTTACCCTTAATATTCTTTGATTTAAACTTCCGCTTTTACCCTTCAAAATAAGTCACGTGAATAGGCACGAGCGTGGTTAACGGCAAAAACTGGACGGCGTGAGCCATAGGTACCTCCGCTGCACACAAAAAGAGTTAAGGTATTTTTATGGGTAAAAAAAGAGATAAGTTACTAAATCCAAACAACCCCTATAGTTCAGGTACTTTTGGTGCATTTTTTCCTAAATGAAAATATTTTAAAAATAAGAGAATATGTGAAACTAATCTAAAAAATTTCTACTTTCCACCATGCAATATTTTCTTTTCTCTCCTTTACTTTCCTCCACCACTCCGCCACCTTCTTGCATCACTCCTTCCGCATACACCCTTCCCCTAATTATTCTCCTCTTCCTCTCTTTTTTTTTCTCTATACAATATTATCATGAACTAATATTCCACATACAACATTTACTTTATATGAAACATATTTGAGGTTAATTTCTTTTTTTAAAAAAATTTCATGCAGTTTTCTATTTTTAAATTATTTTATATTAAAATTTAATATAAAATAATCTGTTCAACAAAAAATTTGCCCAATAAATAAATGTTGTATAATTAAATATTAGCTTCAATTTTAAAAAAATCATACAAATCGGATATGTGTAACTCCAAAAACATCTTAAAACCTCCCTAAAAACGTCATGTGCTAGTCACATGACATAAAATCTATTAAAAAACTAACACCCAGTTACTTTTGTAGTCAGATTGCAACAAAAAGACAAAGTGGATATACCAATTGGCGAAATTGAAATGATAGCATCAATATTGCGAAGTTTGGGAAATGTCAGGAACCAAATTGCAATTACCCCTATAAAAAAAGGATATATATATATCATGCTGCTTGAGATAGACTTCTTTGACAACATTTAATTGAATATTGTCCCTTTGTCTAGGGCATTGTTTCTTTTCTTGTTTGTTTATTTGTGTGATAGATATATCAATTCCGAGAGTGGAAGCACAAAAGTCTGTGGAATATGATCGTCTTGATGAAGAACGTCAACTTGCCTCTCAACGTGCTAGTGAAGAGCTTTGTTTGATCATATTCAGGTGATTCACAATTATTGCAGAATAACAAAAATATTGTCAACCCAAAAAATCGAGCAGGTCTTCACTGGGAAAATCTCCACCGCGTCGAGCCGATTAAAGGGAAAGATTCAGATTCAAACGGAGAAGATTTAGTTGCAATCAAATCCACGAATGAGGATCTACAGATCATGATTAAAGGTTTCAACGGAAAGGAGGAAGTGAAAAATATTGAGGGAGGCGAAATCATGTTTGGGGATCCCGTTTTCCGGTACCAGCTTCAGGTCCGACCGCTCCTCAGCCACAACCCGCCCGGACCAGCACAGGTCCGACCGCACATCAGCCAAGACCCGCCCGGAACAGCCCAGGTTCGGCCGCACCAAATTAAAGACCCGCTCGGACCGCGAAGCTTCTCGGCCGAACGCATAAACATAATTCCGGTTCGAATGCCTCAAATTGATCTTAAAAATCATAAATATTCAAAATATTTATTCAAGTGGAACGAAACTTTTCAAACATCGGAGATGAACTCGGGGACGAGTTCTTTTGAAGAGGGTGTGTATGATGTAGCACGAATGTTGGACAACGTCAAACATATTAATATAGGTTAGGGTTAATTCTAGAAGGTTTAGAAGTGTTTTTCAAGGATTATGGGTACTATAAAATAGGCCTAAAAGTGTATTCCGAAAATAAGACTTTTATTCAATAAAATTTGATTGCTTTGCAATTGTTGGGTTTTACCCTTAAGCCTTTGGCTTGTTTTCGGAAGTTCTTGTTTGGGGAATTTTGGTTCCTTGCAGAATAATCTTTTAGGAGATTATTGTAGTTCAAATCCTTTTACGAGGGTTTGTTCATATCCTTATTATTCCTGTTACAAACCCTATTTCGTGGATTCAAATTAGGTCAAATATTCTGACTTCCAGGATATTTGCAGAGAATTGGTTTAGGCTAATTCTTGTTTACTATTCCGCTGCGTTTTACATCAGGTAGATATTGGAGCAACGTCACATTTTGGTGGGCGGTGGAGATCGTTTTCCTCGAAGTGAATTCGCGTAAGCAATTGATAATAGATTAGGGCTTATATAGTTCAACGGTATAAAAGTATGTGCTTGATTCCGAGCATATATAGTTTTGACGGCATAAAAGTCTCTTTCCTCAACGGTCCAGATTGGATGTTCTATAAATTAATTATTCTTGTTGGTGAGAGAGTAGGATAAAAGATAATTGTGTTAATATGAATGATCTAACGGAAATATCAAAAATTATAAACATCGCTAGTGTCTAAACTGCACAACCCTAATCGCCAGAGGTATACCCTTAGTCATTCCGCCTCAACTTACACACTTGCTGAAAATCTCGCAGCACAGAAATTCTGGAACCGTTGGGTAAAGTAAATACTCCAATGTCCCGGAAAGTTTAATTTCTCATTTTCTCGTTGTTACTATGAATGAACTTTGATCAATAATTTAGGCTACTTTTAGCTATCGTAATGAAAATTTACAACTTGTTATTGATATAGCATTATTAATAGCAATACCAGTTTTTAGATTTTCATTAATAAAATTAAAGTAACCTAAAAGTTCAGTAGTAAAAGAAAAGACTAACTTTTCAGGCATATAGAGAGTTTAGTAAACTGACATGTACAATTAGTGCAGACAGATTGTACAAACGAAATCTCCAATAGCAATGTAAAATTTTTGAGTACGTTTTGGGGAAAACTAGTTCCTCCATAAGTTATAAAAAATCCTGTTTTTAACCCTTAAACCCTAAACATTAAACCTAAATCTTAAACCTTAAACCCTAAACCCTATAAAACAACCTTAAACCTTAAATCCTATAAAATAACCTTAAACCTCAAACCCTAAACCTTAAACCCTATAAAACAACCTTAAACCCTAAACCCTGAACCTTAAACCCCAAACCCTAAACCTTAAACCCTATAAAACAACCTTAAACCCTAAAACCTAAACCTTACACCCTATAAATGTTAGGAAAATTCTACAAAAAAGAACTTGTTACAGAATAAATAATAAATAAATAAACTGAAAGTAAATAAATAGAAACTAGACTGATTATTTTGTGCCGAGCCGTGTGTTGAACACACTGTCCTTAAGACTTATTCGCCCCCTCACCGTGAGTGCTTGATGTTGCTTTCGGACGCTAATCTCCCAGGATAACTCGCACGAACTGGATGCTTCCCTGCACTAAGAGACTCCGGCGAATTGAATTAAGTGCCTGGACAGTATCACCACTGATGCAATGCAGGAGGCCAAAGGAGGAATGGACAAAATGCAACGAAAGAGCGGCTGTGGAGATTGCTGGAAACTGTGTTCTTTTCTGTATTTTCTTGAAGTGGTTTGGTGCTCAATTTATACTACTCCCAGGACTGATCCAAAAATTAATTAAAATGATAAACCCAATCCTTAATTAATTTCTATGATAAGGCATGACCCTTCATTTGGCATTCCAGAAAAAATAATTGCAAAAGGTGAGCTAGTGCGGACAAGCCAAATTGGTGCTACATTCATGTCCGCAGGTCGCGTGCACACATGAGTTCGATGGTCCCAAGCCAATTTGGGTCCATGATTTGCACCCCCCTGCGCGCGAGAGAGAGTCTTTATGCCATACAAGCTTGAACACTACTAAAGTGCCCAAGCCTTTATACTAGCTTCCTTTTACATTTCTTTCCAATGTGGGATAAACTTAATATCCCCATTTCATCCCACCAACTTCAAGCCTTTGTATCTCATTTATCCCAACACCAAATCAGAAAAATGAATACATTATCTCAATGTTCTCATGGAGTAGAACACAAACCCACAAACAACTTTGTCATTCGACAAATTATTTATCACGGAAATAAATCATATTTCCTTCACATAATACACAAAATATACTATTTTTCAAACAATTTTCCACATGAAGGAAATTATGAGGAATTTGGTGATAAATTCCAACAGTTGAAAACCTGCATAGGATAGGTATGTGATTGCCCTTTGAACCTTCCCTTGTAGACGTATACTTATTCTACTCGCTAATCAGTAGACACGATGTCCTTAAACTGTCAGCTTTTTGTTTAGCCAATCATATATGATGGATAAAATTCCAAGTAATAAATACCTAGCAAGCGCACTAGTTACCGTAGTAGTAACGCGCGAAAGTGAGGGTCGATCCCACAGAGACTTGTTGGACAAACAAGTAAATTTAATTAGTGCAAAGAGTAACCAAAAGGGGGGGGGGTTTGTAATTTGAATTTTTTAATTAATCTACTTTAACTACTAAACAATAAAAATAAACTAAGATTTAAAGATCACAACGCCAGCAAGGATTGAATTCAAGATAACAAAGATTCACGGATTGAGATTCACAACTATTTCCACTCTATGCTATTTTTAAATAAAGATTATCAAGCTTGTTCAATAAATCGTTCACTTAGTTAAGAATTGAAACGGTCTGGTCACCGGATTGAAATCCTATTATTACCCCTATGTGATGAATTCCGCTAAGTCAACAACACACACAAATAATTTATTAAGTTCTTAAGAACAATTGATTTTAGATCCTTTTGATTTCCCCTAGGTCCTCAATTAAATCTATTCAATGAAATCTAGGTCAATGTAAAAACTATCCACGCTAGTGAAATAATTTAAACCCTAATGATTTAAAGATCAACAATATCTATCTATAAAGTTGAAAACTCTAAATGAATGAAGATCAATTTCAAAGAACAAGAACAAGAATGATATTAAATTAAACCCAATTTAGCATAAAGTTTCAATAGTGCTACACCCAATCCATGAACAAGTAATTTAGTTACTCATAGACATAGCAAGAATCACAAGAATAAGATTAAAAACCATAAACCTGGATAAACGCTTGATGATGAATAAATCCCAAAATCTTGTTTACACCTTGAAACTTGAATAAAACCTAAAAGAAAGCATAAAAAAACTGATAATGAAAACCTAATGAGTTTTATACAAAAGAGAGGAGTCCAAAATAGGAAAGGAGACCCAAAAACAATCCCAAACTAAAGCTTTTCAGTTTTCCCAGCGGTATTCCAGGCGGGCGCCTATCCATAGACAAGCAGGCGCTTGGTTAAGACAGAAACTTTGCTTTTCCGGATTTTGAAGTAAGCCGACGCCTGGAATGCTATAAGCGGGCGCCTGGACTTTTTTTCCAGCTTTTCCTTCTTTTCTTCTTGACTTTGACCACGGCTGACTTTGACTCTTGATGTTGACCCGACCTTGGTCTTCCACACTTTAAGCTCTCGGACTTTGTAGTTACATAATAACACTAAAAGTGTTCCAAAATACACAAATCATAACAAAGTTCCTTAATTACATAAAGACCAAGATTACATTAATTCTATTCTAAATTACATCAAAAAGTCCAGAAAAATAACATGAAGCTGTAGATAATATATACATGAAAAACCATCCATCAAATTCCCCCACGCTTAGACCATTACTCGTCCCTGAGTAATATTCCTAACCCCACTTCTAAACACCGGTCTAATTAGCATATCATGAGAGAAAATGATACCTATCACCTCTACAACCCCATCCAACAAGTCACGATAGAAGCAACACACACGGAGTGTAAGAAACTCCGCTCCTTATAACTCCAAACAAAACAAATGCGACTGGCCCTAATTGATAGCACACTCATGATAAGAAAATAAAACGCCATCCAATTAGGGCCCACTCAAAAAGCTAGGGGGAACTAAAATGACCTATGTTTCCCCCACGCTGTTCTCACACTACACTCTCCCTCAAAAAGAAACCAAAGTAAAGATAGTTCTTTAACAATGATTTACCTCATTAATACACCAACACCCCTTATGACTCCACAAAACAAATGAGGATTTCTAACCTAACTCCTCTATCCAACCTCCTACTTCAAATGTAACCAACCCGAACACTCCATACCGCCCTTATGTCGCCTCCGCCAAAGGATTTTGTTCTCTTCCTCTTCTTTTGCCTAGGCGCCCTTTCAGGTTTTCACCTAGCCTCTCTTTTTTTTTTGGATATTTTAACTAACTATACAACAAGTGATGATAGAATGCATCCAATAAACAGGTATTCCCACCCCCAACTAATTATGAGCATTGCCCCCAATACTCTCACAACTAAGCTCAAAAGAAAAGGGAATGGAAATACCTCGCGCCACTCACTGCGGGGGAGGTCCAAAAATATGGTCCCAAGGACCCGGCATGCCCGAACCTGAACCAGACCCCTGATCCGGTCCACTCATCGGCTCATCCCATGAAGCTCCATCCCACGAACTGCTCGGAGGTGGCATATATGGAGAAGGAGGTGGTGGGTAAAACGTCGGGGGAAACTGCTCCCCAGGGAAGTGATGTGCCATCATCCGGCGTCTGTAATACTGCTCCTCCTGAAGGTTACCATAAAATACCTCCTCCATCTTCCTCACCCGCTCATTATGCTCATCCTCACGGTTCTGCCTGTGATAATCAGCTAAGAGCTGCTGCTAGTGGTACCCGTCTATCTTCTCCTCCAACCCCTGAATCTGCTCAAACATACAACGACTAAACTCCCTTTGGGTCATCGGGGTATCCTCCTCAACATTGGCCGCCTGACCACTGCTTCCCTGCTTCCCTACCGGATGTGAACTACCACCCTCCATAGATGTCTTCGTCACAGTAGTTCCAGCCACCAAATTCTTCTGAACCCTTGACAATGAAACCCCAGTCTTCTCAATTAACCGAGTGATCATGATTGGAAAAATAAAGTTACTGTGACCAATATTGATGGCCCTCTCAACGACCTCATTCCTCATTATGGCCCCAATATCCACCGGCAACCTCTTCACCATCACATACAACAGGGGGGCCTGGGTCCAGTGCACTTCTTGATAATGTCCAGTGGGCATTATTCTTTCACAGATAAATCTGTAAATGGCTTTCAGCTCGAACCTCAAAGCACTCACATGGAACATATAACCATTCTTGTAATAACTGGGCTCTAGCTGAAACCCAAAGGCCTCCGATAGTTTAGGATACGCACCCAATAAATTGTCCTTCAACTCACCCCTCAATTTCCAGTATGCACAATCCTCCTCTGCAACTCCCATAGACATCCCATACAACTCGTTTACAGTGGCATCAGTGAAATCCACATCACGCCCCCTCACTCGTACACTCTCGGCCTCAGATGCCGAGTGCAGATTAGCATAAAACTCTCGCACCAACAAGCTAACTCCCGCTCGAGCTGGATTTGCCGCTAATTTATTCAATTTATAGAAAGCAAACAACTCTTGCAACCCACAACTCTTAAAATCAAACCCCCTTTCAACTGTATCCCCATTACCCTTCTTAGACTCAAAGAAGTTTTGTGACTTCCTCGAGACAAACCGGGCACTATCATAATCCAGTTCAATAGTGGGAGGGGGAGCACGGCCTTTTCCTTTGGGAGTCATACTTAATATTCACCAACAAAGCTAAAAATTCTGGAAATTTTCTTACCGGACAGTCGCCGGAAAACCTCGCCGGAGTTTGAGAAGATGACCGACCTAGATGAAGCCTTTCCTTATGAACACTTTTTCCTTCCTTGACTACCGTGAATTCCCACTCTATGATGCCCAATTTCTCCCTTTTTCACGATATTTAGAAACTTTCAAAACCTCCTCAAGACTTGGGATTCAATGGACTTCTTGGGTTGATTTCTTGCAATGTATGGAGGAAGAAGGTTGGGCAATTCGAATTTGGTGATTTAGAGGGATGAAGATGGTGATTTGTGGGAGGAATTGTAGAAAGAAGGAGAGGGAGGCTCGGTATTCTTAGAGAGAGAGCGAGTTAGGGATTTTTAATTTTTGGGAGAGAGACCAAATTTTTGGGGCTTTTACCCCGACAATTCTGAATTTTCGGCATTCCGAGCGCGCGCTTGTTCCCTACCAGGCGGGCGCTTGGTTTGACCAGAAACGTTACTCTTTCAAATTCCCTAGTAAGCGGGCGCCTTAACGCCATCAAGCACGCGCCTATTCATTACCAAGCGGGCGCTTGATCAAAAGCAAGCGGACGCCTGAATATTCCAGAAACTTGAAATCCGAAAACCATTAAGTAAGCGGACGCTTGCTTCACCCCAAGCGGGCGCTTGGTCTTTTTTTTTTTTTTTTTTTTGACCTTCGCCTCGCTGGTTGGACTGCTTTTCTGCACATCACCACAAACAAACATCACAAGCGTAATATCTTTTATAAAAAAAATAAAAATGACTCAAAAAAATAAAATCTTTTTGGAGGGTGACACTATTTACACTCCCCTATAAACCCACAAACTCGGAGAGATCCACAAAGGATAACACGGACAACTTTTTGACCGCACTTTCGTTGCCTACGTTCCCCCTAGGACAATAAGGGGCTCAGGTCACCGTAGTTCGAACCGACCCAGAAATAAAAGACACGAAAGCGATAAATACTAATATATATAAATTATTATATTTTTTTTTATGAATACCACCACCCCCAAACCAAAAGTATGCTATGTCCTCATGGCATTGAAGACACAACACAATCGCAATTCAACAAATGATGATAAACTGAAAGGGAAAAACTGAAAGTAATAAATGACATACCTAGTTGGGTTGCCTCCCAACAAGCGCCTTTGTTTTAAGTCATTGGCTCGACATCATGCCACATGCAAATTAAGTGGCCTCCTCCGGGTCTATCAAATCAACTATATCAATTTCATTGATGTCTTCCACAATTGATAGTACCTCATAATACGGCTTCACCCGGTGTCCATTCACTTTAAATATTGTCCCATCTCTCATATCTTTAAGCTCTACAGCTCCATGGGGAAAAAATCGAACCAATTCATAAGGACCCGTCCACCTTGAACACAATTTTCTGGGAAAAAGTTTGAGGCGAGAGTTAAAGAGAAGGACTTTCATACCCGGTTTGAGAAACTTGGGTTAAAGGTTTTTATCATGATATCTTTTTGTCCTTTCTTTGTATAACTTTGCACTCTCATAACTATCCTGCCTCATTTCTGCAAGCTCATCCAAGTCAAGCAACCTTTTCTCCCCTGCTAGAGTCAAATCCATGTTTAGTTGTTTGGTTGCCCAATATGCTTTGTGCTCTAATTCCACTGGCAGATGACACTCTTTTCCATACACAATCCGGTACGGGCTCATTCCAATGGGGGTTTTGTATGCAGTCCGATAAGCCCACAGTGCATCACACAATTTGTCAGCCCAGTCCTTACGATTTGGACGCACCGTTTTCTCAAGCACCGCCTTGATTTGGCGATTACTTACCTCCACTTGGCCCGAAGTTTGAGGGTGATAAGCCGTAGCCAACTTGTGACCCACCCCATATCTTTTTAGCACTTGATTGAACATTCTGTTTGTGAAGTGCGTCCCTTGGTTACTGATAATGACGCGCGGCACTCCATACCTGCCAAAGATATTTTCACGCACAAACTTGTAAACAATATTAGCATCATTAGTCCGGGTAGGAATTGCTTCCACCCATTTAGACACATAATCGACAGCAACAAGAATGTACAAGTAGCCTTGGGAAAGGGGAAAAGGACCCATAAAATCAATACCCCACACATCAAAAATATCAACAATTAAATTATGTTGTAGGGGCATTTCATCTCTCTTTCCTATGTTGCCCGTTCTTTGGCATCTATCACACCTCACACAAAAGTCATGAGCATCTTTAAATAAAGTGGGCCAATATAGACCCGCTTGCAAAATTTTCCTAGCGGTCTTTTGCCCACTAAAGTGACCCCCACATTGGAGTTCGTGGCAAAATCTCAACACACTAGCTTGCTCATGCTACGGAATGCATCTCCTAATTATCTTGTCCGGGCAAACTTTCCACAGATAAGGGTCATCCCAAATGTAGTGCTTCACATCCGATCTAAACTTTCATTTTTTATCGTAAGTGGAGTTAGGTGGCATAATATTAGAAACAATGAAGTTCACAAGATCCGCATACCAAGGCTCATGAACATGTAAAGCAAATAGTTGGTCATCTGGAAATTTTTTATTAACCGGAATTGCACCATCAATTACACTAGTGAATGTGAAGTCCTCAAGCCTAGATAGGTGATCCGCCACCACATTTTCGATCCCTTTTTTGTCTTTTATTTCTATGTCAAACTCCTGCAGTAGGAGCATCCACCTAAGAAGTCTAGGTTTAGCATCCTTTTATTTCAGCAAATATTTAAGTGCAGCATGATCAGAGTAGATAATCACCTTGGACCCAAGCAAGTAAGAACGAAACTTTTCAAGAGCAAACACAACTGCTAAAAATTCTTTTTCAGTGGTAGTGTAATTCAGTTGTGCATCATTTAAAGTTCTACTTGCGTAATGAATAACATGAGGTAATTTATCCCCTCTTTGCCCCAAGACAGCCCCAATCGCAAAATCTGATGCATCACACATGATCTCAAATGGTAGAGACCAATTGGGGCTAGATAGAATGGGGCACCTGTCAACTTCTCCTTCAGCAGATTGAAGGCCTCTAAATACTCTTGGTCAAAGATGAACTCAGTATCCTTAGCTAGCAGGTTACATAAAGACTTACAAATTTTTGAAAAATCTTTTATGAAACGCCTATAAAAACCTGTATGGCCTAGAAAACTTTGCACACCCTTAACCGACACATGGGGAGGCAATTTTGAAATCACATCGATTTTAGCCTTATCTACCTCAATCCCTTTGTTTGACACCAAATGTCCTAACACAATGCCATGCCTCACGAGAAAATGACATTTTTCCCAACTAAGGGTCAAATTTGTCTCACAACAACGATTTAAAACCATTGTCAAATTCTCTAGGCACCCATCAAAACTGTCACCAAATACCGAGAAGTCATCCATGAAGACTTCGACACATCGCTCGATCAAATCAGAGAAGATGGAGGTCATACACCTTTGAAAGGTCGCAGGTGCATTACAAAGCCCAAAGGGCATCCTCCTAAATGCGAATGTTCCAAAAGGACAAGTAAAAGTGGTCTTGGCTTGGTCCTCTGGTGCAATGGGGATTTGGTTATACCCCGAAAAACCATCCAAGAAACAATAATACTCATGTCCGGCTAACCTCTCAAGAATCTGATCAATAAAGGGCAAAGGGAAGTAATCTTTTTTTGTTGCAGCATTCAGTTTGCGCAAATCTATGCACATTCTAAGCCCCGTCACTTCCCTTGTTGGGACTTCCTCACCCCTCTCATTAATGGTGACCGTGTAGCCCGATTTCTTAGGAACGACTTGAACCGGGCTCACCCACTCACTATCAGCAACGGCATAGATAATGCCTGCATCCAACAATTTTAGGACCTCTTTCCTAACCGCCTCCTCCATGTGAGGATTTAGCCTCCTCTGTCTCTCTCTAGACGGCTTAACACCATCTATGAGGTTAATTTTATGCATGCACATGGAGGGGCTTATACCCTTAATATCTGCTAAGGTCCACCCTATGGCCTGCTTGTGCTCACGAAGCACTTTGATCGACTTGTCCTCTTGATCTAGGGTCAAATCTGAGGCAATTATCATGGGCAAAGTCTCTCCCTCCCCAAGAAAAACATACTTTAAATTTGAGGGAAGGGTTTTCAGCTCAAGAGCTGGAGGGGTTACAATAGAAGGCACCGACTTCTCATTGAAGTGGCCTAGGGGGTGAAACGGGCCATCACTAGGATGGTGTTCGTCGGCCTTTTCCACAGCCATCAGTTGAATATCCGCATTATCCCTAAGTTTCTCACCGCCAGTTGACAACAAAGACTCTAACTCCTCACAGTCTCTCTCATGCCATAGAACTTCACTTACACAATCCTCAACAATATCCACACAGTTACAAGACTCATCATCTAAGGGACTTTTCATGACATCATACACAGATATTTCTATTTTCTCATTAGCCACACACATAGATAGAGTCCCATCACCCACATTAATGATGGTGTTAGTAGTAGCCATAAATGGACGCCCAAGTAATATGGGAGAATCCTGGCTATTCCCAACACCATTCACAGTCTCAAGCACAACAAAATCCACAGGGATAATCAAATTGGCTACCTGCACCAAAACATCCTCCACGATTCCCAATGGCCTCTTGATTGAACGGTCAGCCAATTGGAAGGTCATTGTGGTGGGTTTTAGCTCAGGTAAACCCAACTCAAGATACAAATGATGAGGTAACAAATTAATGCTAGCACCGAGATCTAACATTGCCTTCACCTTTTTAGAATTCCCCATAGATATAGAAATATTAAAACTTCCGGGGTCTTTCAATTTAGGTGGGAGGTTCTGTTGTACCACGGCACTGGCACTTTCACCCATAACCAATTTCTCACCATTCCCATACTTGGGTTTCCTGAAGTTAAGTTCTTTGAAAAACTTTGCATAAGCTGGGATATTTTTAATGACATTTAACAAAGGAAGATTAATGTTCACTTTTGAAAACATGTCATATAAATCAGACATTTGCTTATCCAGCTTACTTCTCATGAATCTACCAGGAAACGGTACAGGAGGTACATATGGCTTGGGGCTGGAAGAATCAGTCACAGGAATTTCCCCCATGCCATTAGTACTCTTACCAACAACATTCTCAACAACAGGTGGTTCAACAGTTTCAGAAGGAGAGTTAGGACATACCTCATTACTTACCTGTTTGCCATTTCTCAGAGTCATAATGGCCTTGTCTTGCTCCCCTTGACTAGGGAAGGTTCCTGGTTTATGCCCTTGCTGACCCACAGCTAGTTGACCAATCTGGGTCTCCAGCTTTTTGTTGACCGCTTCCTGCTGCTTCTCACGCTGCTCCATCATCATTTTCATTTGTTTCTGCTCTTGCATCATAGACCTCATCATATCCTCCAGAGATTTCTTGGGCTGCTGTTCTGGATTCCCTTGTGGGGGAGGAGGATAGAGAGGTTTCTGCTGCTGATACTGAATTCCTGGGTTACCCCTCCAAGAAAAATTGGGGTGGTTTTTCCAATCTGGATTATAAGTGTTAGAATACATACCACCTTGATTTTGCCTTGGGGGATACCCTTGCATTGCATTCACCTATTCACAATCAAACTGTGCAACAACTTGACAAACATTAGTAGCATGAGTGTTAGATCCACAGTTAGCACAGAAATCAGATACCACATTAGCACTTGAGGAAGACATATTAGAATTCATTTTAGCCATGTTTTGGTTTAACAAAGACACCTGCCTAGTGAACTCATCCATACAGCTCAACTCATGCACTCCCCTAGGTTTCCCTCTAGAGCCTTTTTCTTGCGAATTGGCCCCCAACATCTCAAATAATTCTTGGGTTTGGTCAACAGTTTTGGCTCCTAGAAAGCCGCCTACTGCATTGTCGACCATAACTTGGTCTGCTGTAGTTAACCCACCATAAAATGTTTGATGTAAAAGGGCCTCAGGAAAAGCATGATGAGGGCATTGCACTTGCAACATTTTGAACCTATCCCAAGCCTCATGAAATGGCTCACCTACCTCTTGAGTAAACCCTATGATTTTCTGTCTAAAGGTGGCCAAAGTAGCGTGGGGGAAGAATTTCTTTGAGAATTCATCATGCAACCCATCCCATGTAGTGATACTCCTAGCAAGAAGCAACATAAGCCAAGTTTTAGCTGCCCCTTGAAGAGAGAAAGGAAAATACTTAAGTCTTAATTGTTCATCAGTAACCCCCTCTTTTACAGGGAATCCTGATATAATCATCATGTACTCTCTCAAGAAGTTCAAAGAGTCTTCAGCGGGAAGACCCTGAAACTTGGGCAACTGACTGAAGTAATGCCCCTTCGCCTCATAAGATTTAGCGGCCTCAGTCAGGACAATACATGACACCGATGTGTCAAATTTAGGCCTAGCATATTCTTTCATTAAGGGATTAGCCATTACAACTTCAATTTCTTCTTCCCCGGTGGAAGAAGTTTCAAAGTTACTTAAAGCTACCTCTGTCTCGGTGACAGAAGTTTCAGACTCAGACTCAGACTCAGACTCACAAATAGGGGGAATGCCCCTGTCGAGTCTATCGATATTATCGTCCAAAGGAACCAACTCGGGGTTCAATGAACGCCTACCAAACATACACCGATTAAATTAACTTGTAAATCAAAACAAGTCCCCGGCAACGGCGCCAAAAACTTGATGGATAAAATTCCAAGTAATAAATACCTAGCAAGCGCACTAGTTACCGTAGTAGTAACGCGTGAAAGCGAGGGTCGATCCCACAGAGACTTGTTGGACAAACAAGTAAATTTAATTAGTGCAAAGAGTAACCAAAAGGGGGGTTTGTAATTTGAATTTTCTAATTAATCTACTTTAACTACTAAATAATAAAAATAAACTAAGATTTAAAGATCACAACGCCAGCAAGGATTGAATTCAAGATAACAAAGATTCACGGATTGAGATTCACAACTATTTCCACTCTATGCTATTTTTAAATAAAGATTATCAAACTTGTTCAAGAAATCGTTCACTTAGTTAAGAATTGGAACGGTCTGGTCACCAGATTGCAATCCTATTATTACCCCTATGTGATGAATTCCGCTAAGTCAACAACACACACAAATAATTTATTAAGTTCTTAAGAACAATTGATTTTAGATCCTTTTGATTTCCCCTAGATCCTCAATTAAATCTATTCAATGAAATCTAGGTCAATGTAAAAACTATCCACGCTAGTGAAATAATTTAAACGCTAATGATTTAAAGATCAACAATATCTATCTATAAAGTTGAAAACTCTAAATGAATGAAGATCAATTTCAAAGAACAAGAACAAGAATGATATTAAATTAAACCCAATTTAGCATAAAGTTTCAATAGTGCTACACCCAATCCATGAACAAGTAATTTAGTTACTCATAGACATAGCAAGAATCACAAGAATAAGATTAAAAACCATAAACCTGGATAAACGCTTGATGATGAATAAATCCCAAAATCTTGTTTACACCTTGAAACTTGAATAAAACCTAAAAGAAAGCATAAAAAAACTGATAATGAAAACCTAATGAGTTTTATACAAAAGAGAGGAGTCCAAAATAGGAAAGGAGACCCAAAAACAATCCCAAACTAAAGCTTTTCAGATTTCCCAGCGGTATTCCAGGCGGGCGCCTATCCATAGACAAGCGGGCGCTTGGTTAAGACAGAAACTTTGCTTTTCCGGATTTTGAAGTAAGCGGGCGCCTGGAATGCTATAAGCGTGCGCCTGGACTTTTTTTTCCAGCTTTTCCTTCTTTTCTTCTTGACTTTGACCACGGCTGACTTTGACTCTTGATGTTGACCCGACCTTGGTCTTCCACACTTTAAGCTCTCGGACTTTGTAGTTACATAATAACACTAAAAGTGTTCCAAAATACACAAATCCTAACAAAGTTCCTTAATTACATAAAGACCAAGATTACATTAATTCTATTCTAAATTACATCAAAAAGTCCAGAAAAATAACATGAAGCTGTAGATAATATATACATGAAAAACCATCCATCAATATACGTTACACAGGTATCTCCCTAACACCATTCAATTCCTATAGTTGTGTCCATTTGTGGCCATGGAACACAATGCCTGGTTCTGTGAGAGGGTCTAAGAATTGAGCCTCACAAAATTCTCCTCGAAGCGGCCCCACTTCTCTCTCACATAGGTGATTCTTCTAAGTAACCCAGTTTACTCCATAAGAATCATTAAAATCCATAAGCTTAACCTTATTCATCTCGGGATGTCACTTTTAGGAATGGGTATGGGGTTAATCCCCACAGTGACGCTACAAGTCTTTTAACGGTTAGGTGGTCCCTTTTGAACCTAGATCTTGGGATTTCCAGTCAGCTAGGTTGTGTTTTCCACCGTGGTTAACTTTTCAAGAGGCTTTAAACCCATTCCCCGTGTCAATCTCACAACTACCTCTCTATTTAACCCTTTGGTTAACGGATCCGCTAAGTTATCCTTTGACTTCACATAGTCAATGGAGATGGTACCAGTTGAGAGTAGTTTTCTTATGGTATTATGTCTTCGACGTATATGTCTCGACTTACCATTGTACATGTTGCTTTGTGCCCTACAAATTGCAGATTGACTGTCACAGTGTATACAGATTGGTGGCACTGTCTTTGTCCATCTTAGTGTTGGTAGTGGTGCCCTAGGCACGTTTAATAAACGTTTTAATTGTTATCATTTATTTCATATCAATAAAGAGATGTTTTGATTATTATTGTTGTTCATGTTTACTTATAATAATCCCCGTCCCTAGTACTTGTTAAGCACTAGTATAAAGGCTAAATGATCATGGGATGATCATGTTAGATTTATGGGTACTTGTTTGGAACAAGGTGCTGGACATGACCCGCTGTATGAGATTTATGTCATGGTCTATGTCGTACATATATCTCATATTAGTTATGTCATTTGAATCCTTAGACATGAAGTTATTATAGTCTTCCACTTGATGAACATTGTGTTTGACATATTTAAACGCTACCTTAACACGGTAGTTATAAAGGGTATGATTGGCATAATCGGATTCCCATTGGGAAGAATAATAAGCTAAATGGATTTGTCCCTCCACGGAGAGATGTCAAGCTTGGGCCCCTCGAAGGAATGATGTTGATGAAATGTTCGGCCGGACTCAAATGGATTGATTGGATCAACAGCATTTGAATTATCAACATATTCGGAATCGAGAAAGTATTGAACAAGACAAGTTGACTGTTTGACCATGACTTGTGTTCAATGACATCGTGGACAAAGGGATTGTGACATATTCTAAAGGAATGCGAACTTGTATCTAGTTATGCTATTTGGGTAGGTATGATGGTTTGCTAGAACCTAATTATATCTTATGGGATCATGTTTGAGCCCATTGCCAACTTAGTATAATCCTAGAGGGTCACACACAATAGAACGAATCTTAAATAAAAGGACTGTATTGGAATTTAGGGTCGAAGGACCTCAAGGGAATTTCTGGAATTATTCTGGGCCTCCTGGTCAACCAAGCGGGCGCTTGGGTTGAACCAGGCGGGCGCCTGAATAAGCCGAAAAGGCCTTGACCTTCTGCCCAAATGAGCGGGCGCTCGGGTGGTACCGGGCGGGCGCCTGGTCTTGCCGACAGAAAAATTCCTAATTTGATTAGGAAAGGTTTTTGGCACTAGTTACCTATTTGGAATAGGTCTTAATTGTGTATAAAAACCCCAATTCGGCCAGACCATATTTACTAGTGCCTTTTGTGAGTCTCAAAGAGTTTGAGAGAGATTTTATTTTGTTCTAAGATATCATTGATTGAGGAACAAAATAATTCACAAAATAAATTCCATATAGTTCTTTATTAAATTGTGAAAGCGTGTTTTACAATTATTGGTCTAGCAACCAAGATCAAAGAAGCTCCTTTGATATTCGTTCGAAGTGTGGATACCGCTAGAGGGTGAAAATCATCATCTTCAAAGTTCGTGTTCAAGCTTTGTGATCGTGATCAAGTCTTCAAGTTTCTCCACCAAAGATTAAGAGAAAATTCATAGCCATCAAGGGTTAGTTATTCCTCTATTCATCTTGTTGTATTTGATTTAATCATATGAACGGATCCATAGCTTTGAGTTTCTTAAAATTTTAATTGCTATATTCCGCTGCGCATGTTACTTGGAAACCCAACAGTGGTATCAGAGCCCCGTTCATGTTGATTAATTCAATACTTGGATCATGTTGTGTGTATATAAATTGTTTATGTGCCAAGCATGATATGAATATTGGATTATATGATGTTTATGTGTGTTTGTGATTTTATGTGGTTTATTGTTTTTCAAACTTTAATCGCACGATTCAATCGCAATAAAAATTATGGTGGATTCTGAATTATTTCGATTATTGATTTTTGATTGGATCAAAGTTTTAATAATCGGGGAAAAATAATTTTGAGGCAAAATTTTTGAACTTTAAAATTCTATACTATTCTGGCCATTCAAGCGGGCGCCTGGTCCTTTGCAGGCGGGCGCTCGGTGGTCAAGATTTGTTCTGATTTTGGTTAAAATCTGAATATGGAATTTTCGATAAATTCGACAAAACCAGTAACAGAACCAGTCCAGACTTGTTGATCTGGAATGGGTTTTGGGTAGTTGGTTTGTGTGTGGATTTTGGGGTTTGATTTTCCTATTTGTTTTAGTCTTGTGATTCTAAGATTGGTTCAAGGTTTGGATGGCTAATCTGTGTTCATCGAGATTGTGTTTCCCAAACTTGATCGCAATCAAAGTCTCAAAGATAAAACGAAGTTTGAATTATGAAGAGTTCATAATTGCTAAAATTGAGAGACAAAGTTCTTGATTCAATGATTGGAGATCCATGTGGAATTGTGAATGCAATTGGCCTACGTTCATCGAGACCATCTATTGCTTAGTTTCGGCCACATGGACTACTTTCTTGGTTTCTTGAATTAGTGCGGGATTGTGGTTGCCTAATGGCTTAGTTCGACCGCACTTCTTGTTGTCTTGATTTGGAGATAATAACCAAAGTTGAAATAGTCTCATCCTCATAATTATAGAGAAACTAATGACACATAAATATCATGCTTAAATTAATGGAGATTAATTTAGTGGCTAAACTTGATGTGTAACATGTTTATATTATGTTCTCATAAATGTGTTATATGCTATATGTGATGAACCTTCAAAGAAAGTTTTAAGTCTTTTATTGCCATGCCATGATTAAAACACTTGTTAGTACATGAGTGATTTTAATGTAGATTCGCCCTAGCGAGATGCATTAAATTTGTTTATGTATGAGCAAGATAGATAGTGTGGGCACGCCCTAGCGGGACACATTAACTGTGCGTTTAAAATGGTTAGACTTAATTGGGCGTCAAAACAGTTTTGGGCCTAGGCAAAGATGAGGTTTAACATGCTTTTTGAAATTTGATTTCTTAAAGAATCTCATAAAAGGAACTAAGAGTCATATGAGATATGATTGACAAGAGTTGTCTACCTAATTAATTTGATTTTGTGTAATCCGCCTTAGCGGACTTGAAATTAAATTAAAGTTGGATCTCAACCCATTTAAATTATATTATACATTGGATGTATATGAAGGTTATATAATTTAGTGGGAGTATTTTGTTTGAAAAATACATTATTCATCTCTTTATTGAAAATCGGTACTTATTAAATTTTGGAAATTTTTGCATATTTGTAGATAATGACTAATAACACTCAATCAATGTCGTTGCGATCGATCCTTGAGAAGGATAAGCTCGAAGAGAATGGTACAAACTTTATGGATTGGATCCGTAGCATAAGAATTGTTCTTAGGCAAGAAGATAAGTTGTACATTCTCGATGGGCCTCTCCCCGCTGAACCACCGCCTACTGCCCCTAGGGTAGAAAGAGACAATTACAAGAAACATCGTAATGATTCTAGAGATGTAAGTTGTCTCATGCTTGCTGCTATGTGTTCAAAACTCCAACAAAGTTTGGAACATTTGGAAGCCTATGAGATAGGCGTGGAGTTGAGAACTATGTTTCAAAAGCAAGCTAGGCAAGAGAGGTACAAGACCATTGTTGCATTCACTACTAGTAAAATGAATGAAGGGCAACAAGTGAGTCCTCACTTTCTTAAAATGAAAGGTTATGTAGAGCACCTTGAGAAACTTGGCTATCCAATCCCATTGGAGCTAGCCACGGATCTCATTCTTAATTCATTGCCTAAAAGTTATAATCAGTTTGTAATGAATTATAACATGCATGGAATGGATAAGAATCTCTCTGAGTTGCATGGGATGCTCAAAACTGCAGAGATGAAAATTATGGAGAAAGGTTCTCCCGTGCTCTTGGTTCATGATGGGAAGAAGCCTGGTGCCAAAGGCAAGGGTAAGGCAAAAGTTGTCAAACCCAAGATAAGCAAGGCAAAGGTTGCCAAGGCTTCTGAGGCAAAACCTGATTCACAAAAGGATGCAATCTGTTTCCATTGTCAAGAAATTGGTCATTGGAAACGTAATTGCAAGGCTTTCTTGGAAGAGCAAAAGAAGAAGAAGAGCAGCAAGGCTGCGTCGACTTCAGGTATCTATATGATAGATATTCTCCTTTCTACCACTGATTCTTGGGTATTGGATACCGGATGTGATTCTCACATTTGTCTAAATGTCCAGGAACTAAAGAATAGGAGACTGCTTAAAGAAGGTGAAGTAGATCTACGTGTGGGAAATGGAGCAAGAGTTGCTGCATTAGCCGTAGGGACTTATGAAGTCACTTTACCTTCCGGATTAATTCTTGTTTTGAACAATTGTTATTATGTTCCAGATTTAAGCAGAAATATTATTTCAATTTCTTGTTTGGATAATGAAGGTTTTAAGTTTCTTATTGAGAATAAGAAATTTTCTATTTATTTAAATGATGTGCTTTATGGTATTGCTAATTCATTTAATGGCATTTATATCTTGGATGTCAAGAATGAAAATAATGTCTATCATGTAAATAAGAAATCTAAACCTAATGATGTAAATCATACTTTTTTGTGGCACTGCCGTCTTGGTCATATTAATGAGAAGCGTATCTCAAAACTCCATGGGGACGGACTTTTGGGTTCATGTGACTTAGAGTCATATGATACTTGTGAGTCGTGTCTTCTTGGAAAAATGACTAAGACACCTTTTACCAAGTTGGGTGAAAGGGCAAGCGACTTATTGGGATTGATACATTCCGATGTATGCGGACCATTAAGTAGCAATGCTAGGGGAGGATTTCAATACTTCATAACCTTCACTGATGATTATAGTAGATTTGGGTATGTTTACCTAATGAAACATAAAAGTGAAGCATTTGAGATATTTAGAATATTTCAAAATGAAGTAGAAAAACAACTTGGCAAAAGTATAAAGGCACTTCGATCAGATCGAGGTGGTGAATACTTAAGTCAAGAATTTGACGATCATCTAAAGAATTGTGGAATAGTTTCACAATTGACTCCGCCCGGAACACCACAATGGAATGGTGTGTCTGAGAGGAGAAATCGGACTTTGTTAGACATGGTTCGATCAATGATGAGTCAAGTTGATCTTCCAATATCCTTTTGGGGTTACGCCCTAGAAACCGCTGCTTTCACACTAAATCAAGTTCCAACTAAATCGGTTCCAAAGACTCCATATGAGATGTGGAGTGGAAAGAAACCTAGTTTATCTTTCATGAGGATTTGGGGTTGCGAAGTTTATGTCAAGAGACTTATCTCTGACAAACTAGCACGCAAATCTGATAAATGTATTTTCGTGGGATATCCTAAGGAAACTAAAGGATATTACTTTTACAACCGAGAGGACAACAAAGTGTTTGTTGCCCGAACTGGTGTCTTTCTAGAGAAAGAGTTTCTCTCCAAAGAAATCAGTGGGAGTAAAATAAATCTTGAAGAAATTCGAGACCCAGAAAATAACATTGAACCAATAGTGGAACAAGAACAAGAACCACAAGGAGTTGTGGAACCTGTTCAAAATACACAAGCATCTCGCAGATCTAGTAGGTTACGATCCGAGCCCGAGAGATATGGATTTCTCGTAACGGATAGTAATGAGGTAGAAATCATTGAGAATGATGAACCGTCAACCTATCAAGAGGCGATGTCTTCTCCTGATTCGGACAAGTGGCTTGGAGCCATGGAATCCGAATTGCAATCCATGCAAGACAATCAAGTTTGGAATTTGATTGATGCGTCCGAAGGTGTAAAAACCATAGGATGCAAATGGGTCTTCAAGAAGAAGACTGACATGGATGGGAAGGTGCATACTTACAAAGCTAGGCTTGTAGCGAAAGGTTATAGGCAAGTTCATGGTATTGACTATGATGAGACCTTTTCACCCGTAGCAATGATCAAGTCTATAAGAATTTTGCTTGCCATTGCCGCATATCATGACTATGAAATATGGCAGATGGACGTCAAAACCACTTTCCTGAATGGAAAACTTCAAGAGGATGTGTATATGACACAACCAGAAGGTTTTGAACAAGATTCTAAGGTATGCAAATTGCAAAGATCCATCTATGGATTGAAGCAAGCTTCTAGGAGTTGGAATCTCCGTTTTGATGAATCGGTCAAAGAGTTTGGTTTCATCAAGAACGAAGATGAGCCTTGTGTATACAAGAAGATTAGTGGGAGCATAGTGCTATTCCTTATTTTATATGTGGATGACATATTGCTCATTGGAAACGACATTCCTACACTTCAGTCTGTGAAGACTTGGTTAGGAAAGTGCTTCGCAATGAAAGATATGGGTGAAGCCGCATATATTCTTGGCATTAAGATCTATAGAGATAGATCAAGGAGGCTACTTGGTTTAAGCCAAAGTACATACATTGACAAGGTCATTAGAAGATTCCGTATGGAAAATTCTAAGAGAGGCACCTTGCCCGTGTTACATGGAGTTTCTCTAAGCAAGACTCAATGTCCTAAGACAAACAATGAGCGTGAGAAAATGAATGATGTTCCATATGCTTCGGCAATTGGGTCCATCATGTATGCCATGATTTGTACTAGGCCGGATGTATCTTATGCTTTAAGCATGACAAGTAGATATCAATCCGACCCTGGCGAAAATCACTGGATAGCTGTAAAAGCGATTCTTAAGTACTTGAGAAGAACCAAAGACTCATTTTTAGTCTATGGAGGAATGGAAGATGATCTCGTTGTAAATGCTTACACGGATGCAAGCTTCCAAACCGACAAAGATGATAGCCGATCGCAATCGGGTTTTGTGTTTATGTTAAATGGTGGAGCTGTAAGCTGGAAGAGTTCCAAGCAAAGTACAACCGCTGATTCTACAACAGAAGCTGAGTATATTGCTGCATCGGATGCTGCAAAGGAAGCTGTTTGGATTAAGAAGTTCATAACTGAACTTGAAGTGGTTCCTAGTATTGCTAATCCAATAGAACTTTATTGCGATAATAATGGTGCTATTGCTCAAGCAAAGGAACCAAGAGCACATCAAAAATCCAAACACATACTTAGGCGTTTTCATATCATTCGAGAGATCGTTGATAGGGGAGACGTAAATATATGCAGAGTACCTACTGATGACAATGTTGCGGACCCGCTAACAAAGGGACTTCCACAAGCTAAACATGATGGTCATGTTAGGTCCATGGGTATTAGATACATGGGAGATCGGGCCTAGGGCAAGTGGGAGATTGTTGGTAGTGGTGCCCTAGGCACGTTTAATAAACGTTGTAATTGTTATCATTTATTTCATATCAATAAAGAGATGTTTTGATTATTATTGTTGTTCATGTTTACTTATAATAATCCCCGTCCCTAGTACTTGTTAAGCACTAGTATAAAGGCTAAATGATCATGGGATGATCATGTTAGATTTATGGGTACTTGTTTGGAACAAGGTGCTGGACATGACCCGCTGTATGAGATTTATGTCATGGTCTATGTCGTACATATATCTCATATTTGTTATGTCATTTGAATCCTTAGACATGAAGTTATTATAGTCTTCCACTTGATGAACATTGTGTTTGACATATTTAAACGCTACCTTAACACGGTAGTTATAAAGGGTATGATTGGCATAATCGGATTCCCGTTGGGAAGAATAATAAGCTAAATGGATTTGTCCCTCCACCGAGAGATGTCAAGCTTGGGCCCCTCGAAGGAATGATGTTGATGAAATGTTCGGCCGGACTCAAATGGATTGATTGGATCAACAGCATTTGAATTATCAACATATTCGGAATCGAGAAAGTATTGAACAAGACAAGTTGACTGTTTGACCATGACTTGTGTTCAATGACATCGTGGACAAAGGGATTGTGACATATTCTAAAGGAATGCGAACTTGTATCTAGTTATGCTATTTGGGTAGGTATGACGGTTTGCTAGAACCTAATCATATCTTATGGGATCATGTTTGAGCCCATTGCCAACTTAGTATAATCCTAGAGGGTCACACACAATAGAACGAATCTTAAATAAAAGGACTGTATTGGAATTTAGGGTCGAAGGACCTCAAGGGAATTTCTGGAATTATTCTGGGCCTCCTGGTCAACCAAGCGGGCGCTTGGGTTGAACCAGGCGGGTGCCTGAATAAGCCGAAAAGGCCTTGACCTTCTGCCCAAATGAGCGGGCGCTCGGGTGGTACTGGGCGGGCGCCTGGTCTTGCCGACAGAAAAATTCCTAATTTGATTAGGAAAGGTTTTTGGCACAAGTTACCTATTTGGAATAGGTCTTAATTGTGTATAAAAACCCCAATTCGGCCAGACCATATTTACTAGTGCCTTTTGTGAGTCTCAAAGAGTTTGAGAGAGATTTTATTTTGTTCTAAGATATCATTGATTGAGGAACAAAATAATTCACAAAATAAATTCCATATAGTTCTTTATTAAATTGTGAAAGCGTGTTTTACAATTATTGGTCTAGCAACCAAGATCAAAGAAGCTCCTTTGATATTCGTTCGAAGTGTGGATACCGCTAGAGGGTGAAAATCATCATCTTCAAAGTTCGTGTTCAAGCTTTGTGATCGTGATCAAGTCTTCATGTTTCTCCACCAAAGATTAAGAGAAAATTCATAGCCATTAAGGGTTAGTTATTCCTCTATTCATCTTGTTGTATTTGATTTAATCATATGAACGGATCCATGGCTTTGAGTTTCTTAAAATTTTAATTGCTATATTCCGCTGCGCATGTTACTTGGAAACCCAACACTTAGAATATCTTCTAGGAATTGACGTAGCCATTCCGCTTCTTCCCCACATTTGTCCAAAGCTATAAACTCAGATTCCATCGTGGATCTATCTATAACAGTCTGTTTAGAAGATTTCCATGATATAGCCGCCCCTGCTAATGTGAATACAAATCCACTTGTAGACCTTGAGTCTTGGATATCTGATATCCAATTAGCATCGCTATACCCTTCAATCACTGTTGGATGTCTAGTGTAATGTAATCCATAATCACGAGTATATCTCAAGTACCTAAGTACTCTCACTATACCCTTCCAATGATCTGCTCCAGGATTACTTGTGTACCGACTCAGTTTTCTAACAACATAAGCAATATATGGTCTTGTGCAACTCATTAGGTACATTAGACTTCCAATAATCCTTGAATATTCTGATTGAGAAACTAGTTTTCCTCTGTTATTTGATAGATGTTGATTGGGTCAATTGGAGTGCTAGCTATTCCATTATCATCCTTGCTTAATTTCTCAAGAATTTTATCCACATAATGAGCCTGGCTCAATACAAGTCCATTGGATATTCTAGAAATTTTCACTCCAAGGATCACATCAGCTACTCCCATATCCTTCATGTCAAACTTTGAGTTCAACATATCTTTTGTGGATTTGATCATCTTGTCACAGCTTCCTATGATAAGCATGTCGTCTACATAAAGACACAAAATGACATAGCCATTTTCAGTGGTTTTAGTATAGACACACTTGTCACATTCATTTATGTTGAATCCACTTTCCATCATGGCTTGATCAAACTTTTGATGCCATTGTTTTGGTGCTTGTTTCAAGCCATATAATGACTTAACTAACTTGCACACTTTCTTTTCTTGCCCTGGTGCAACAAACCCTTCAGGTTGTTCCATGTAAATTTCCTCATCTAAATCACCATTTAGAAAGGCAGTCTTTACATCCATTTGATGCACTTCAAGATTGTGCAATGCGGCAATTGCAAGCACAACTCTGATTGACGTTATTCTTGTGACAGGAGAATACGTATCAAAATAATCCAGGCCTTCTTTCTGTCTGTAACCTTTAATTACAAGTCTGGCCTTATATTTGTCAATCGTGCCATCTGTCTTCATTTTCCGTTTGAAAATCCACTTATATCCAAGTGGTTCGCTTCCCGGAGGAAGATCCACTAACTCCCAAGTGTGATTTTGCAAAATGAAATCAATTTCACTTTTTATGGCTTCTTTCCACAAAGGTCCTTCTAAAGAACTCACAGCTTCTTGATAACTTTGTGGTTCACTTTCTAGCATGTAAGTTACAAAATCCATCCCAAAGGATTTTTCTACTCTAGCCCTTTTGCTACGTTGAGGTTCCACCTCTTTAATGTATTCTTCTTCTATTGAATCTTGTACCTGTGTTGATAAGCTTGCCTCATTTCTTGACTTGCACGGAAATACATTCTCAAAGAAAGAAACATTCCTAGATTCCATTATAGTGTTCTTGTGTATATCTTGAATTTTTGATTCATACACAAGGAATCTATAAGCACTACTGTTATGAGCATACCCAATAAATATGCATTCTACAGTCTTAGGCCCAATTTTCACCTTTTTAGGTGGAGGTACGGCTACCTTTGCAAGACATCCCCATACTCGCAAGTATTGGTAGGATGGTACTCTTCCATATCACAATTCATAGGGTCTCTTGTTCAATTTCTTTCGAGGTACCTTATTCAACACATAGTTAGCTGACAACACAGCTTCACCCCACATGTTGGAAGGTAGTCCCGAACTTATCAACATGGCGTTCATCATTTCTTTCAATGTCCGATTCTTGCGTTCGGCAACACCATTTTGTTGGGGTGTATAAGGTGCCGTGGTTACATGTTTGATTCCATGTTGAGCAAAAATTGCTTCAAATGGAGATTCATATTCTCCACCACGATCACTTCTTAGCACCTTTATTTTTCGGTTAAGTTGATTCTCAACTTCATTTTTATAGAGAACAAACTTCTCTACTGCCTCATCTTTACTTTTGAGGAGATACACATATCAATACTGTGTACTATCATCGATATAAGTTATGAAGTACTTATTGCCACCTCTTGTTTGTGTTGACTTAAAATCACATAAGTCTGTGTGAACTAACTCAAGAGGTTCATAATTTCTTTCAATTGAATGGAATGAAGCTCTTGTTAGTTTTGCTTCCACACAAGTTTCACACTTATGTTTGCAATCAATTTTGAACTTAGGGATGCAATTCAAGTTAATTAATCTACGCAAAGTATCATAATTAACATGTCCTAGTCTACCATTCCAAAAATTGGAAGACTCAAGCAAGTAAACGGAAGACTTGTTCATTTCATTAGCCTTTGGATTAACAACCATTACACTGAGTTTAAACAACCCATCCGTTACATAGTCTTTTCCCACAAACATCCCATTCTTGGACAAAGTAACAACATCAGACTCAAACACAAGATGAAATCCGTGCTTGTTCAAAAGCGAACCAGACACCAAGTTCTTTCGGATTTCAGGCACATAGAGCACGTTGTTGAGAGTCAATTCCTTCCCGGAAGTCATCTTCAAAACTACTTTCCCTTGACCTTTAATGTCTGAAGTAGCTGAATTCCCCATAAATATCTTTTCACCATTCTCAAAAGCTTCGAAAGTACTAAACATGTCCTTATTGGAACACACATGTCTAGTTGCCCCGGTGTCAATCCACCACTGGTTTGGGTTTGAACCCACCAAGTTCACCTCGGATATTACCGCGGAAAGATGCATCTCAGAAACATTCCTTGAGATTTCTTCCACCATATTTGCCTCACAAGTTTTCTTAGGCATCCTACAAGTAGCAGCCTTGTGGCCTTCACCACCACAATTGTAGCACGTTCCCGTGAATTTCTTCTTTGAAACACCACCTCTTGGTTTCAAATAGGACTGATTTGCCGCAGTCTTTCCTTTACCCTTTCCATGGCCCTTGCCTTTAGAGCTTTGACCATGTTCCACAACATTAGCTTTGGCCACACTTGGGTTGTACCTCTTCTCCGCAGCCCTATTGCCTTCCTCAATACTGAGTCGAAGAATCAGCCCTTCAACGTCCATCTCCTTTCGCTTATGCTTTAGGTAGTTCTTGAAATCATTCCAAGCGGGAGGAAACTTTTCAATGATTGCAGCCACTTGAAACTTTTCACAAAGAATCATACCTTCGGTAAGTACCTCATGCAAAATCACTTGCAGCTCATCCATTTGGGATTTCACAGTCCTTGAGTCCACCATCTTATAATCAAGGAAACGAGCAACGATAAATTTCTTTGTTCCCGCATACTCAATTTTGTACTTGTGGTCTTAGGATTCCCACAATTCTTTTGCAGTCCTCTTCTCTCTATACACCCCGTAAAGAGAATCAGAGAGGCCATTCAGAACATAGTTTCTGCAAAAGTATTCCCCTTGCTTCCATGCTTCAAGCGCAGCCAAGGTTGTCGCATTAGTTTCATTCTCGGCCACTGTTGGCATATCCTCTTTCAGATATTTAGCCACATTCTGAGTGGCCAAGAAGAAATGCATCTTCTGTTGCCAACTTTTGAAGTCAAGGCCAACAAACTTTTCTGGCTTCTCGGCATGAGGGTTTGAGATGTGCACAGTTTAAGGACCCGCCATCACACTAGCACCAGTTGCAGTTGGAGTCACAATAGGAGTCCCAGAGTTGTTTGATGTGTTTGATTCAGTAACCATATCTGAAACACAAACAACCAGTAAGTTTTGTTTACTATATCCAGTTGGAGTAATTTCTGTAACCAGTTCCCTCTTGCAGAAGGAACAAGTCTTAAGATTGTTAGGAAAATTCTACAAAAAAGAACTTGTTACAGAGTAAATAATAAATAAATAAACTGAAAATAAATAAACATAAACTAGACTGATTATTTATTTTGTGCCGAGCCGTGTGTTGAACACACTGTCCTTAAGACTTATTCACCCCCTCACCGTGAGTGCTTGACGTTGCTGTCGGACGCTAGTCTCCCAGGATAACTCGCACGAACCGGATGCTTCCCTGCACTAAGAGACTCCGGGTGAGCTAGCGCGGACAAGCCAAATTGGTGCTACATTCGTGTCCGCAAGTCGCGTGCACACATGAGTTCGATGGTCCCAAGCCAATTTGGGTCCATGATTTGCACCCCCCTGCACGCGATACAAGCTTGAACACTACTAAAGTGCCGAAGCCTTTATACTAGCTTCCTTTTACATTTATTTCCAATGTGGGATAAACTTAATATCCCCATTTCAACCCACCAACTTCAAGCCTTTGTATCTCATTCATCCCAACACCAAATTGGACAAATGAATACATTATCTCAATGTTCTCATGGAGTAGAACACAAACCCACAAACAACTTTGTCATTCGACAAATTATTTATCACGGAAATAAATCATATTTCCTTCACATAATACACAAAATATACTATTTTTCCAACAATAAAAACATGACTTTTTATAACTTATGAAGGAACTAGTTTCCCCCAAAATTTGATCAAAATTTTTATTTTTCTATAAGCAACACAATTACCAGTATTATTCCTGCTTTTTATTTTTCTATAAGCAATACAATTACCAGTATTATTCCTGCTAAAAATATGAGAATTTAAACAACAAAAAAGTGAAAGAAATCTGGTATACTCAGCAAGATCCTAAGAATTATCGTAATCATCGTGGAAAACTGCAGACTTTCATTTGTCAGATTGATTTTTCAATGACCAACTAATGTGGGGAAACAGAAGTTGTTCTCTAATCTCTACCGCAGATTCAGCATAACAGAGGCTTGTTCTCAGATTTTCGTCCTTTCCAAATCCGCTCGCTCGTTTTTGTTGCCTGAAATCCACAAATACTAAGTTGTCAGCAACTGGTTTTGCCTTAATTAGCTAAAACATTTTTCCGATTCTAAGAAGAGAATGCAGAATTCAGTCAAAGAACGATATAATCGAGTCTGATTAAGTTCATCATTTTCAGCTAGTAAACGGGCAGAATTGATGCAATTTTTTTTTTTTTAATTTGTAAAAATGGATAAAACTTGCTGGTATAACGAACCTGCTTCTGCCAATCAGTTGAACACGTTACAATAGCGAGCAGAATAGCCTGCACCAATGATCCCACAATCAATCCAACCCATAGACCCCTTCCACTCCAAGGCAGAACAAATCCCAACAGCAAAGCCACTGGAATCGCAGCTAAGTAGTAAGACCCCAGGTTTATATACGCGCCAATTTTCTGCCAACCACTTCCTCTAGCAACACCTGATAAATTCAAAACCAAAATCAAACATAAAAATAAAAGTGATTTTTTTTCCTTCTTTTGGGTTTGATTAATCCATATATTGCTTGATGAAATAAAATGAGAAAGGGTCTTTTAAGGTATTAACCACAAAGAATTGCTCCTATGCTGTCCACGATCACAGAGACAGAAAGAAAGGGGGCCATTTCCTTGACATAATCGACAACATCGATTTCGTTACCAAATGCATATCCAAGAACAGAACGACAGCAGAAGATAACTACAGCAGCTATCATCACTTCTGCCATTCCAAGAACCATAACTACCCCTATCGCCTTTTGAGCGGCCTCTGCATTTCCTGCTCCTAGTTCGTTTGAAACCCGCGTGCTGCATTTTGATTGAAAGATAATGCATATTTGGACACATTTTCGGATGGAGAGTATAGTAAACAAGCATGTTGACAACAAAGATGTATGCAAAAATAGTTACAAAACGAACCTTGCTGCAGCCGCGAAAGAGAATGATATCAAGTAGTGTAACGAGGAGATTGACAGACTGGAGGAAAGATTAAGGCAAGTCAGAAGAAGCAACTAGTAACTAGTAGTCCCTCATCCAGTGAAGATAGTCCTATTATACTTTCTAAAAATATTGTAATGGATAAATCACAAACAATTTTCTATTTTTATTGGGATAATTTTATTGTAATGTTTGGTCAATTATCGACCATAAAAAGTCAAATGAGACTATTTTTCCGGGACTGATAAAGTATATTCTACATCAAAAAAGAAAAAACATACCATATCGAAAGCACTGACGTCTGAAGCTGAGGATTCGGCAAAAGTCCAGAAAGCAATATAACTATCTCATATGTCCACCATTCGAGGCTAAAATCATCGTAAAAATTAGAGGATTAATTCTAAATTTCAGCATCAGAAACTATACATGTTGATGGAAAGATGAAAAGTTACCAAATCATGCAAGTAGAAGGGATGCCGAATCGGAAAAACTCCTGAATACTTGGGAAAACATCATATGAGAAATAAAGACGCGTCTTTTCACAAGCTGGAGAATAGTATACATATAACCCGAGCATGATGGCATTCAATGTATACGCAATACCAATAGATAATGCAGCTCCAGCATTACCCAATTCAAGCTTGAAAACCATAGCCCAACAAACAGGTAAATGGAGCAATAGAGAAGCAATTGAGCTCCACAACATTGGAATAATCAAACTCTGTGATTGCAGGTATCGACTTAGTATCTGAAGAACCGCATAGGGAAATAGGGACGGAATTAGCCAGACTGAGAAACTGCGAGCCTCGATTGAGATTAATGGGTCTTGGCCTATCAGTATAAGTAGTTTGTCCATGAAAATCCAGAGAAGAGATATTGGTATACAGAGGAGGAGAAGAGATATAAGGCCAGCATAAGTGTAAGGACCAAGTTTTTGAAATTGGCCTGCTCCATAGGCTTGTCCACATAGTGTATCCAATGCACTAGCCATTCCAACCTGTTTGTAAATAGCATGATATGATTTCCAGTTACGGGCCAGCACATCACATTTCGACTACATAACAGTCAAAGTAGTTTACTGATAACATTCACAGTTCGACTACATAACAGTCAAAGTAGCTTAGTGATAACATGCACCAAAATTTCCTACTTTTTTTGTAGTTTGTCCCAAAAACACAGCGCGTTTCCCAAAATAGTCTTACTATGCAATTAGAGAAGATATAAACATACAAAACCTGATTATTTATCTCTGTACTAATAATCCATGTATTAATAGTACCACACCTTAAGGCACATATCCTTCTAATTAATCCGAAATTTAAAATCATACCAAACAACCTTATCATATACTCCTATTATTTATTTTATCCAGTCTTTTATCAAGTTACAAAACAGCACCCTAAAAGATTAATCATAAAAAGTTTGACTTGTCAATTTTTTGAGACAAAAATATCCTCCGTCTCATATCAATGGGCACAAAGTTGCTCTAGCACGGGAATTAATGAAAGTGTAAGTGTTGTGAGTATGAAAAGTTAGTAGCTGAATTAATTAGGGATGGAGAAGAGACATTACAATAAGGCTGAAGCCGGTAACGTTAGTGAGAGAGGTGGCTATGGCTGTGCCGGCGAGTTGGAGTTCACCGAGATGACCCACCATTGACATGGAAGCAACCCTCAAGAGGTTCTGAGAGATGGCCACTACCACCATGGGCAGAGCTATGTGACACACCTTCTTTATCTCCGCCACAACCGACTCTCTTGTTGACCTATTTCCAATGGTCTTACCTTCAAGAAGCGATTCCTCCATTGCAAATATCCCTTCTCTCTGTGTGTTAGAGGGTGTGTTGTGTGTTAGAGATATTCTTGAGTTTCTTCACAATTTCGAATGAAATGAACCATTTATAGTAAATATATATATAGTGGATGGGAAAAAGGCCGAAATAAAATAAAGTCGTGTGTGGCTGCTATTTACGTTGTACCACTTCTGAATATTATAAAATCAATAACAGTAGTTTTGGATCTTAGCAATAATTAACTGTGAGGTAAGAAGTTTTGTATGCCTCCTATTATTTTAGAAATATTTTAGTTGTTTGTTTGTTGCAGGAGGCAGATGGTTACAACCCGTGATAACTGTCATATAGTGTAAATTGCATACTCTTTTTTTTTTTTTTTTTTTTTGATTCCCAGGTTCCCAGCTTCGCATGACTTACGGTTGCTCGGCCCAGCTCCGCCGAACTAATCCTGGGCCACCATTTTAAAGTTTAAAGTCGAAGTAAAAAATTATCAATTTGATCTCTTTTTGATCAATAATTTGCTGAAAATTTGATTATCTTAACAAAAAATTAAAAAATATTATTGATAGCATTAGTAATGGTGAATCAATAATTGGAATTATATTAGGATAATTAATTATTTTTAATTTTAAATCAAACTACACTTATGTTGACAAAATTTTCTTTGACTTTGAATCTTAAAATAAGAAAGAAGGAGTATAGTTCTTTGATCTCCAAAAATTGCCTCTTTCTAACTCAACAAAACTTTGACCTTTTTTATTCATTAAATTCTAAAAGAAGATTTCAGGTGCACTATACAAATAGTAAAATACTATAAATAATAATTATTTTTTATTGAAATAATCAAATTTGTATAAACGATTGGTTAAGATTTAATTTAGTTGAGCACCAACAAAATCGGACTTTAATTCTTCCTGATTGAGGAGTAATTTATTGCATTCTTTGGTGAAAAAATTATTACTTTAATATACCAAAAAAAAAAAGATTAATGGTGTAAAATTTAAAAGTAAAATGTTTGAGTCAGTCTTATGAAAAACCTGTTTTACACTAAGAAATGTGTAAAATTTGTTTTATATTAAGAAATTATATTTTACAGTAAGGGACGAAAACAAGTTTTAAACTAAACAAGCGTAAAACAATTCATTTTTCAAAATTTTCACAAAATGTTTACTAATACTCCCTCTGCCCCAAAATGATCTTCACACTTTTTTCGACGTTACTACGAATGAATTTTGAGCAATAATTTTAGGTTGATTTAATTATCTTAATAAAAATCTAAAACTTGTTATTGATAGTATTGTTGATAGTGTGTCAATAACTGGTTTTAGATTTTCATTAGTACAATTGCATCAACATAAAATTATTGCTCAAAGATCCTTCGTATTAACGGCGAAAAAAGTATGAAGATCATTTTGGTGCGGAGGGAGTATTAAACGTGGAAGTGGGGAGTTTAATTTGGCCGTCACTCTTTCTCTTTTTCTAAACTTGATTTTTTATTGTTATGATTATTAGGAGTCATTTTCATTGATATAGTACTTGCTTATAAGAATAGAATTGATACACACTCATTTATGTCTTGTATTGATAGGGTAATAGTTAAACAAACTTGGGCATCAAGTCTATTGGCCTTTAGGTTTTGGAAGAGATTGAATCCAACATTTCCACTTCTCTTTCTTTCTTTCAGCTTTGTCTTTTTCTGAACTTGGTAGTCAAGTCATTTGACGTTTACATTTTATAAAAATCTTGAGTGGGGTGAACCCATTTGGCTTGAAACTTCGGATCCGGCCCCACGATAGCGAATGACCAAACGGTACAACGTACTTTTACTTTGTTTACACCAAGTGCAACGTACTTTAAAGTTACCACATAATGCAACATACTTTTCAATTTTGTTTCAAATAATGCAATTTTCGTTTCAAATAATGCAACGTACATTTTAGTACGTTGCATTATTTAAAACGGAAATTGCATTATTTGAAACAAAATTGGAAAGTACGTTGCATTATGTGGTAACTTTAAAGTACGTTGCATTTAGTGTAATCTAGGGTGTGGTACGTTGCATCAAAACGTATTTTTCCCCATGAGATTTGACATCACATACAAAAGTAAATACTACTGTTGTCTGTTTTAAGAGTCAAAAATTTCTTAAAAAGACGTCTCAAGAGTCAAAAATCTTAAAATGAAAAGCGGGTCATACATGTCATACTCAGAGCAATTATCTACTAACTGTTTTTTACCCCACTTTTTCTCTCCTACCCAAATATTAACACTCACAACCAGTGGCGGACTCACCCTTGTGCCTAACGGTGCCTAGGCACCGGTAAAAAAAAATAAAAAATTGACCCCCTCACTTCTCCGTCTATACCCACTTTAACCCCCTCAAAAATTTCAGTTAACCCCCCTCAAAATTTACACAAAACCCTAGATATATAAGCTCAATTTTTACACAACCAACCCACACTTATCTCATTAGTTTGCCGCAAGAGTGTTTCGTCGGAAGAAGACGATTGTACGAAGGAGAGACTGAGAGGTGACGCCGCGACGCAGAGGAGAGGGGGACGGCGATCAACCAAAGTTTTACGGCGACGGCGATCGGAAGCCGGACCTGAGGACCCCGCCGGAGGCTGGAGCACCGGGCTCATACTTTCGGTTCATAACAGGTAAACCCTAACCCCTAAAATTGATTTCACTTGATTTTCTTCATGAATTTCTTCTTGATTTTGGTGCTAACTTGGATTGAACGATCGATGGAAATTTTGGTGCTAAAGCAATCGATTTTACCCATGGATAAACCCTTAACCCAAATCATTTAATTTGAAGGGAAAAAAAAAACAATTTGGGAATTACAAGTCAAGATTTGTTAATTTCAAAGTGAAGAGAAAAGAATTGAGAATACAGAGGGGTTGTTTTTGTTAATTTGTAGGCCTACTGCTAGTCTGCTACTGTTTGTTGTAATGGTTTACACTTTTGCACTTCATTGATATGTCATGTTTGGAGCTGAAACTTTTTCTCTTTATCTGGAAAGATGAATGTAGCTGATATAAGCATCTCCATTTGTTTTTGTTGAAAGTAGTTTATATGCTGGCTTTTGAAAAATGCATTGGCATCAGAGGGGTTGTGAAATATGCCTTAACATCAGAGAGAACATGGCAGAATTAAAGCTACAGGTCATCTTGAAAACAGTCATGCTACGACGCACTAAAGGTACTAACTCCGTCCCACTTAATGTTCCTCTGTTTTTTCCTTATTCTGTACCGGTATTGCTCAAAAAAAAAATCGGGGGGACCCCCGTGCATCTTAGTTTCACGTCATTTTTTTTGTCGAAAGAATAGGCACCACCAAATCTAAAAACGTAGATCCGCCACTGCTCACAACACATCACATTTTCCTTAATTCTTGAACTCACACATTTTTTTACTCTTAAAATGGACGGAGAGGTATCTTTTTCAAAAATAACTTGTTCCTAAATGTTCTTTTACTAAATTTTTTCGGGCAAATTGCAATTTGGTTCCTGAAATTTACATAAGTTTGCAATGTTGCTCCTAACTGTTTAATTTCGCAATTTAGTATCCTAACATTTATATTTTTTTGCAATGTGGCTACAAAACTAACACCCAGTTAAAATTCTAACGAAATAACACCCATGTTACTAGCACATATCTTTTAAATGGATAAAATGGTCATTGAACTTCATTTTTAATAAGATCATCACATTTATTATTATTTTTTTGACATAAATACCCTCTCCGATTAAGATAAAGTATCAAAGGAACAACGGCCTAATCTTTGATGCCAACGACTAGGTTCAGAAGCAACATGATATACAACATTAGATTGTATAGAAGAAGGAATAACATGACCATAAAGCAAGTACAAGCCATTAAGCATTTCCACAGTGGCTATGACCTTCATTTATTGTTGGTCTTAGAAAATGCATGATGATTTAGTAAAATGAAACATATATGAATTATGAGAGAGTAATTTTGAAATGGAAAGAAGATTGAAGTGAAATTGTGGAACATAGAACACTGAACGTAGCATCTAATTATGATTAATAGAAACTGAACCAATTTAATGTACTTTGACATGATCACCATTAGGTAATGAAAACTGAATGAGAATGGCTAGATTAATAACCGATTTCATTAGATGGAAGGAATTGCAAATATGGTCAATGGCCCTATAATCTAATACCCCAATCATGTGTAGGATGGATAGATGCAATAAGAGACTGACATGAGTTTAAGGAAGAAATCATACCAGCCATATGTGTTGTCATTCCAGAAGATTTACTAGCAAGATGATCATCAAGAGACTATTTCATCTTCATCATGGCCATGAGTTATTGCACTTGATTCTGGAGCTGGTTAAGATCAGAATAGGATACATGTCCTTTATTGATGTCACTAGTTGGTGATTGCATGAACGACATGACTTTGTTCCCAGTTGTCTTCCTTGTATTGTCTTAATTCATAACAAACTTTCCCCTATTCAGAGGGTGATGAGGATGGTTTATGGGGAAACCATTCAACTTTTAACAATCAGATTTCATATGGCCTTCCTTAGTATAATAGTTGCGAAACACTCCCTTCTTGAAAAAAGAAGTCCTAGCAAAACTGGATTTAGGATTTTTCTTGATATATTGTAGCTATTGTGTTGTTGCTGATAGAAATTGCTGTTGGGACTTGGTTAGGGACAGAAGAAAAGGATGCAACAACCATGGATAAGTTCTCATGTATATAGCCTTGCCTTAAGGATTCCTCTTGTATGACCATGAAATAAGCATCTCCTATACTAGGCAAAGGCTTCATTCTCAATATTTGACCTCTCACATGAATGAAATTATAATGAAGGCCCATAAGAAACTGCATGAATTGGTTTCTTTGATCTCTCTTCTTGAGCCTTGAGTGCACACGTGCAATTATTGCAAGAACATGAAGTAACAATGTCCAAAGCATTAATCTCATCCCATAGACCCTTCATCTCATGATAATAAAACTGCACAGATGATTGTTTTTGTTCCAAATTATGTAGATCCATTTCCAACTGAAAAACCCTATGTCCATCAATGCTAGAGAATCATTGACTCAACTCACTCCAAACAGCAGATGCAGAAATCACATATCTCAGACTACTTGATGTGAACCTTGCCCGAACCGACAAGACCCAACGATCCAAATGGAACCCTAGATCGTTCTAATTGAAGAATCGTTGATGATTGGCGGAAACCTTGACCCAACGCCCCCAAGTGACGCAAACCAAGGACTTTCGGTGATGTGAGATGGAATGGTGGAACCAAGACCTCCGCTACCTATTGTAACGGCAACATTGGGCTAGTGAATGACGCCACAATCAGGGATGAAAAACCGATTGATAAGTCGGATAATGAGCACCACAATTTTACACTTGATAATCTCAAATTAAATAAGAGAAAACACTCTCAAATTTTCATTAATCAAGGTTGTATATCCTATCATATGATCCTTACAATTGAACAAAACTTGGCTATTTATAGCCTTCTTGGAACATCCTTCCAAGTATAGGATAACAATGTAATAAATGTATAGATAAGCTCTAGGGGTGAGTTCACTCTATATTTTCACATGTGAGAAATTTGAAAAACCAAAGGGTTGATTAATCTCTAATGAGAACTCAATAAGTAGATGAATGTAGAGGCAAAATGTGAATTCCCGTCTATGAATACCACCCTTTAGTAAATCAGCCATAACTTCTTCTAAAGACTTCCGTTTAATGATCCGTTTGGCCCGTTGGAAACTAGAATCATGTGGATTTCCAAAAATGTATTATAAGCCTTATTTTCATATTTAGAACCTTCTGGACAGCCCATCAAAGTTGACCCAAAATTCTGGACAATGCTGAAAAAACCGAATATGCTCAAAATGCCAAAAAGAACCTATCTAAAGACCATGGCCATGGAATGTGTCAAGGATTAGACAAAGAGATAGTCGGAGCCAATCATACATGGAGAGAGATAATTAATATGAGAGACTCAAATAATATTGTATGAATGACTCAAGTATTATTGATACTAGCAATATATATTTATAGGAGTACAAAGAGAGTTCTAGAGTCCTAATCTAATTAGGACTAGCAATATATCTTGTATGAATGACTCAAGTATTATTGATACTAGCAATATATATTTATAGGAGTACAAAGAGAGTTCTAGAGTCCTAATCTAATTAGGAATACTAATACAATAAGAAAACTAATATTCTAGAATAATCTAACTTGGTGTACAAGATACAATCTCTATATTTGGTAATTACAATATGTGCTAGGAATATATAATATTCCTTAACATGCCCCCGCAAGATGGACGACCGATAGGAGAGTCCAATCTTGAAAGCGATGAGATGAACCGGGTTGTTGAAGTGAGTTGGGTTGATGTGATCCCGGTTGTGGTTGATGTTGCCATGATCTTTACATTTGTACAAGTAGGGTTTGCACCCTATGAAGTGGACGTCTAAGGCTTTTACGTCGCGAGACGGGAGATGGGGTAAGGCTTTTGAGACGGGGTAGGGCTGTTGGCTTTTACGTCGCAAGACGGGTTCGGGATTTTACGTCGTGGGACGGGGGTAGGGCTATTGGCTTTTACGTCGCAAGACGGGTTCGGGCTTTTACGTCGCGAGACGGGGGTAGGGCTGTTGGCTTTTACGTCGCGAGACGGGTGGATGCTTTTACGTCGCGAGACGGTTTTATGTCTCAACGAAGTTGCTACTATGGCAGAGGTTTTTGGTCGCTACTATGGCGAAGTTTACGCTACAAAGGCAAAAAGGTTGCTACTAAGGCAAAATTGGTTGCTACGAAGGCAAAAGTGATTGCTGCTAAGGCAAACGTTGGTTGCTACAAAGACAAAGTTGGTTGCTACGAAGGCAAAAGTGATTACTGCTAAGGCAAAAGTTGGTTGCTACAAAGACAAAGTTGGTTGCTACGAAGGCAAAAGTGATTGCTGCTAAGGAAAAATTGGTTGCTACGAAGGCAAAAGTGATTGCTGCTAAGGCAAAAGTTGGTTGCTACAAAGGCAAAGTTGGTTGCTACGAAGGCAAAAGTGATTGCTGCTAAGGCAAAATTGGTTGCTAAAAGTGATTGCTGCCAAGGCAAAAGTTGGTTGCTACAAAGGCAAAGTTGGTTGCTACTAAGGCAAAAATTAGATGCTACAAAGGCAAAAATTGGTCGCTACAAAGGCGAAGTTGGTTGGGTTTTATTTTACAATGGGTTTTTTTTTTTTTTTTGGTTCATAAGAAGGAAGGCAGTTGATTGATGGGTGGTATGGCGTGTGTGGGATTGACCGAGGGGTTAGGCTTTGCTATTTGGGAGGCAGGCAGTTTGGATGGTTGGATTGTGAAGTTGTGGGACGGGAGTAGGTTGGAAAAGAAAACAAATCCAACAAACTTTGAAGAGGTGCAAGGGTTACTGAGATTGGTTATTATTATAGAAGAACAAGAAGTTGTCATAAGGAAGAAATAGAAAAGATGCGCAAGAAAACTTTTTTTTTCTTGAAGAAAATAAGAAGAAAAAAAAAATAGGGTTTTTGGCTGGATTTTCTTAGTTTTGGTGGTGGTGATATGGCGGCAAGGTTTGCCGTGGTGGTTTGTATGGTGGTTGGCGGAAGCTCTTGTGGTGGAGATAGGGTGGGGCGGCTCATTGGGTTTGGTGGAGAAGTCCCATCATGAATCATAGCTCTGATACCATGTCAAGGATTAGAGAAAGAGATAGTCAGAGCCAATCATACATGGAGAGAGATAATTAATATGAGAGACTCAAATAATATTGTATGAATGACTCAAGTATTATTGATACTAGCAATACATATTTATAGGAGTACAAAGAGAGTTCCAGAGTTCTAATCTAATTAGGAATACTAATACAATAAGGAAACTAATATTCTAGAATAATCTAACTTGGTGTACAAGATACAATCTCTATATTTGGTAATTAAAATATGTGCTAGGAATATATAATATTCCTTAACAGAATGAACCATGGGTAGGCCAGGGTTAAGGCTGAAAATCCACTTAAGTAATTGTTATTTTTGAGTTTCCATCTCTCTTGGTGTTGTCCCAACCATGCTCACATCACTACTACTGATAGATTCACTAACAACATTAAGTATCCACAAAACCAAATCATTTGCTCCAGCCCAAAGCTTATAAATGGTAGATGTTTTCTCAGGCATATCATAAGCACCATTAACAAGGCAAATTTTATTTTTGGCAGATAGTGGAATTTCTATGAAACGTTTCGAGGCACTGTAATTATCACTACCAGAGAGTTCAATTGAAATGAGTATCAAACCTTGATGATCATTGATGTGCAGAAATAGGGGATGCATGTTCGAATCCAAGCTAATATCCATGATAGAAGATGAACTGGAGCTAGAAACAGTGCTCGCACTAGCGGAAGAAGCAACAATCGCCATGATTATGGATTAATCACCTCGAATCGAGAAACAAAGTATAGACACCCCATTTTGAACTCAAATTTATGATTACACTACTCTCGTGTCTCGCCTTTGTGTTTTGATGAAAACTCGTTAGTTCTGTCATGTTTCGTTAAGTTTTTGACTGACTCCGTTAGTCTGGGGGCTAAACTGAACAATGGGACTTTAGACAACAGTAATCTTGGCTGGATATCTCGTACGAGACATCTATGTCTCGTACGAGACATCTCCTCTATTTGCGAGTCTGATTCACTTTCCTTCTACGTCCCGATCTCTTTCTTAGCCAGCACTCTCCTAATCTAAGAAACATATCAGTAGGAGACTTCCTAGATTCTCGCGCCCCAACCCGTGGTCCTACTTGGCCCCACATTCGGGACACGCACGGAAGACATCATAAAACACTTTTTGGAAAAAAAAATTCAAAATATACTTTCATAAAAGATCCATATAAAAAACTCTTCAAGTTTAAAAACTTGATTTTACTACACACAAACAACTTTCACAACTTTAATTACTTAGTCCCTAGGGCTTACACACCTTTAATTACAATTTACAAATCACCAACACTTTATCAAATATAGGCGATACACGGATAAAGTCTTGGGTACTCTACCCCAAAGGTTATACATTTACATAATGTAGCCTTTACAAACACTTGTCCCCAAAACTCTTACCAAAACCACCACGACGTCCTCCCTTGTGTAAGTGACCTATCCCCTTGGATCGCCTTTATCTAAAGAAAACAACATTGATAGGAACGGGGTGAGAATAAATCTCAGTAAGCTACTAAAATGCAACTACGTTACATGCTGAAATGATACTCATAATTGAACAATGTCAATAAACATTCATTTAGCACATAACATGAGAGGCAAAGCCAACTCATCATACCACACATAAGGCGGAAATAAACACTCATACGTGGATACTGAGCCAAGGTTCTCGAATCAAACATATAACCATCTGAGAGGTATCAATTGAGCAGCACCAAAGGGCTGAATCCGGTTCCGGAACTAAACAATAACAACAACAACAACAACGGGGGGAAAATGACACAAAGTCATAACCCAACTGGTGACTAAATTCACACAAAGGAGAGCTAGCCCAAACCCAATCCGTGGCCCAAGAAAAGGGGTTAAAAATGGGAAACCAATGGTAGAAGCCTTACAATGAACTTGTGTCACGCCCCGAAATCCGCGGTCGCACGGACCTCGAGGAGTGACGAATGAAACGATTGAACTGAAACTCAAAATGAGACCTGAATTTTTCTTCTCATCTTATAAACAAACCAAACCAAAACTATACAATATAAAATCTTGAGTTGAGTACATCAGAGCTACTAACCCAAGACCGAAAACCAAACATTATGAACCAATATCTACAAACTTACAATTTTACACAAGCAAATAATACACATAGCAAAGTACAAGTCTTCCACAAAAGCAAAATGACTTCTATGATCTAGACCACTTCTCTAGCGCCAGAACATCACGGCTTTCTAAGCTCCACCTGGGAAGGGGAAAAAGAATAAAGGGGTGAGCAAAAATTGCCCAGTAAGGAACCTGCCAACAAGGTTAGGATAGTGTATAGAATCCCAAATAAATTTAACAAGGCGGTAACGATCAAACGAGTTCATGAATATCAAGACCCATCCCAGTGAATGAAATGAACGATAACAAAGAACTTCGATGTCTAATCCATAGCACTATTGAGTCGGCCAAATGCCCAATGTCAAGTCAATTCAAGGTTCAAGGTTGGCTCAAACATCAAACTATCGCCTGCAGAGGATAATTTGATCTCGGAGCCGCGAGACAACAACCGGTGTTGGATCCTCTATTAGTCGAGGATTTCAAGTGTTCAAGATTCAAGTAACTCAAAGTGTCTATGGCGGAGTAACAAAGAACAATACGAGCAATAATATCAAGTTGTTCCAATAACAATGGCAAGAAAGTTTCTAGGTTGACAAGAACCCCTTACCAATACCAAATGATACTCCAAACAAGATGCTCAACTCAGCTTACCCGATTCGATCTAACATAACAAAATGTACAAGGTCCAAGAGTTAGTATCCATCATATAAAAAACAAAGTGACATAAACGAAATTATACACTTTATGAACAGCTGTGAAGTTATTCAGTTTTATCTCAGATGCATATCCTTTATCAGTTCCAAACTATCATATTCAGAAAGTACACAGAAAAATACAAAAGTTAGACTCAAGGTTCAACAAATTCGGAGTTCGACTGCTTAAGTTATGAAACAAAAGAGGACGAATCATTTATAAGACTATCATAAACAGCAGCAACAAAGATCCTAAATCTGGGACAAATATGTAATACTTTGGCAACAGATAACTATTTCATTAGAAAGACCTTTAAAAGCTAATGAGTTTAGACCCAAAAATTATTTAATTCCGAGGCCGGATGAATTAATTATGATTTTTTTGCGATTTCAGGCAAACTTCAATCCTAGTTAAAAAAACACAGCTGCAAACATAGAGATTCTGGGCAAAACATGCAATTTATCTGACTCTAAAACCTATTCCATTCAATAGCTCTCGAAAAGTTAGTCAACATGGACTCGAAAACCAACTCATTCCGATAATAAACGGCCAACTTATGATCAATTCTTGTTTAACTAATAACTTAACATCACAGGGACCAAGAAAGAATTTTAACACTTCCAGGGACCAGATTTAAAACATCACAAGCATAGGGACCATATTGAGATTTTCAAAATTAATGTTCTTCAACCTTTGTTCATACCCAGCAAGCTCATTCTTAACCTTTTTCTTTAGCTAAAACAAGGTAGGCTTGGTAATTTACATTAAACCTTATAACAATTATCAATCTTCAAGCATACTTAACATTAAAATCAATACTACAATTCGTAATACTATTTGAGACAAAAACATACTAGAACTATTAGCCTTTAATATATCCTCACTTGTAATAGCATCAAGTAGGACAAACAAACAAAATCAACACTAATTTTATGAACAAATAATTAACCCTCCTCTTATACCAATTGGGACAAACAGATACCAACTATAGTTGCTCCATAATACGTAAATTGCCACAACACCAAGTACTACTAGGACAAATAGAATTATAACTATATATTAGTATTAAAACAATTCATGACCTTAATTTACGATAAAACAACACCAAGTACTACTAGGACATGCAACGGATATACAAAAATTACACACACACACACACCATACGCACCTTCACAATTACATCAGAGGAACAAAGCTCACCAAAATTTCTCTTAGTTATTGATGATCTGATTCTTCTTTTCTTTTCACTCTCTCTCTCTCTCTTTTAATCTCCAACGAGCTCTCTGTTCTAGTTTGGCTTCTACTATTCTTTTTATTAATTTGCTTACATAGAATGCTTTTTACTAGGAGGTGAACACCTCCTCCTTGGCCATGTGACAAAAAAAATGTGCTCTCACTTATATAAGCTTGCATTATCATAATGTGGGTCCCAAGAGGGAACCCTCATCTTTCTAAAGAAAATTATCTAGTCTGGCTGGAGCTCCACGTTGTTATTAATCAAAGTTATAATCCTTCCGTCCCAAAAGTCCTACTTTCTATTTTCGTACGTACCAAAGTAACAATAATATTAATAGTACCATTTTCACATAATTTCCCATTAATTAAATAATGATATTTAGTCTAAACAAATACTTTAATTTTATATTAAAGAATTAACTCAATTTAATGCACACAAAAATAATTAAAATATATGAATGCAAACGGACTAATTAATCGAGGTCTTACTCTAACATATGTAAATCCAAATTAACCATTTATATCCACACAAATGTAACCAAGAGACATACAAAATGTATTAATTTATTTGGGGTGTTACAACTTGGCTCGTGTGCCATTATAATACCTACCACTGCCCGACTCCACAACAAGAAGTACCAGCTGGACTTTACACGAGAGCATAGTAATAAATACTTGCTTTAAACAACAACCGGGGCATGATTCCAAAGTAGAGAACCACACAAACCATCATAAAGATGTAAACACGCTACTCATAAAGAGTTCACAACATTGACATGAAGTCACTACACAATCCTTTATCAATGACATTAAGTCACAACACAATCAATCCAAACGGTTACATCAATTTAAACTCGATCACAAAGGACCAATTCCACCACTTTGGTGCTTCACAACAACCATCTAGGTACCCTAGGATATCACCTAAGACCTAAATCAAGATTGAATCACAACTCAATTAAATTGGAACAGTTTTAGTCCCTCCATTCACCTGGGCGGCCGCCCACACCAGAATGTGCGGTCGCCCAAAACATCACCTTCAAGCCCTAAACCTTCCCGATGGAATGTGCGGCCGCGCGCCCATTTTGGGCGGCCGCCCACATCACTCGACAGACCAAAACGCACTAAATTTTACTCCCTTCGTTTCACCGTCCCAAAAGTACTACTACAACTTCTATCTTACCAAATATAACTCAATACAACTGAGTTACACAACACTTAAACTAACTTCTTTACAACATCAACATCAACTTTCACCAACTTTATTATCCTTTCAAGTTCTTTAACAAATTATACAACAAAAGAGTTCATACATCACATATATGACCACTTTAACATTTAGAGGGGAATTAGTAACTTACCTATTTCCGGAAAATTATCGAGAAAATATGTTTTGATCGTGTAGAAATGACCTACTCAACGCCCTTATCATTTTTATATAATTAGTTTTTAAAACGGAGAAGTAATTAAAAAGAAATAAAATCAAAATGAAATGAACTTACCTTTTCTTCAATGAACCAGAGAGAGTAAAATTTGGGAAAGTATATATGTATCTATGCGCAGAGAGAGATAGAATGGGATAAGAAGGTTTTATAAAAAAGATCTTTACCCTATTTTTTTATTTAAGTCATTCAACTTTCCATTTGAACAAATAACCCCCTCTAGTTATATTTTCACATATAACCCTTAAGGTTTCAACTTAATCAATTAACTCCCTTAACACTTGTTACTACTAACCAAGTGACTAACACAAATAATCAAACAATATGTGCAAGTCATAAAATATGATGCAACACATAAAATTCACAAATAAGTTCAAATTAAAATCCCAAAAAATATAAAATAAATAGGAACGGGTTTTGGGGTCGTTACAATCACTCCCCCTTAAAGAAAATTCGTCTCGAATTTTAGGATAACTTACCAAACGAATCAAACAACCAAGGGTATTTCCTTTCCATTTCCTCCCGAAGTTCCCAAGTTGACTTTTCAACATTTCGATTCCTTCATACCATTCTAACAGGCGGAATGCTCTTGTTTCTCAACTCTTGAACTTTGGTATCAATTACTCAAACTGGTTGCTCTAAATAAAACATATCGGGTTCTAGATCCTCTTGTATCTCTGGCAACATATGAAATAGATCATACAAATTTTTACGAAGCACGGAGATATGAAACACGTTATGAATTTACCCAAAGAAGATGGCAACGCAAGATAGTACGCAAGATTTTCAACTCTTTCTATAATTTCAAAAGGCCCATTATGACTTTTCCATCGAATAAGCCAATCTCAATAGGTAGAAAAATGAGCGGATTTTGTCAATCTATCCACGATTACCCAAACTGCATCATGCTTTCACCGAGTACGAGGCAATCCTGTTACAAAATCCATCACAATATGTTCCCATTTCCACTCTGATGTCTCTAGAGGTTGAAGTAAACCTGCGAGTCTTTGATGTTCAGCTTTAACCTGTTGACAAGTCAAACACTTTATTACATAATCCGCTATTTCCCGTTTCATATTATTCCACTAGAAATGCTACTTCAAATTATGATACATCTTGATACTCCCGGGATGAATAGTATACTTAGATTTGTGGCCCTCATCAAGAACTTGGCGTTTAATTCCATCAATGTTGGTACACATAACTGCCCTCTATAAGTTAATACTCCTTCAGGACTAAAAGAGAAATCTTCAAATTTTCTATCCTCGATTTTATCCACAAATTTTCTCAACTCGGGGTCATCCTTCTTAGCATCCTTTATCTGTTGAATTAAAGTTGGCAATACTCTATTATTCGCAAACATAACTCCATGTCTCGATTCATGTGAACACCAATCCCTCAAAAGTTCCATCCACCTACGCTGTCGGTTGTGCAACTCTTTCTAGGAGAAAAGATATCTCAACTCTTATAATTTGTAAAAATCTCAAACTTTGTTTCATAAAGGTAATGTTTCCACTTATGTAACGCAAAAACAATCGCATTAAGTTCCAGGGCATGGGCCGGATAGTTCTGTTCGCAAGGAGTTAACTTCCTCGAAGCATCACTGTAAATAACCAAATCATCATTCCCATTAGGTAACGCAAGAATAAGTACAATGGTCAATCTCTTCTCCAATTCCTCAAAACTGACTTGACATTTTTCATCCCACATATATGGTAAATTCTTTTAAGTCCACTGAGTGAATGGTGTAACAATCTTGGAAAACCCCTCAATAAATCTTCGATAATACTCCGCTAAACCCAGAAAATTTTGCAAATAACTGCTTCCCTCGGAACACAGACAAAACCATTCGCAAAGAATAAACAAGGACATTACCAATAAACACAACCACAAAGGTATCAAGATAAGGCTTGAAAACCCGATTCATCATATCCATAAGAACAACGGGAGCATTAGTTAACCCGAAAGGCATGACAAGAAACTAATAGTGACCATACCTACTACGAAAAGTAGTCTTAGGGATGTCTTCAGAATGAATCTTCAACTGGTGATACCCACTCCTTAAATCAAGCTTCGAAAAGACTACTGAACCTTGAAGTTGATCAAATAAGTCATCAATGTGAGGTAGAGGATATCTGTTCTTTACCGTTACCTGATTCAGCTTCCTGTAGTCAATGCATAGTCTCAAAGACACATCCTTCTTCTTTACAAACAACACAGGAGCTCCCTACGGTGATACACTGAGTCGGATAAAACCACTATCAAGTAACTCTTGCAATTGAACTTTCAATTCTTTTAATTCTGCTGGAGCCATTCTATAAGGTACCTGCATAAAACTCTCAACGTTACTCACCCTATACACAACTACCCTCCTAGGTCACTTAGTCATTCTAGACCATCTACAACCAGGCTCTGATACCAACTGTCGCGCTCCAACCCGTGGTCCTACTTGGCCCCACGTTCGGGACATGCACGAAAGACGTCATAAAACACTTTTTCGATTTTTTTTTTCAAAATATACTTTCATAAAAGATCCATATAACAAACTCTACAAGTTTAAAAAATTGATTTTACTACACACAAACAACTTTCACAACTTTAATTACTTAGACCCTAGGGCTTACACACCTTTAATTACAATTTACAAATCACCAACACTTTATCAAATATAGGTGATACAAGGATAAAGTCTCGGGTACTCTACCCCAAAGGTTATACATTTACATAATGTAGCCTTTACAAACACTTGTCCCAAAAACTCTTACCAAAACCACCACGACCTCCTCCCTTGTGTAAGTGACCTATCCCTTTGGCTCGCCTTTATCTAAGGAAAACAACATTGATAGGAACGGGGTGAGAATAAATCTCAGTAAGCTACTAAAATGCAACTACGTTACATGCTGAAATGATACTCATAATTGAACAATGTCAATAAACATTCATTTAGCACATAACATGAGGGGCAAAGCCAACTCATCATACCACACATAAGGCGGAAATAAACACACATACGTGGATACTGAGCCAAGGTTCTCGAATTAAACATATAACCATCTGAGAGGTATCAACTGAGCAGCACCAAAGGGGTTGAAGCCGGTTCCGGAACCAAACAATAACAACAACAACAACGGGGGAAAATGACACAAAGTCATAACCCAAACGGTGACTAAACTCACACAAAGGAGAGCTATCCCAAACCCAATCCGTGGCCCAAGGAAAGGGGTTAAAAATGGGAAACCAATGGTAGAAGCCTTACAATGAACTTGGCTCGTGTGCCATTATAATCCCTACCACTGCCCGACTCCACAACAAGAAGTACCAGCTGGACTTTACACGAGAGCATAGTAATAAATACTTGCTTTAAACAACAACCGGGGTATAATTCCAAAGTAGGGAACCACACAAACCATCATAAAGATGTAAACACGCTACTCATAAAGAGTTCACAACATTGACATGAAGTCACAACACAATCCTTTATCAATGACATTAAGTCACAACACAATCAATCCAAATGGTTACATCAATTTAAACTCGATCACAAAGGACCAATTCCACCACTTTGGTGTTTCACAACAACCATCTAGGTACCCTAGGATATCACCTAAGACCTAAACCAAGATTGAATCACAACTCAATTAAATTGGAACAGTTTTAGTCCCTCCATTCACCTGGGCGGCCACCCACATCAGAATGTGCGGTCGCCCAAAACATCACCTTCAAGCCCTAAACCTTCCCGATGGAATGTGCGGCCGCGCGCCCATTTTGGGCGGCCGCCCACATCACTCGACAGGCCAAAACGCACTAAATTTTACTCCCTTCGTTTCACCGTCCCAAAAGTACTACTACAACTTCTATCTTACCAAATATAACTCAATACAACTGAGTTACACAACACTTAAACTAACTTCTTTACAACATCACACTACAAGAAAAATGAGATTTTGCTACAAAACGATTTGTCGCAAAAAGTTAAAATTTCGTAGCTAAAGCCATTTCGCGACGAAAAGGATTTCGTCGCATTTTCGTCGCCTATGCAACGTCGCTAAAGAGTATCGGCGACGAAAATATTTTCGTGGCTATAAAACAATGGTCCACGACGAAAAAACTCAATTTGTCGATAATCTCTTTCTGCCACAAAAATTAAATTCATCGCTATTGATTTTTTCCAACAAACAATTTATGTAGCCAAATGAGTACCTTTAACAAGAAAAAATATTTTGTCGCCATGTAGCTGTTTTTCACTACAAAAATAATTTCATTCGTTATAATTTCATAATTACTATAAAAATTTTCATAGATACCCTTATATGCTACTACGAAAAATAGTTTTATAGCTATTACTATGTTCTCCTACTACGAATTATTTTCGTCGCCAAATATCAATATCTGACTACAAATAATTTTGTCGCCAAATATCACTATACATCAATTGCAAATTGTATTTATTTGCTGCCCCATTATTGATAAATAATATAATTATGAAACTATCAAAAATACAATGCTACATCGAAATATATGTAATTGATTACCACAAAAATTGTCAATACATCCACAAATAATGAAGTTCAATGTAACCACTTCGTAAAATCAAAAACAAAAACACATGTCTTTATCATCTCAAAACAGAAAGCTAGATACATGACAATCTTTCAAAGGGAAAAAAAATACATCTTCAATGTATTTCCAAATTCAGTAGCTCTGCCAAAAAACTATACCAAGTAATCACAATCTGCAAAAGCAAAAAATGGATAATAAGTTATTAGTTACTATATGAAAAAATAGTAACATAATTAATAAGTATTAAAAGCTGCTATCATTAAGGCCTGATTAAAGTATGAATGATCATGAGGAACACAAGGCCTACATGTCATTGGTCTTAAACCACATAAAATACTTCAGGAAAAAAAAAAGCTCGACACAAAATCATACTCCCTCTGTCCCAGAAAGATAGTCTTATTTTGACTTTTTATGGTCAACTTAAATGAACTTTGACCAAGCATTGGTGTCAATCTAATGATCACAATGAAATTTTAAAAATTATTATTGATAAATCACTTAATGATTTGTCAATTACAATTTTTACAATTTCACTAGAATGAGTAGATCAACATCAATGACTGGTCAAAGTTCATTTATGTTGACCATAAAAAGTCAATATGAGACTATCTTTCTGGGACAGATGGAGTATTACAAGAACACCCCTATTCTAAATATCAATCATCAAATTAGTTGTAGTTAAGAATTGAGATATTCAACACATAGCAGAGCAGCAAACATGGTAGAATTACCAATTAATGATGCACCCAAGCCATAGCTTTACTGTAAATTAAACCAAATATCACTCGCACTTCCATAAAACAAACTTATAAGCTCCAAACACGATAACATTACTCTAACAACGGTTCATCATCAACCGTCAAAACTCAAAATAAGTAATTCAATTACTCTTGTTCCAAACTATACACTGATTTGAAATAAAATTACCAACTTACCTTTTAGAGCAATACACCAAAAACAATAATCTAACACTATTGTCACTTTGTCTTGTATAGTACTTGTTGTAGCCAATTATTCATCCAACACTTTTGATGTATATAGATCGATACACACACACACACACACACACACACACAATCTAATTTAGCTTTACGGTTAAGAGCTTGTATTATTACTGAGGAAGGTGAGGATAAGGTGATTCACCTGATCGGGAGATTGTTCTTGAACAAAATGGGTTCCTTCAGGCAAGTATATAATCTCCAGATTAGGAACAAAGTGCTTCACCTTGCCACTCCTAATGTAATCCTCCATTCTCGAGAATTTGAACACATAATCTTTCTCACCCATGATGAACAATGATGGAGCTTCTACTTTTGGATCTTCTGTAATCCATGGCCTTTCATGCAGCGTCCTAAAAAAAAATGAAAAAATTCAAATGAATGTTGATTGACAACACATGCATGTGCTTTCTAATTATAAATACTGTATTGCATAATGCAAACTAGTAATCCACCCTGAAAAAACATGATCATGTCTTTCTTTTTGGTATGTTCCGTAACAATTAAATCTTAAACTAAAGAATAATTCTTTTCAACGAAGATTATTATTATTATTATATTATTTTTTATTTTTTTGCTTAATAGAGTAGAATCATCTTTTGGATGCTTTTAAGAATTCCACACCCCCATCCCCACCAAAAAAAGACTTAAAAGAGTTGGCAAGGTGTGTTGCAGTTATCATCTTACCAAATCAATGCAGTTAGTTATATTACCATCATCAAGGAACACATAGAATTCAGAAATCAATGTAGTACTCCCTCTGTCCCGGAGTAAATGTCATAGTTGACAAGTCAATGTTTTTAAGCTTTTAGTTGTGTTTCCTTGAGTGTCCCAATCTAGTCATATGGGTAGAGGGACACCTCCTATGACATTGCAATGCTTGTGCCTATTAAAATGGGTTGTATAGGAAGATCACCAAACTTCATACCCAATTTTTAGCAAGACGGCATTTATTTTGGGACAAACAAAAATGGAAAGCCAGACATTTATTACGGGACATAGGGAGTAATATTTTATGAATAATTAGATAAATATTCAGAATAATTGAAGCATCAATGGAAGTGGAACTGCAATGGTTCTTTCAAATAAGAGTAGGCCTACATTTAGTTACCTGTATGGGACTTGAAGTGCAGTTTGGAATCCAGATTTCTCATACAAAGCCCCGTAGGCTGCAAGATCCTCCTCGGTGAACCAAGGGAGTAGAGGAGTAGATGACTCAACCAAATCCATAATCTCCTAGTTTTCAGCAGCTATGGGTACTTCACATTTTGAGAATAAGATGTAGACTTTCCGCACTACTGTTTTAGCATCTAGACGACTGAAATCAGCTTCAGCTCTTCCAGGTTCCTTGAATGAGAACCAGGACAGTAAAATTACTAAGAACAAACGAATACATGTTCTTGAAAAAAAGAAGCAAAAATATAGTAAAAAAGGAAAATAAACAAACAAAGAAGCAAAGGAAACTACTAATTACCCGCCATCTAGAAATGTAAAAGCCTTCAAGGAGGCGGCTATCACGAGCAACAGGAGGACCTGGGGGCATGAACGGTATACCAAGAGTAACAACTCCTAAGACCCTCTCAGGATGAACAAGGGCCATATCGTAAGCAACAAATGCTCTGAAATCTTTACCAATGACATATGCCTGTGGATAATGAGAGGGCAAGAGATGAACACTTAATAAGAGAGTTACAGTATTAATGTTTAACTTATAGTTACTTCCACACATTGATTGCATCATCCAAACCATTTAATGTTTCTTCGGTCATGTGATTTACACAAGCATCGCCTTCACATATTTTACCATAAAACCAGCCCAGACCTGACATCTTTGATTATTTCAAAATACTACCCTCGTCCCGGAATGATAGTCCCATTTGGTTTTTGATGGGCAACACAAGTGAACTTCGACCAAACATTAGTGTCTATCTAATCATCCCAATGAAATTCCAAAATGTTATTTAGATGTCATTTGTGTTTGGTCAAAATTCACTTGTGCTAACCATCAAAAATCAAATTAGAATGTATTTATGGGTTGGAAGGAGTGTATCATATTATTCAAGTGAAATTTAATGCTCCCTCTGTCCCAGAAAGATAGTCTCATTTTGACTTTTTATAGTCAACAAAAATAAACTTTGACCAAACATTGGTGCCAATTTATGATCACAATGAAAATATAGAAATTGTTATTAATAAATCACTTAATGATTTATCAATTACAAATTTTAGAATTTCACTAGAATGATTAGATTATCACCAATGGTTGGTCAAAGTTCATTTTTGTTGACTATAAAAAGTCAAAATGAGACTATCTTTCCGGGACAGAGGGAGTATGATAAAGCAGATTTAAAAATGTTGACTATTTTACAGTATCTGATACCATAGAAGACTATCCATATGATATCATTATTGATTACTCTATAGTCTATACAATTGCAAGTGAAAATTAATACTCCCTCCGTCCCAAAATGATCTTCTCATTGTCCCCAAAAGTTCTCCTCCTTTCTAAAACTTAGATGTCAACTCGAGTCTATATATGATTCAACTTTTAATTTATTTCTTAAAATACATAAAATATTCTGCTGCGAAACACAATTGGGAGGAGTTTATGTACTCTAATTCACACAAAATACAGAACATTTTACATTCAGCCTCAAGAAAATAAACACATAATAATAAATACAATTAAATTACTTGAAAATGGTACACAACATTACCTGAATGCGTACACAACATTACCTGAATGCACTAGAGATTATAGCCTCTTCAACAAAGAGGACCAAACTTTGTTAATTAACCTACTATTTTCCAACTGTGCACATATTACAATTTTTACAGAACAGCGTTTGAATTCCACAAAAGTCAGATGACAAAGATGAAGCTGTGTGTCGGAGAGAGAGGGAGAGAATGGAGGAATTCAGAGATAGCAAGATATATAACTGTTCGACGGCGAAGGGAGAAACCAGCGATAGTGGTGGTTCTATCTGGAATCCCTAATCAAAATACCCAAAAAAAATAACTCTCTTTGAAAACTCTCTGACCATGGAATACTAAAAATCGAATTAAGATTACAAGGTTTATGGACACTGAGAGAGAACCTAGGAATTGGGAATGGCGAAGTGCTGGGCTTGGCGACGTCCGTCAAGCGTCAGCAGGGAAACAACTCCCTCAGTTTTCCGCCGGCAAAATTGATTGAGTTAGGAGCGCTTGGTTTGTTTCGTCTCAGGAACGGTGATGGAAAACAATTGATCGTATAGGGGAGTAATAGGTTTTCTATCAAAGAGCTTCTATTGGCACCACATATTTGTTAAGCTAACCCCAAAGTTTGCATCAAATAACTTGTAATATATGCATTAGAAGATGTATTAATATAATAGGGGTGATTTTAGAATAAGGTCATGGGTGATTTTAGGGGAAGTTTTTGCTATGAAAAAAAATCATAGTAGAAGAGTTATTATTTTGTAGCAAAATGATATTTATTTTTTCAACCAGGCGGGATCTTGAGAGCGCCAAAAATTTTGCCTCCTATCAAAAAAATTCCACTTCATTCAAAGACGAATAATTTTATTTTTGTTGTTTTAGTCCGACATTTGGCTACAAAATCAATTTCGATGCCATAAATAAGCAATTGTCTATGAATTAATATTACATCGCTAAATTAAGTCTTTTAACTACAAAATTATTTTGTAGCTAAGTAAATTGTAGCCAAATCCCAATTTTCTTGTAGTGTCAACATCAACTTTCCCCAACTTTATTATCCTTTCAGGTTCTTTAACAAATAATACAACAAAAGAGTTCATACATCACATATATGACCATTTTAACATTTAAAGGGAAATTAGTAACTTACCTATTTCCGGAAAATTATCGAGAAAATATGTTTTGATCGAGTAGAAATGACCTACTCAACGCCCTGATCATTTTTATATAATTAGTTTTTAAAACGGAGAAGTAATTAAAAAGAAATAAAATCAAAATGAAATGAACTTACATTTTCTTCAATGAACCAGAGAGAGTAAAATTTGGGAAAGTATATATGTATCTATGCGCAGAGAGAGATAGAATGGGATAAGAAGGTTTTATAAAAAAGATCTTTACCCCATTTTTTTTATTTAAGTCATTCAACTTTCCATTTGAACAAATAACCCCCTCTAGTTATATTTTCATATATAACCCTTAAGGTTTCAACTTAATCAATTAACTCCCTTAACACTTGTTACTACTAACCAAGTGACTAACACAAATAATCAAACAATATGTGCAAGTCATAAAATATGATGCAATACATAAAATGCACACATAAGTTCAAATTAAAATCCCAAAAAATATAAAATAAATAGGAACGGGTTTTGAGGTCGTTACATGTTTCCTACTGATTTTCTACCTCCTTTAACCTCTCCAAATAAGGACTCTACAACCTTCTCCAAACTTAGGACTCCTAGAATTGGTCCCTAAGTAATCCAATACTTATAAATATAGGGTTGAACGACATAAACCGACCTGGTTAAATGGGGCACATAAACTCTAGGCCCATACATCATAAGGCTCGTACAATAAGGCCCATCTTCTCATAGGCCGACATCAGTAAGGCCGAGCAGGCAGTCCTTGCCTAGGCCGAGTCCGAGAAAGCCTAATCCCTAGCCGGCCTCTATGACGAGCCGAGTTAGATGACGGGCCGACTTACATCGTAAACTTCCCATTATCGTCGGGAAACCTCTTACAGAGTTATACTACAACTCTAAAATTAAGAGTCCTTATCTGAACCAAGATAACTCTCATACCAGATAACAGGATATCGTCCATCCTTATCAGGAGTCTATCTCCAAGGAATATGAGTCCTACATCACCACGGGCTTCCTGGCTTTCCTATCAAGTCAGAACTCATACACCCACGCCTATATAAACAGGTCCTCTACACAGGAAACGGGTAATGAACTTTTGGCTCTAATCTAGTCAATTGATTCTCTATTTCTAATCACCCATATCCTTATTCTTACACCGGAGGGCCTTCGCAGGTGAAGCCCCGGTGTAGTTTACGTTTGTTTCGTGTGTGCAGATTCCGTCATCAAGAACTGTTGCTGGGATTATCCAACCCGTTAGACGAAGGCTGATCCAACCAGATTTTGGCATCATCAGTTTGGTTCCATTGCCGGAAAATCGATTGATCAGTTCTTTAGACAATTCCAAGATCATGGCCGGAGAATTAGTTGACGGGCGAGAGGCCACCCCTTCTAAAGAAACCACAAGGGATGCACCGCCCCCCGACAACACAAACACTGCTGCACAGAACCAGAGGCTCCCACCTACGGCACCCGCACAAGGGGGAGGGATGCATACCCGCTCAAAGGGACCGGCCCCCAATGTTGTTAACCAATACGGGCGTCGCCGACGGACAGGATCCCGCAATAATGGGGCAGGACCATCACAACCGCCGCCACTGGACAAAAGAGCGTTGCTTCAAAAGAACGTTCACACACTCCAACAGCTGGCCGAAGCCCAGCGGACCCTGTTAGATCTTGACCCCGAAAATTCCATGGCCAACCTACTTCAGCCATCCGGAACGAGGGGGACAAATCTGGACGACAGAGTGAGCAGAAGGGAGCCCCTACAAAATTATAGACGGGATATGCCTCCCCGGAGCCGAGTAAGTCGCCCAGACGGACAGTTAGGAAGACCCAATCTAGATGAAGATCTGAGGGACCGCATTAATCGCCGTCGGGAAGAACAAGAAGATGAATCCCCTGGAGTGAGAATTGTAGGGGAAAGACGTCGTGGGGACGCCCGACGTCATTCGCCTCTCAGACTAGATCCACCAAGGCGCACCCCACCCCGGCAGGATCCGCCCCGGCACACTCCACCCCGCCGTACTCCTTCAAGGCATCGACTTGAACCGATCCAAGGTGCAAGAGGACGCCGTGATCGAAGCATAGTCAGTTCCAGTCATACCTCGGCATTCAGCACAAGGGACATTGTTGACCTTAGAGAGAGACTCAACAACATTGAGATGATGAATCAGGGGCACAGGAAACCCAATAATGATTACGATGCCATGCGCCCTTTCGCGCAGAGGATTAAGGATGCACCACCTAATCCGCAGTTAAAGCTCCCACATCTAGACAAATACTCCGGCAACGCCGACGCTCTGGATCACATCCAAGCCTTTGAGGCCACCAAGGCCCTAGTGTCCAATCAGGATGACGTGCTGTGCAAGGCCTTTGCAAGCACCTTAACAAAGGCAGCCCGGTCCTGGTTCATGGACCTTGAGAAAAGTAGCATCAATTCCTTTGCCAAGTTGAAATCACAATTTCTGGAATATTTTGCTACTGTTGGTGCTAGAAAGAAAAGGTTGTCTGACCTAGCCAACATGGTCCAGAGCAAGAATGAGTCCACCCTGAGCTTCTACAACCGGTTTAGGGATCTTGCCGACTCAATAGAGGAACGCCTGACCGACAGGGAGATAATTGTATGCTTCACGAATGGTCATAGGTCAGAGCAGCTAACTTATGAATTGTCGGTCAGAGAGCCCCTCACCAAAGCCAAGTTGTACCACGTTGCTTATGCCACGGTCATCGCCGAGGAGAAGAAAAAGACGTTATATGGTCATAAGGAACGAGACCGAGATCATGACAAGTCACATAACGAGAACTTTTCCCAGGGGACCAACGGGGGAAACAGCAAGGGAAAAAACAGGACCAGGGGGACCGAGACATTCACCACATTCAATAAACCGATCTCTGAGATCATGAATCTGGTGGATCTTCCCAACCCCAAGCCTCTAAAAGACAACCCGAAATACCCAAGTGATACCACAAAGTATTGCTCCTATCACAGAGATAACGGTCACGACACCGAGAACTGTTTTGCCCTGAAGAAGATTCTGCAGAAATGGGCGGACCAAGGCAAGCTCAATCAGTTCATGACCAAGGACAATAAACGCCCAAGAGAAGAAGATAAAAACAATGATCAGGTCGACAGGCCACCTCGGGCTAGGTTGATAGGTGTGATCCGAGAGGAAATTCCATCCAACAAGAAACTCAAGGAGCAGATTTACGAGCTAAGTAAAGTCTTCCACATCCCTCCCTGGATCCATGAGAGGGAGGAAGTGATCAGTTTTTCTCCGAATGAATTGGCGGGAAATCGTGCAATGAGAGAACAACCATTAGTCATCACAGGCCGCATTGATAACTGCGAGTCGGACAGACTCCTCATAGACTCCGGAGCGGCCAAGGATGTGCTATATTATCGCACCTTTAAAGAGATGGAACTTCCTGATACAATGCTGAACCCGTATAATGGAAGGCTAGAAGGGTTCACTAATCATAAGGCCGATGCCAAAGGAACCGTTGACTTACTCCTGGAAGTCGGCACTCACCCCTACAAAACCTCAGCCACGGTCACCTTCATAGTCATGGATCTAGACAGTGATTACCATGCAATCCTAGGTGTACCCAGTCAAGGAAAGTTGGGTCTGGTTGCTTCCCTCCCTCACCAAAGGGTGAAGTTCCCCACCCCGGCTGGAATCGGGTGCGTCCCAAGGTCACCGAAAGATTTTTTGGAGCACGTGATGAAATCCAGGAAAGCAAAGGCCAAAATGGAAATTGATACTCCTGATAAAAGAATCACGGTTTCAAAATCAACCACGGTCACAACCTCAACGCCACATATCGGTGTTATATTGGCGTACATTGAAGATGAACCTGACGAGTGGGTTATTCCTGACAACGACACCCCAACTAGGGACGAGGTTACCTACGATTTAAACGGCTTTGGCTGCATCTCGATGAATACAGCTACGGACAACTGGGCTCTCGCCGTCGTCCCTAGCTCGGGGGCCACAGAGCCGACTGATATGGAAACCGAGATCGAGAAACTGTTGGACATGGAAAACCTAAGTTTGGAAGGGGAAGACAAGGAAAAGGTCAAGCAGATCATTGTCGAGACCCTAGAGTTCAGAGACGGCCCCGAACTTAAACCAGTGGATCAGTTAGACGAGGTCGTCATCAACCCAGACCATCCAGATCAAAAAGTGAAGATTGGGAAGCAGCTCTCCCAACAAGAACGAGAAGAGCTCATTCCCTTGCTCCAAAACAATTTGGACGTATTTGCGTGGAAAGTAGATGACATGGTGGGAGTGAAGGAAGCTGTTGCTCTCCACAAACTGGAAGTCGACAAGTTCTTCAAACCGGTCAAGCAGACAAGACGAGTTTTCTCTACCGACAAGGAAAAAGCAATTGAGACCGAGGTCGATAAACTCCTCAAAGCCGGAATCATAAGAGAGGCAACTTACCCTGAGTGGCTTGCAAACGTAGTCATGGTAAAAAAGCACAATGGCAAATGGAGGATGTGCGTTGACTTTACGGACCTGAACAAGGCCTGTCCCAAGGATAGCTATCCCCTTCCCAGGATTGACAAGCTCGTAGACTCCATTGCCGGCCATCAAACCCTCAGTTTCTTGGACGCCTACTCTGGCTATCATCAAGTCAAAATGGCAGAGGACGACATAGAAAAGACGGCTTTCCAAGCTGCAGGCGGCGTATACTGCTACGTCATGATGCCTTTCGGCTTAAAGAATGCAGGAGCCACGTATCAGAGGATGGTGAACAAGGTCTTCAAATCTCAGATAGGCCGGAATATGGAGGCCTACATTGATGATATGGTGATCAAGACCAAGATCGGCAGCCATATACCAGATCTGGAGGAAACCATTAACAACTTAAAAGCTAACGATATGAAGCTCAACCCTAGCAAGTGCGTCTTCGGGGTTACAGCGGGCAAGTTTCTAGGTTTTATGGTTTCCCAGCGAGGCATCGAGGCTAATCCAGAAAAGATCCAAGCCTTGATCGATATGAGGGAGCCGACTAGTATTAAAGAGGTTCAAAGGTTGAATGGGAGAGTAGCAGCACTCGGTAGGTTTATTGCTAAATCAGCAGAAAAGTCCCTCCCCTTCTTCAAAGCCTTGAAGGGAACCAAGGATTTTGCTTGGACGCCAGAATGTTCGACCTCGTTCCAGCAACTGAAAGACTACCTCGGCTCTCCACCCCTACTTAGTAGCCCGGTCATGGGTGAGACATTGTACGTTTTCTTAGCTGCAACCGACCGAGCCGTAGCAGCCGTGCTAGTCAGAGAAGAAGGCGGCATCCAGAAGCCGGTCTACTACGTCAGCAAAGCACTGTCGGATACCGAGAGTAGGTACTTCAATGCCGAGAAAATTGCTTATGCCTTGGTAATTGCAGCCAGAAAACTACGAGCTTACTTCTCGGCTCATCCCATCACGGTCTATACCAATGCTCCTCTTAGAAAAATACTTCACAAGATGGACAGCTCAGGATGCCTACTTAACTGGTCGATCGAACTGACCGAGTTCGATATAACCTACAAGCCAAGGAAGACTCTTTTGGCCCAACCTCTTGCTGACTTCTTAGTCGAGACCGCCTTTACAAGTGAACATACGGCGACCACCCGAAAAAGGAAGTTCCCTATGGATAGAGAGCCCTTGGAAGAACTACCGCCCAACTGTTGGGTCCTATACACTGACGGGTCAACTACCCAAGGAAGAAGCGACACCGGGGTCTACTTGACTAGTCCTGCCGGTGAGCATGTTGCACGTGATTTTATCAGGTTCAAGTTCCCTGCCTCAAATAATCAGGCTGAATATGAAGCCCTAATCCTGGGACTTGAAAGAGCCAAGTTCTTTGGCGCAACAAGACTGGTAGCATACAGCGACTCCCAACTGGTGGTGAACCAAGTTAAAGGGGAATACAACACCGAAAACCACATGCTGACCAAATACAAAGACCTCATCCGAAACCTGACCAAGAACTTTGAGTTCTGGGATATACGACAAATCGGTAGAGAATACAACCTGGAAGCCGATCTACTTTCAAAGATGGCAACAGCTGAGGACTCGGACCCCCTGATCATTTACACTGACCAGCCTGCCTATGAGAGACTGGAGATTTTGATCCTAGATGACGAGGAAAGGACATGGATTGACGATTACAAGGACTATTTGGAGAAGGGAAAACTTCCCGAGGACGAGTTAGAGGCTAAATCGATCAAAAAGAAGACGGCAAGATACATGGTCTGGAATGGCATCCTGTACAAAAGGTCATTCTCTAGACCTCTCCTAAGATGTGTTGCGCCAAAAAGCACCGAGAAACTCCTCGCCGAGGTACATGGGGGAGTCTGTGGGGGACACCCGGGGGCCAGAACCCTTGCCGACAAAATCATCACACTTGGCTACTATTGGCCAAACATGAGGGAGGATGCCCAAGCCTACGTAAAAAGGTGCGACAAATGTCAATGCTACTCCGACCTACCCAAAGTTCCTGCCGTAGAGCAAAGCTTGGTCATACCGACATGGCCATTTGACATGTGGGGAGTCGACATCATTGGACCATTTCCATTAGCCAAAGGGAGCAACAAATATGTAATTGTGGCGGTCGATTACTTCACAAAGTGGGTAGAGGCGAAACCGCTAGCAAAGATCACTGAAGAAAACGCCATCAACTTCATCCATGACTATATATGGTGCCGTTTTGGCGTGCCGCACACTATAGTGACAGATAATGGCCTACAATTCTCTGATGCCTTCACCGAGGAGTTGAATAGGTTGGGAGTCAAACACAAGAAGTCATCAGTCAGCCATCCTCAAGGCAATGGACAGGCCGAGGCCGCCAACAAACTTGTCTTAAAAGCACTCACCAAGAATTTGGAAGGCAGTCAAGGAAAGTGGCTGGACGAACTCCCCCTAGCTCTATGGGCCGTCCGTACAACCACTCGGGGGCCAACTGGGGAGACACCCTTTGCTATGACTTATGGTTCAGAAGCGATGGCACCAGCCGAGATGGCCTTGCCGACTTTCAGAGTAACCAACTATGACGAGGTCGTCAATGAGTACAACCGACTATTAAACCTAGACCTAGTCGACGAGAAAAGGGTGACCGCCCAACTCAGAATGATCAATTACAAGCAAAGAACCAAGGCCTACCATGACAGCAAGGTAAAAAAGAGAACCTTTGAAGTAGGTGACTGGGTACTCAGAAAAATTAAGTCGACACACCTGAAGTCACAACAGAATAAGCTCTCGCCAAACTGGGAAGGCCGTTACGTCATCACCCACATTATACGGGAAGGGACCTACATGCTCAAAACTCCAGAAGGAAAAGAGCTTAAACACCCATGGCATTCCGAGCACTTAAGAAAGTACTATCAGTAGCATCTCGGTTAGCTATTTATTCTTTTTATCAAATTTTCAGTTTAGATTTCTATAGTTGATATCTAGTTGTCTTAGTTTGGTTTTATCAATAAAATTTCCTTTATTTCATTTACATCAAGATTTGATTATAGTACATGACACGGTCTCAGCGTTGTTTATAACGCCGAGATCATCTAACGAAGTCGATGAGCACACTTAAAGCATGACTTCTAAAGCCTAGTGTCAATCTCTAGCACCCTGACGAAGTTGACGAGCACACTTATGCATAACTTCTAAAGCCTAGTTCCAATAACTAGAAACCTAACGAAGTCGATGAGCATACTTAAAGCATGACTTCTAAAGCCTAGTTTCAATAGCTAGCACCCCAACGAAGTTGACGAGCATACTTATGCATAACTTCTAAAGCCTAGTTCCAATAACTAGCAACCTAACGAAGTCGATGAGCATACTTAAAGTATAACTTCTAAAGCCTAGTTTCAATAGCTAGCACCCCAACGAAGTTGACGAGCACACTTATGCATAACTTCTAAAGCCTAGTTCTAACAACTAGCACATAAGATGATTTGAGTCGGTCCTAACGGACAGACTTAACGTAGCAAAACCGAGCAATAGATGTTCGACACGGCAATAACGGTGATCGACCACGGCCTACAGCCTAGCCCAAACCGGTTAACATGCATCGTCATTTCGAACTATTGACGCCTCAAATCGAGGAAAAGCAACTTGAACAAGACGGGATAAACACAAACCAAAGAATACAAATCCTTACAAACAATTAAGTGTTTACGCCCCCCAACACCGGGCACGGGCAAACAAATCCTAACCCCAAGGATTTCGAGTGTTAAAGCTCCCCCAGCAAATGCCAGGCCGAGCAAAATAAATACTAAAAAACATTGTTTTGGGGCCAAACCGGCCATTAGATACAAACAAAAACGAGGTTCAGGTCAGACTAATCAATGTCGGCGTCAGCCTCCTCTTCAACACTGGCAATCAGCTCGTCAAGATTCCCCTCCTCGACAGGCGAAGGCACCCACGGGGGGTTACCCTCTTTTCGATCTCGGCTGTGGATCACCCTCAGGCCCTTGTCAGAAAACGGAATTAAGGAGTGGACAGACCGTGCCTCAACACCGTAAGCATCCTGGTTATAGAGGCGTGCGAGCTTGTCAAGAGTTATATCAACTTCGGGGTCTATCCAGAGAAGGCGAGACAGATTAGACCAGGCATCATTGTAGGTAGTGCCGACTTCATCTTGAATGGCTGCCTTCATTGCCACACCCTTCTTGAAAGCCTCCACCGCCCGAATCTCCCGACTCGGAATACTCTCCTCCAATTGGACCAGCCTCTCCTCCGCAGCATTTTTCTCTAACACAAGGCCCTCCGCTCGTTGACGTTCTCTCTCCAGATCGGCCCTCGCCACAGCAGTCTCCTCCTTAGCTGTTCTCATCACCGTCTCGGCCCGACGAACCATCTCATGAGCCTCCGCCGACTTATCAGCTGCCTTCTCCAACTCTGCTTCAAATGAAGCCTTCTCCTTCTCAAGGGCTTTCTACTTTGGCCTTCAGCTCAGCATTGGAAACACGAAGAGGCTCGACCTCGTCCTCGCATTTCCTAGCGTTGCTTATGGCAAGCTGCATCAACGCGTATTCATGTTGGGCAATGGAGGCAAGCTGCAAAGGAAAGATCAAGACGTCAAAAGCAGAGCATTTTAATCAACAAACAATGAAATACAAAGTACCTCACTGATAAGTAGGCCCTTGCGGTTCCGAAGCTGTGTGGAGGTCGGATGGGTTTCCACCAATCTCTGAATAGTCCTTTGATTCATGGCCCTTTTTATGACGGCCGCACCGAGTTTGAGAGCAGGACCAGAGCGAATGGAATCATCAATATCTGGAATGATCACAACATTGCCTAGAGCAAGAGCCATATCATTGATCTCGACCTCAGAAGGACCCGAAGCCGAGGCTGAGCCACGAATAGGAGTTCTCTTGGGTGGGGGCTCTAAATTGTCCTCACCTTCTGCTCTGGGCCTCTTATCCCGACGACCCGCCTGGTCGATTTCCTCCTCAACAGGACTTCGACTGTGTTCCTGTGACTGATCATCATTCTCCATCCCGGTTTCCTTTTCAAGAGTCTCGACCTCCACCTCTTCTCCGCCGGCTCCAACTTGAATGACAGGGGGGCCCGTGGGAATGTTGGCGACTCCTTGGGCCTGCAGTGCCTCCTGCCTGGATGCCATGTCGGCATGGCGCTTTTCAATACCCCGGGTACGCGATAGTTGTTTTTTTCTTCTCGCTGCCATGGCGGGGTCGAGTTCCTTTTCTTCGATAATCTGGACATCCTCCATGGAAAGATCTGCACGAGAAGAGAAAGTTAAAAAGACGAATGGAAACAATCAAGGAAAACAAAAACAAAAGCATGGAGAAGAAATTACATCCTATAATATCCCGGGCCTTGAGACACTTGTCGGTCTCGGCCTTGCACACAAAGCAATCAGAATAAAAGACGAGATCTGGGTGAACAACCCAATCCGGGAGTCGACGCCCCCTTTCCACTACAACTCTCGGTTTAACTCCACCAATCGGCCCCCTCATCAGACCGGCCTCTACGTGGAATTTGAAATCAATCTCGGTCCGGGACCAATCCAGAGTGGCAGTAGCAGCAAACAATTCCAACCTCTTTATCAAGGCGGCACTCCAACCCGGACGGTGAACCACCTTAGGCTTGACAGGATTACGGTCCGGGCCTAAGAACTCCCAACCCTGACGGCTTTCCACTTTGATCACATGCTTATTCCAGCCCGTCACCTTATTCACGACACTCGAGATAGGAACCATGAGCTTGGGTTTGTTGGGCTCAGACTTGATGGTAATAGTTCTAGTGGAGGAATTATACGATGATTGGAAGAAATGGAAAAAAGCGGACATGCACGGTTCAAAGCCGAGACCACGGCAAAGGATTATGAAGCCGGTAAGATACCTGACCGCGTTAGCACCCAGATGGGCCGGCACAATGTTCCATTCCTCAAGAAATTCATTAATGAAGGGGTCAAGGGGAGCCGAAGCCCAAGCTGAAACTGTTTATAGAAAAAAGGAAGGAGGGCATCATCATAATAAAATTGTTTAACTTCGGCATCAGAGGAGAAAGGTCGGGCTTTGCTATAGAACAATTTGAACTCTCGTCTATCTACTCCAAAATTCTCGTAAAGGTCCCTAATCATAGCATCCCCACCAATAGGATGCTTAGGCCGACTTGACCCTGAGGGACCAGCCTCATCCCGACCTCTTCTAGAAGTCACAGCTTCATCATCAAACCGGTCAACTATCCTCCCAGAAACACCTTACTCGGCCATACCTGCAGCAACCAAGGGGTTAGAATCATCCCGGGATGAGGACGAGGTGACCTTACCCCCCGATTCGACTACTGGGGCCAAGGAAGGACCCTCAAAACGGGATCGAAAGGCTGATTTATCTTTAACATAATGAAGAAAAATGTGGTCTATAACAGCGTCAAGGGTATTCAGGAGTATGACGCCATCAGCACAACCTGGAAGGGCCTTGGGGGCAAACAGACCTGAAGGATACTTTACATCATCCCTAGGGGTCTTATTCAAAAACAATAAGTCACTTATTGCCATTAGTGACAACATTTTCCAAATTCCTTCTGACAACATATAAATCCTATTATTTCGCTCATAGAAACCAAACATAGCGTTGGGGTCAAGGTGAGGAATATCGGGCATATCAAGAGGAACAGCTAAAATTTTTCTAAAGACTACTCAGATACGGGAAATAAGAGCTTAAAAGCCCAAGAACCTCAACAATGGCGGAAAAAGGGAAAAGGGGCGAAGAAGTCAGAAGGATACCTTTGTCGGAAATTCGATCGGGCGAAAAGGTTTGGCCAACGGAGTAAATGAAGACGATCGGAGCCGAATGGAGAACTTTGCAACGGAAATCGGAAATGGTGAAGAACTCGCCGGAAAACGGAGGGACTGGTTCTCTGGGGAAAATTTGAAAATATGAAGCTGAGGGTTTTTTGGGATGTGTATATAAGACGGGTCGGATAGGGATGGTTTGGGCCAACCCGGCTATAACCCGTAACCCATGGGTTGCACGTACACCCATAAACTCATCATGACGCATAATTAATGGGCCATGTTTTCGAGGCAAATGTCCCATCACTGACACGCGCCGTACGAAAGGAAGGGTAAACGTTTGAAGTAACCGTCGTTTGGAAAACACGAACGGACTGCCAAAGCAATATTGACATGTGTCAAGCCGAGATCTACAGCAAGAATGCCAGTCGCCTTCAAAAATCACAAAAATCACAAACATTTCAGACGCCTGGATCGACATTGAGGGGTTCGGCGCATAGGCGTAACTGACATCACAATTAGGGACCGACATCCTTAATGATATAATGAGACGAGACCGAGATGAGAAAAGGTCAGGATAGGTCGATGTCAGGCGATGATTGAAGTTATGGTTGAACGACAGATGTCAATGCCTTCCATGCCGACATGTCAACTAAGATCAGATGGTCTGCATTAGTTTATAGCGACATCATGCAAAAGGTAGTGGTAATGGAAAAATTCAAGGTCATGCGAAACGCAAGGAGTTCAAACTATGAAATCAAATCAAAATCGGGGTAAAGATGGCAAAGGATTAAACCCCAGAATATGTATTTAGCAAAAAGACCCCCACAACAAGGTCGGGGGCCTGACCTATACATGAGAAATCTATTACTAAGTCATCCTAATTAAAGATTCAAGAAAAATCATAATCTTGATCTTGGTCTGCATCATCCTCCTCCCATTCAACGTCTCCATCATACCCATATTCATCAATAATGATGGGTTCAGGATCATCCTCACTATCATCTTCATCATCATCCTCGTCCTCATCCTCTGACTCTTCTGCACTAGAGTCGCCGGAAAACTCATCAGCCAGGTCCGGCTCCGAGTATTCACCATTGCTATCGGACGGTGACTCTTCCGCCGGAAAAGATGAACGTATCTTGGTTGGGAACATTGAATCGTCACTGCTCGAGGAATCATGATAAACTTGACGTTCTGATTCGGTACTCACTTCTTCCGGGAACGCGTCATCGTATTTCCTCTTCGGAGCCATCTCTGAATTTTCGATATTCTTGAAAAGCCTTTGAAGAATTCTTGAAAGTGAAAGTGATATAAAAATCCAATATGCGGATTGTCTATTTATATCTCTAAAATATAAAGGGGTGGAGTATTTATACCCCTCCGAATGATGGCGCAATTAATGAAGTGTTCCTTTTCCAAGAAGAACAATGATTTCATTTGTAAGAAAATCAGCATGACGTCAGGAAATCTAAACCCTTGGGGATATTGGTTGTTGGCTGTCAAATCAGATTAAATGAAGTGGCAGAGAAAGTACAAAAGCAGTTCCTACTCGGCATGCCGAGATAGAAACTCGGGGGCCACTGAACGACATAAACCGACCTGGTTAAATGGGGCCCATAAACTCTAGGCCCATACATCATAAGGCTCGTACAATAAGGCCCATCTTCTCATAGGCCGACATCAGTAAGGCCGAGCAGGCAGTCCTTGCCTAGGCCGAGTCCGAGAAAGCCTAATCCCTAGCCGGCCTGTATGACGAGCCGAGTTAGATGACAGGCCGACTTACATCGTAAACTTCCCATTATCGTCGGGAAACCTCTTACAGAGTTATACTACAACTCTAAAATTAAGAGTCCTTATCTGAACCAAGATAACTCTCATACCAGATAACAGGATATCGTCCATCCTTATCAGGAGTCTATCTCCAAGGAATATGAGTCCTACATCACCACGGGCTTCCTGGCTTTCCTATCAAGTCAGAACTCATACACCCACGCCTATATAAACAGGTCCTCTACACAGGAAACGGGTAATGAACTTTTGGCTCTAATCTAGTCAATTGATTCTCTATTTCTAATCACCCATATCCTTATTCTTACACCGGAGGGCCTTCGCCGGTGAAGCCCCGGTGTAGTTTACGTTTGTTTCGTGTGTGCAGATTCCGTCATCAAGAACTGTTGCTGGGATTATCCGACCCGTTAGACGAAGGCTGATCCAACCAGATTTTGGCATCATCAAGGGCCTTTCACCACAAGAAGGGGTTAACTTCTCTCTAATCAGTCTCTCTATCAAGAATCCCGTTTTTCCTCCTCCCTCACACCAAAACACCATAAAAAACTCATCTTTTCAAGCCATAAACATCATAAAACTCTTAGATCATCAAGGCCTTAGTCAAGGCCATTAATTGGAATCTCAAGAACACTTTAGGTAAACTCCTACGCTTTTAATCTCTACGTCTCATCTCATTCTTTATTTTAGAGTAGTGTAATCCCATCAAAAGTATCAGCCTAGAGCCTCTTCAATCCATGGAGATGGTCTCGAAGTACATGATCCGACATTCCAATAATTAAAAAATTAATTATTGGCTTTATTTGTTTTATTTGTTCTTTATTTGATTAAAAACACCTAAGCAAGACCAATCCTAGATTGGGTGGATTGGGTGCTCCTTGACCTTCCCAATCCATAACTTAACCCTCGAACTCAAGAATATCACGGTCCGTGTTCCGTTCAACAACATGGTGGCGACTCTCAAATCATAAAGGCGAGCGGGAATCTTCTCGGGTGCAAACAGTGGCGACTCCGCTGGGGATAAATTAAGTGGGTTAGACTTGCGTACAATTAGGTGTTTTTAATCGTTTTAATTTTCTGCAAAAAAATAATTTTTTCTGAATTTTTCTGTAAATTTTCGGACTGCTCTGCTCTGTTCTGAATCTGGGATCAGGACTGGAATGTCTCGTACAAGATATCTAAGTCTCGTACGAGACATCTCAAATCAGCCGCCAAACTTTTGCTACAAACTTGAAAAAGTTAAAGAAAAGGTTGCTAATCATTTAACTAATCATTACACTTTTTCTTTTTTAATCATCAGTAATCGTTAGGCAATAATTGCAACTTGATTTGAAAAAAAAAGGGGTCCTTTTTTCCTCCCGTTTGGCGGCGGCAGGTAGGGTTTGACTTTTCGGGTTGACCGACCCATTAAAATATATATATATATATATATATATATATATATATATATATATATAATAAATAAAAAAATTTACAAGCTAGTCATTAAAGCTTTAAAAATTGCAGATTAGTCATTGGATTTTGGAAGCTGCAAAACAGTCCCTGATTTCCAGATTATTCCAAAAACAGTCCCAGGTTTTTAGAATATTCCAAAACATTCCCAGATTTTTGGAAATCCCAGATCAGTCCCTGGACTTCAATAAAAAATCAGAATCTGAAGAAAAATAAATTATATATTTTCTTTGTTGTTTTACTCCACCCCCATATGTGCACTAAATCATTCATGTCATATATATGTATTGTTTTTGCGCTAACATCTTCTGCAACGGAGTATAAAAATTGCATAAATTAGGGGTGACTACTTTACTCATCCCCTAGTTTATTTTGCACCCATTAATGGGTAATGCAAGCACTGTGAGTACTTCTATCTCCTCTTCTATGTGCTCCTATATGCTTATGTGCTCCTTCTCTTCTCAAAATCATTTTGCAAACTCGAACTACGTTGACCTGAGTCTCTCTTTCTTTTTCTAAAGATTGAGAGAAACGTAGGCAACCACTTTAGTACGGTCAAAATATTTTACTTGCTTTAAAAAAAATTCTCTATTTTTCCTTTGACATCTAGAGCTTGACTCTCACACACGTGCACGCATGTAGAATAATTGCACTACATACCCTATAAACCCGGGTCCAATCGGAGGACGGATGTCGGTCAGCACTCTCATTCTAACGAATGGCCCTCGCCGGTCTCTCCAAAGATGGTGTACCTATTCCGTGACACGCTCCTAGACTGTGTTCATGGAGAGCTTTAGCCGTAAGCCTTGCATCAACCTCATGCATACATACTAGCTAATAAGACACTCCTCGAGAACGGTCGGTTCGATTCTTAGGGTTGTTTTAATCTTTGCCCAAGATAACGTGTTTTCTACAATCTATAATCCTCCCTTCATGAATTATTGACGAATGTCCCACGGAAAATTGTTGAACAAAGGGTTGCGATGGTGAGATGAGAATTTTCCTACGAGGATTCGAGTCTAGTCTCTCTCACCGTCAAGATCCTGCGTTTGACAAAGTCCCTTTCGGTTGTCCCTTACAAGAATTCATAAGGTTTGATTACATAAAAGGCGTTGTTTAACAAAGTGCAAAACAATTACGGAATCGCTTAGGTTTGGCTAAATTGAATGGTGGATTCCAATGAGAATATGAGACCATTGCCCAAATTGTCCGTTTGGGAGAGTGCAATATAGGTGAAAAACAAGGGGCTCATATTCTAGGGTGACAGAATCCACTATTCCAGGATATTAGATAGAAACCCCCCAAAACGGATTAAGTTCCGTCCGACCAAAATTAGGATTAAAATCAGAATTCTGTGTTTTGTGCTGGATGCCTCGTACGAGACATCCTTGTCTCGTACGAGACATACCCTTCTGTCCGTGTCAGTTTCTGTGTTGTGCTCGTTTGGTCTACCTACACTCACTCCTAAGCCTTTACACCTCATAAATTTGACTTGTTGGGACCTTAATCTGGGTTTAACGTAATCTCTATACCATTAGGTCCGTCCGAATAGCAACTAGATCGTTCCAAACTCACCCGACACCATGATTGGAAGCAACGACACCAATACTATCAATGAGGCCAAAGCTGAAATCTTGAAAGCCGCCAAGCAACTAGAAGAGAAGAAAGCTCACATAGACGCCTTAGTTGCCGAGCTCCATGCATTGAAAGTCAAGAAAGCTAAGAAACAAAAGAAGAAAGATTATGAATCCCCCGCCTCCTCTGAAGATGAGCCATCCTCTAGAAAGAAAGATAAAAAGTCTAAGAAGAAGCACTACGAGTCCGACTCTTCCTCTTATTCTTCCTCCTCCGATGACGAGGAACATGTCTATAAGACTACCAAGTCCAAAAAAGAAGGTAGTGGTGAAAGCAAAAAGGTCGATGCTCCTGTGACCATGAATTACTTTGAAAAGAAACTTGCTTCACTTGACACTCCAAAGGGACCATTCACTCCTTTTGATCCAGATTTTCTCCGATAATTCATCACCAAGCTGCCACGTAAGTATAAGAATCCTGATATGGCAAAGTTCAATGGCACCACTTGTCCCAGAGCTCGTGTCGAAACCTATACTTGGGCCATGTTACCAATGGGTGTTAATGACAGCACTTTAGCCCAATCTTTTCCTCAAACCTTGGAGGGTGCTGCAAGGGATTGGTACATGTCACTTCCGATATCCACTAGGCTTGATTGGTCAGAAGCATGCCGAGTGTTCCAAAGGCAGTTTGAAGATAACTCTACATACCGCCCTAATAGGAGGGATCTTGAGCAAAACAAGCAATACCCAAACGAGTCTTTTGTTGAATTTGCTAGAAGGTGGAGGCTCAAGCTCACAGAAATTTTTGAAAACCTAGTCTTAAAGAACAAATTCACATCTTCCTCCAATGTCTCCATGAGGAATTTCAAGATAAACTTGCCGGTAATTACTTTCCTAACTTCAATGAGCTCCACGAATCCGGAATAAGGAATAAGGATCGATGACCTCCTCAAGTCTAAAAGAAAGAGTAGTAGTTATCGCTACAAACACAAAGGTGCATCCAACAAAGAAACCTCCATCAATGCAAAGCTTTCAACAACCAAGGAAAAGGCAACCACTTCACTGTTCCCCCTCCCAAAAGAGAGAAGAAAGAAAGAGTCTACAACAAGTTAGAAGGGATCACTCAAGAAGAACTCTTTGACATACTAGTAGAAAAAGGAAAGATCACACCAAGAAATCCTCCTACTACACCAAGGGAACTCCCCCTCATCATGCTCACCACCTCTTTTGCAAGTTCCACAAAGCAACCGGCCATGACACCAACTCTTGTAAACACTTAAAGGATGTGATCCAAGATCTCATTGACAACAAGGAACTTGAAGCGCTGAATATCATCACCAATCCGCTCCCCTAGAGACGTGAAGAAGAAAAATCCTTATCCCCTCCCTTTCTCCCTAGAATTAGAATAGGTTTTAATTTCCTAGTATGAACTCGAAGAGTCGTTCTGTCATTCTAGTTCATCTCCCTCCTTCTCTAGTTTGTGTCAACTAAACTATCGAGTCTGTTTTGAATTTTAGTTATTAATAAAAGTCATTCTTATTCCTATACACTACTCTAAGGTTGTTCTACCTTTTGAATTTCTCTCTAATTCATGAAATGGATCCGCAAACAATAAATGTCATTAATCTAAAAACCTTGCAATTGATAATAGAAATGTCTAAACAAGTTTTGAGAAGAAGGCCTAGGGGCTACACATTACTATCACCGCGCTCATGTCAGAAGTCGAAGGACCACAATGGAAGAAAGTCAAAGGCATTATCATTCCCAAACAAAAGTAGGGCTACTCAATTCAAGCTTTGAGAGTAAAAAAAAAAAAAAAAAAAACTCTCAAGCTTCCTCAACCCCACAAAGAAGGAGTTTCAACCACACACAATGAAGTAATCCGAAGAGCGCACTAATGATTAGGCATTCTCCTAAAAACTTGTCAAGACATTTCTAGATGATTCACTTGCAAAATAATTGAACAAACCCTTAAGACATCAAAAATAAATACTAGGGTCCATTAAAGGTAGAACTATCTTTCTAGTACTTTGAGACAAGTAGCGTTCATTGTTGAGTCTAGGGGCTTCCTCTCTCATACACTTCTCCTTGAAATCCAAGCATCAAGGCTAGGGGCTTTTGATCCTTTCCTTCCCTAGTCTATTCATTCTCGAAATGTACGAACTCGTCAAAGTAAATCCGCACTAGGGGCTATCCTCTTCGCCTCTAACTCTCATTACAAAGTGCCTTATCCCCACCGAGTCGATGCTTGGAATACACGTCCCAAAAGCCAAGTCGATAGCTAAAATGCTTAATACATTCAAACCCAAAAATCTTGCATGTCTCTCCCCCAATAAGAGACAAAACTACTCTCCTCTCTGAGTCATCTTCGAGTACTTACTCTGTCAAAAAAATATTGAAAAGAGACGCAAAAAAGATGTCCGCTTGATTGAAAACCCGAAAGGGTGGTCTAGGCAAAAAACAAGGTGCGTCATAAAAAAATAAAATAGAGAGAACATTCTTCAAATCATTTCTTCTTCGACCTTCCTCTTTCCTTAAATCAATCAAGCGGGAGAGCACTCTTTTTCAAGTCAAAACAGCCTCATAAGTCTGTTCACGATGTCATCTACAACATACAAGATTCTTGGGGCTTGACTTAGACCAAAGCATGAGATAAAATTGGGGGAATAGAACGCGCCTCTCATCACCTTCACCGGAGACTTTTCAAACATGGAATTCTAGAGTGATTAAAAAGTACGCCCGGCTTACTTAGAGCATGCACATTGATAAGTATCATTGGTTGTCAGACAAATTGTTGTCTCCCTTGACACAACATGAATAAAGGAACGATCTGGACGGATCATATAGCATAAGGTAAACGAGTCTCACACGAGATAACCATCAGAGAAAATTCGTGGCACATCATCTCTACAAAAAGCCTGATTAGGCCCCAACTTGTCAAACACAAGCCCCTACACACACACACAAATCAACACATACAGTTCATCACCAATAAACATCCCATCGTGAATCCATACTATTCACACTACTTACACCAAGGTTGACCGACCGGGCATACACATAAATTTGTCACCGCCGCATGAGTCTAATCCAAAGATAAAATCGAAGCTAAATTGCTTGCTATAATAGGTTCTACTTGTTGAATGAACAGGTACACAAAAACCAATCCGTGCTCAAAAAGAAAAAGAAAAATTCAGCAGCGATCAGGCGATCCCCGCAGAGAATCCAGTCATAAAAATTTAGCATCCAGTACTTTCAATGTAGGAGCATTGATCGAGGATAATGTCCAGTACTTTCAATCAGCTCCATGAACTGATTGATCGAGGATATTTTGAATACTCAACATCAACTTTCAGCAAAGTCTGGAACCAGCATCGACGTTCTGCATCCAGTACTTGTAACGACCCAAAAATTCTAATTTCTATAAACCTGAATAATACACGAGCTACACTTGCTCGACAACAGAATACTAAAAATGACCATAGGCTAACCGCCTTTACTATTGAACAACCAAACCAACTAGAGTTGTGAAAAACTCTAGACACGCCTGGCAACAAAGGCCGGCACCAAAATAATAACAACACTTTATTACAGGCACAAAAGACATCTACCCAAATTTACAGAGTTTATATAACCCAGTAAAATCATCGTCCTCACGAAAATAAACATACATAAGCTCAATAGAGCAACTACCCATAAAAGCAACAACCTTCTCAAACATCCCCGCTAAGTCGTACCTTACTGACGATCTTCCTTGCTTGAAAACTAAGGAAAACAAATAAATAAATAAAGGGGTGAGATAAATCTTAATAAGTTACTAATGCAGATACATGGCATAATATCATGCATCTTAACTGAATAACTGAATCATATAACCGCATTACTGAATAACAGATATCACACAACAAGAGAGGCTCCCTATCGCCAACCGTCCCATACCGGTTGAAAATAACGACCAACTCTTCATGCCGCACATAAGACTGAAATAAACACTTAACAAAGGATACTGAGCCAAGGTTCAATCCGAAAGGATATAATAATCTGAGCAGCTTCAACTGGCAGTATCAACAGGCAGCATCAATAGCTGAAGCAGGGGTTCCGAAAACCAAACCATAACCATAAGAACCAAAGTAACAATAGGGGGAATATGACACAAAGTCATAACCCAATGCTCACACAAGGGAGCTAGCTCATCCCATGTAAGGACAATCTGGACTGGGGAAAAAGAAAAGGTACCAGTGGGAACATTATAATGAACTTGACTCGGGTGCCATTATAATCTCCTACCACTGCCTTACACAACCAAGTATGACCAGCTGGACTTTAAACGAAAGCACAATCAGTATATGATTCCAAAAATAGGGAACCATACCAAGTACATCATAAAGGTGATAAACTGCTCATAAAGAGCCCAACAAACAAGTGCGTTAGAAACATTTCTCAAACAAAGGATTTCAAAGTAGAAAATCCCACAAAAGCATCATAAAAATGTAACAACACCAAAAGACCCAAACGGTTACACATTTCAAACTTGATAATCAATAGAATTGGAACATTTCAGTTCATTCAGCAACCTGGGCGGTCGTCCACACCAACCTCTGCGGTCGCCCAAAACCACCCTGACCACGACCAAAACCTTCCAGTAAATTGTGCGGCCGCACGCCCATTTTGGGCGGCCGCCCAACACAATTCGCAGGCCAAAACTTAAATAAATTATACTACATCTGTTCCACGTCTCAAAAGTACTATTACAACTTCCCCCAAATATTTATTTAACATTCTAACTCTAATTCCCCGTCTCCAAAGTACTATTACAACTTTCACACTAAATCTATTTCACCGTCTCAAAAGTACTATCACAATTTTCCCCAAATATTTACATAAACCAACAATTACCATCATAAGTATCACATAATAAATATATGAACATTTTTATAATAAAAAGGGGAATAGTAACTTACCTACTACGGGGACAGTATTGACAAAAATATATTCTATTCGGATAGAAACGATCTACTCAACGCCCTGAACATTTAGGTGAAGTCGGATTTTAGAACGGAGGAGTAATTAAAAGAAATAAAATCAAAACAAGTAAGAAACTTTACCTTCTTCAACCTGGGAAAGAAATTGGGAAAGTTCTTTGTTTTTGTGTGAGTGAAAAACGCAGAGAGAGAAGGGATAAGAAGGAGGGTTTTTATCATGTTATGCATTTAGTAATTTTCCACTTAGGCCCTCCAAGTTTAACTAATTACACTTAACCCCCAAGGTTTCAACTTTAACACTTAACCCCCTTATCATTATTTTTATATTTTTAATTAACTTCCAATAAATATTTTATATCAACTACTATAACTTCTAATAATGCTGATTAATCATTTTGCAACTCAAATACTTTTATTAAATATATTAATAGATCAAGTAAGTCTTTTAAAATAATCACACTAATACAAATTAAATTATAAAATAATATTCTGCGTAAAATTTATATGAAATTGGGACGGGTCGTCACAGTACTTTCAATGTAAGAGCATTGATCGAGGATAATATTCAGTACTTTCAATCAGCTCCATGAACTGATTGATCGAGGATATTCAGAAGTCTACAAATCAACATTAAATCAAGATATTCTGCATCCAGTACTTTCAATGTAAGAGCATTGATCGAGGATAATATTCAGTACTTTCAATTAGCTCCATGAACTGATTGATCGAGGATATTCAGAAGTCTACAAATCAACACCAAATCAAGATATTCTACATCCAGTACTTTCAATGTAGGAGCATTGATCGAGGATAATATTCAGTACTTTCAATCAGCTCCATGAACTGATTGATCGAGGATATTCATAAAATCTACATCAAATCGTCCAGTACTTTAAATGATGAATTGATCGAGGACATGTTCAGTACTTTCAAACAGCGACGGCCTTTGATCGAGAACATCTAGGGATCCAGTACTTTCAATGTAGGAGCATTGATCGAGGATAATATTCAGTACTTTCAATGTAGGAGCATTGATCGAGGATATTCCCCAACAACTTCAACACAGTTAACCCCGACATCAACAACGAAGAATATGCTCAGAATTGGAACAACGAACTTGCCTCCTCAGTATGGGTTATTCTTCTAAACTCTAAACTTTACTTACCACAGTATTGCTTTCAAAAAAGTGATTTTCAAAATACCTCAAAACAACCATTTTTGGTGTTTTCGGAGTCGAACTACGTTTGGTCTGATTTCCTTCCAAGGAATACGTAGGCAGCTTTATAGCACGACCATACCCAGAGTTCTAAATGGTGTCTTTTCTATCGACGACGTTACTTCTTCCATAAGTATCGTCGCCGAGGGGCTCTGTAGACACCCCATTTTGAACTCAAATTTATGATTACACTACTCTCGTGTCTCGCCTTTGTGTTTTGATGAAAACTCGTTAGTTCTATCATGTTTCGTTAAGTTTCTGACTGACTCTGTTAGTCTGGGGGCTAAACTGAACAATGGGACTTTAGACAAGGATAAAACAGTAATCTTGGCTGGATATCTCGTACGAGACATAAAGAAATCTCCTCTGTCTGTGAGTCTGATTCACTTTCCTTCTCCGTTCCGATCTCTTTCTTGGCCAGCACTCTCCTAATCCGGGAAACATATCAGTAGGAGACTTCCTAGATGTTTCATACTGATTTCCTACCTCCTTTAACCTCTCTAAATAAGGATTCTACAACCTTTGAAACTTAGGACTCCTAGACTTGGTCCCTAAGTAATCCAATACCTATAAATATTGGGTCTTTCACCACAAGAAGGGGTTAACTTCTCTCTAATCAGTCTCTCTCAAGAATCCCGTTTTTCCTCCTCCCTCACACCAAAACACCATCAAAAACTCATCTTTTCAAGCCATAAACATCATGATACTTGTAACGCCAATCAAAAATCTCGTTAAATATTTGACTTATTTGTTAAATTCTTGAACTTACATATTATGTGCTAGTTTTACTTGGGTTAATTTCTTAACTGCTTTAGAATGTTAAGGTGGTTAAATGTCTAGTTTTGACTTTTGGGTCATTTGTGAAAATTTGACTTTAGGGGCCTTTTTGTTAAAAGTGAAACTTGAGGGGCCTAAGTGTTATTTTGTGAAACTTCAAAGTATATCTTGTTGCTTCATTTCTCAGAGAAAGCAAAGTTCATTTCTTCTCGTTCTTTTCTCTGTTTCAAAGTTAGGGTTAGAGTTTTACCCTATTCTCGACTTCTCGAGTTTAATTATCCCTCAGTTCTTGATTCTGATCCCGGATAAATATTCGTGGCGTTGAATAGAGCGTTCCAGGCCGATCAGAAATTTATTTGGGTAACTTTGATTTTTGACTATGTAAGTTATTAGTTCCCCCTTGCTTGTAATAACATTCATATATGTTATTTCTAATACTTGTGCTTGTTAATTTCGTGTTTGAGGTGATTTTTGTGATACTTGTAATTTTGGGACAACGGGAGTATAAATATACTGTACGGGAAAAGAAAGTGTAACTTGGAATAGTTGTTTAAGCATGTATGCACTTTGGGGTATGTTAAATTGTTAGTAAAAAGTTACTCCTACGCTTGGGACGGAGAATTCTAAGCCTGGAAGGAAATTGGGTTTTGGCTGGAAATTGCACCAGGCGCCCGCCTGATCTGTCTTGAGCGCCCGCTTGACCTCATGCCAAGCGCCCGCCGCTAGCCTCGTTTTAGTGCAAAAATCTCTGTTGAGTTTTGAGCGCGCGCCTGGATGGCGTCGAGCGCCCGCTTGCCCTCTAACCTTAGACCAAGCGCCCGCCTGTCTAGTCGTAGGCGCCCGCTCGGTCCCATGTCCTGATGAAAGTGTTTTAAACCTAAATTGAAATGAAAGTTTACCTTTCCTAAGGCATATATCCTTGGTATAAGATGTCCTAGCACGTGTATATGTACCTTTTGGGGCATTAGAACTTGGTCTTGAACATGAATACTCATTGAATTAGAATGAGAACTTAAGTATAAGAGTAGTAACTCTTCTTTATGTCTTGAAAGTGCTATGAACAAGCACTAATGTGTTATGCTTGCCTTGCAACCAATGATTGTGCACCTTAGGGGCATTAAAACAAAGTTTTAGACTTGAACATCCTAAGAATAAGATTAAGAACTTGAAGTATAAGATATCTAATTCTTATATAAGACTTGAATGTCCAAAGATTGGAATGATAACTTGAGTATAAGACAATAAAATCTTGTACATGGCTTGACACCAATACATATGTATGGTAATGAACTAGAAAGTGCTATGAACAAGCACTAACTTGTATGAGACATGTTCTTGTTGTGTATGTGCAAACATTGCATATAGTTGCTTGATAACAAGATGACTTCTTGATTACTTGAAGCATGTTCCTTGTTGAGCTAGTCCACTACTTTTGGATTAGTTATTCTCCCGTAGTTCAAGTAAATATCTACTTGTACATTCTTGTGTGAGTCCAGCTGGTTCTCCTTGCTTGTTCGGAAATATATAGGTTCACGCTTGTCGCGAGAGCTAGGGCTTAAGTGATAATCGGGTCCCTATATATTTGCGCTTGACCCCTTACTACCGGCCATAGTAAGGGCATAGCTTCCTTGGTTGGAACAATACGCCTAACTTAAGTGAATGCTAAACTCTTGAACACCTCGTGAACACCTCGTGAGTCTTGATCTTGAGAATGACACTGGTTACCGGGTCTTCTGATATATACTGAATAATCAGTTTCTTGTTATTGATCGTGATTGTCAAAGTAATACAAACTACGACAACAATGGTATTCTTGGGAGGAATAAGGAAGGAAGCAATATCCTTATAACTTGCTTGTTTAGCCTTATGTGCTACTTGATGAGTGGCTTAGCCTCTCATATACTTGTTACTTGATGATACTTGATATATGATTACTTGAGTATCTACTTGAATTGCATGATAACATGTCATGTAGTTGCATCTAGTAGCTTACTGAGATTTATCTCACCCCGTTTCTTGTTTAATTGTTTTCCTTAGATCAAAGGAAGGATAGTGCGCAGTGAGGCTCGACATAGCTGGGAGCTTACTATGCAGGTCGTGATTTATTTTGGGGCTTGTGTCCTTTTACATTTGGTGAGGACGATGTATTATGGGTTTTGTAACTCCTTATTTTGGGGTAGACAGTTTTGTTCAGTTCTTGTAGTCATTAGACATCTTGTATAGTACTCTTGATGCCAGCTTATGTGCTAGGCATGTTTCCGCTGTGTATGTATTTAAGTTTGGTTTTAATTTTCTTATCTAGAACTCGTGTTGTGAGCTAGTATAGCTCCTTACTCTTGAGTATATATATCATGTCAGTTTGTTATAGACAGATGTCATCTAGTTTCTTGTTAGTTTCTTATTTCTCGTTAGTCACTCCCACCAGGTTCGAGGTTCTACTAGGGGATCCCGGAACCTGGGGGCGTGTCAATACTCTTGGATCATCAATGCTTTAATCAATGCCATCTATTAGAATCTCAAGAACGCTTTAGGTAAACTCTTACGCTTTTAATCTCTACTTCTCATCTCATTCTTTGTATTAGAAGTGTAATCCCATCAAAAGGATCAGCCTAGAGCGTCTCCAATCCATGGAGATGGTCTCGAAGCACATGATCCGACATTCCAATAATTAAGAAATTAATTATTGACTTTATTTGTTTTATTTGTTCTTTATTTAATTAAAAACACCTAAGCAAGACCAATCCTTGATTGGGTGGATTGGGTGCTCCTTGACCTTCCCAATCCATAACTTAACCCCCGAACTCAAGGATCTCACGGTCCGTTTTCCGTTCAACAACATGGTGGCGACTCTCAAATCAAAAAGGCGAGCGGGAATCTTCTCGGGTGCAAACACAAAGGTTCGAAGGATGAACCATAGAAAAGTGAATTGAACGAAACAACAAATTAGGTCAAGTAATCAGATAAGGGATCAGATTGCTCTGATACCATCACAACTTTGGAAATACAGAATTGAATCAAAAGGAATTGCACAATGGAATGCATTGCATTCATCGATTGAAAACTACAAAGAAGAATTGTTTACACAGTAACAAACACTCATATAGCAGAGCGGGAAAACACAACGATTATTCAACTAAGCTCCAACTACTTTCTGTTATAGAAACTAACATTAAATACTAACATACTTATATATAAAATATATAAAGTTGGTACATGGTATACCAATTAAAGTCAATATTGTATACCGTGTACCAACCAATTAGACAAAAAATGGTACGGTACTACCTACTAAAAAGTTCGGTGTACCGATTTCTTTATACCAATTGTAATTGGTACGGTTGGTATACGGGTTGGTTGGTACAGACGAGTACAATTTGCCACCCCTAAACATACGTACCAAACTACCCTTAGCTATCTCTAATATTTACATGTATATATTTACACTAATGCCACCGTGTTCCACCTCTTCATTGTCTTCAAACGACATCGTATCATTAATGCCATACGACATCGTTATGAATTGCTGTAACACATAAGCAATTCATTACTCCATGGTTGATCTCATTGATGCCATGGAAAGTATTGTTGATATTCACTACCAAATGAGGATTATCATGAGATACCTTATCAAAATATTCATTTAGGGACGGAGAGCATAATTTAATTACTTGTCACACATAAATAGTTATCCACATTAAATACTGCGTTACAACAAGAAATACAATTAAAACCTAAAAGTTCAGATTTTCTTAGCTTTGATCAAAACCAATGATCATCCTGTTTCTAGGAAGTTAGTCATTTTAAAAATAAAATCTAACATAACTTGGTGTTGATGCACAAGGTTCGCCTCAGGCTCGGTTTTGGGCAAGTGCAAGCAGCCAATAGCACAGGGCCCAATAAATTTGGGGGCCCCATTTTTTTGTTTTTATGTGTATATATATATTGAATACCAAGTATATCGAAGTAATGATATTGTCCTAGTGGTTAAGTTGCTTGTTGGTTAAATCCTTCATTCCAACTGACACTAGTTCGGATCAACCTGCCTACCTAGCATTTTAAATTTTCAATTCTTCTTACTTGGCCTCTCCTTTCTCTTTTCATTTTTTTATTAGGGCTTTTCTTATAGTATTATGTTTTTTGGACTTTCCTTCCATTTTTAAATTTCTCTCCTTTCTCTTTTTATTTTGGACTTCTTTTCCTTTATTAAGGCTTTTCTTATAGTATGTGTTATATTATGTGTTTTTGTAGGGGTGGATTGGTAGGTATACCGAGTGTATTTTGTTTGTACCGTGTACCAACTAAGTATGATTTGGAACAAAAAAATATGTACTAGTACCAACCACAAAAGTCGGTGTACCAAGTTTATTGGTACGGTTGGTATGGTTGATACTCGATATATACTAAATGTAAATGAAGAAAAAAAATGTATTTTTTTGTTTGACTTTCTTGTCTATTATAAAAAAACACATTATAACATAAAATATATTTCAAATATAAATTATAAAGTCTTGAAACTAAAGAAAAGTAGAACAATTGAAGTCTTGAAAACTAAACAATATAGTGACTCTACATAATATTCACCACAACTCCAAAAGCAAAAGATTACAATAAGGCAGTTTGATTTTTTTCCTAAATCGTAATAAAGTAACTTAAGGACTTAAGGTTAGAAAAAGGAAATTAATGTTTGATACTCCACTCGTCTCAAAATACTTGTAGTTTTAGAACTTCTCACACATATTAAAAAAAAAAATCAATAAATATCAAATAGACCAAACTACCCTTTGAATATTTCAAGTACCTAAATAATTACACGGAGTATTATATATGGAGTATTATATATATGTGTGTGTGTATATATATATATATTTATATATATATAAAGTTGGTACATGGTATACTAACCAAAGTCGATATTGTATACCGTGTACCAACCAGTTAGACCAAAATGGTACGGTACTACCTACCAAAAAGTTCGGTATACCGAATTCTTTATACCAATTATAATTGGTACGATTGGTATACGAGTTGATTGGTACGGACGAGTACAATTTGCCACTCCTATATTTTTGAGCTTTCTTCCACTTTTTTTTAGTTTAGGAGGTCAATCCATTTTTTCAAACCTTAACTAAAAAGTTTAATTTTTTTTTGATAATATATTTTTATTTTAATGAATTATTTATCTATTACTTCAACATTATTGCATCATTTATGTAAATTTATAAATACTAAGGGCCCCACTTTCATGTTTAGCACAGGGCCACTGTTATTATTGAGACGGGCCTGTCGCTTGCCTATCTCTCACTTTATTTTGCACGTTATACGAGTCACACCTTAACTATGTTTTCTAGCTGGAATGAAGAAGCTTTTGCGTTTTATATACATTTTGTAATTTTAGCATTACACATTACACTTATCTCGTGTCAGATTCGAAGGAATATCATTTTGTTGATAGTGTTCTTGTTCTGTTTTTGAGTGAAGGTAGTGATCGTCATATATATATTCTACTCTCCTTCAATCACACAAAAAGATAGTCACTTTGACTTTGCAGATCCATTTGATTGAACTTCGACAAAAAAGAAGATCGTAAAAACTAATTATCACAATGCAAATCTAAAAAAATACAAGGAATAATACGAATCACAAATGTATGTTGAACTACATAATTCTATTTTCTCTTTGTGATAATCTTGAAAAGGTATGGTTGTTAATTTGTCCTTAATTTATGCCACTCAGCTTAATAAAGCCTTCTCCTCAGCAGTACTCCCCTCAAATACCCGTTCCCTTGCCTTCAGTACCTGCAATTTAAAGCAAATAAACAAGCTGTTGGTGTTAACTCCTGCTGCCTGGCTCTGTCTTAGTGACCAATCAACTTTTAAGCTAACTTTTGAGATGAAAATACCCAATACTCCCTCCGTCCCAAACTAATCGGTACTAAAACTGAACGCACGGAGATTAAGAAAATATGTTGGAAAGTAAGTGTTTGAGTGGGTAGAAGAGAAAAAATAAATTAGTGGATAGTTGTTATGAGTAGGTAGGAGAGAGAAAAATTGAACATTTTTGGTAAATAGCTATTAGTATGGGACGCCTAAAATGCTACATACTTTCGCGATTTGCATCAAATAATGAAACATACTCCTTAGTGTCTAAAAAATGCTACGTACTTTTTAAAATAGTTTCAAATAATGCAACAAATAGGCAAAGTACTGGAAAAAAGTATGTGAAATGATACAACGTACTTTCGCGATTATATCAAATAATGCAACCAAAATTACATCATTTGATACATACTTTGAATATACGTTGCATTTTTTAGAGATTAAGTAGCATTGCATTATTTGATACAAAATGGTAAAGTACATTACATATATCACTAATTATCCCGCCTAAAATGGAAATAAGTAGCGACTAGTGTCGGATTAGTGTGGGACGGAGGGAGTAATACATAGTAAAAACACCATAATAAAAATATGTCAAAAGCAAGCCTTGTACTTGAAGCAGCAAACATAAGGAAATGTAGAATTCAGAGGCAAGAAGTTTACCTGCTTCTTCCAGTCACTGAAACATGTTATCAAAACAAGTAGAGTCGCCTGCAGCCCAGCTCCCACCATCAATCCCATCCATAATCCCCTCCCCCCCATATCCGCAACGAAACCCAAAACTAAAGCCACTGGAATTCCAGCCAGATAATATGCCCCCAGATTAATATACGCCCCTATGTCTTGCCAACCGCATCCTCTAGCAACTCCTAAGTGAAACAAAAATAATTTATCAATATTTTTCAAATTATTATGTGTAACGAAAAAAAGATAATTAAAGTGAAGGATAAGGTTATAACCACTAAGTATTGATTGAATGCAGTCCACGACCACGCAGACACAAAGCAACGGGGTCATTATTTTGACATAATCCACAAGTTCCTTCTCGTACCCAAACGCATATCCTAGAACAGATTGACAACTGAGGAGAATTGTGATGGATATAATCATCTCCCCCAGTCCTAGGACCATCACAGCACACACAGCTATTTTAGCAGCCACTGAATTTCCTGCTCCCAATTCATTTGAAACCCGTGTGCTATAAATCATAGCAAGTTATTTCAGTTACTTGGATGAATAAAAAAAAAAGGTTTTCGCTAATGTATGATGAAAAAAAATAATCTTCTTACCTCGCTGCAACACCAAGAGCGTAGGGTACAAAGTAGTGTAATGTAGAGATGGTCAGGCTGTTCCAAAGATAACGGAAAATCAGAAGAAATAATTTTCAATATACATAAACACGAATAAAGAACAAGCAAACGTACCATATTGAAAGAACCGAAGTCTGAAGTTGAGGATTTGCCATAAGTCCAGCTAGCAAAACGACTGCCTCAGAAGCCCACCATTCAAGACTGTCAACAGATTTAAAGTGAATTTTCAATATATAAATATATCACTCTGTCCCAAAACGATATTCCCACTTTTTTTTGTTTTTGCCGTTATCACGAATGAACTTTGAGCAATAATTTCAGGTTGATTTAACTATCCTAATGAAAATCTAAAACTTGTTAGTGATAGTACTGTTGATGGTATATCAATAACATGTTTTGGATTGTCATTAACAGCCAAAAAAGTGGGAAAATTATTTTTGGGATGGAGGGAGTATATATCTACATGTACAAAGGACATGAAACTATTTCATCAAGCTTAAATATAAGATTACCAGATCATGATAGTAGACGGAATGCCAACGCGGAAAAACTTGAGTACACTCTGATAAAGGCCATTTAATGAGAAACAAATACGGGTTTGTTCGCACGCAGAAGAATAGTTGACGTAAAGCCAAAGCAATAGTAGATTCAACGTGTACGATATTCCAATGGCTAGTGCTGCCCCAGGAATCCCTAATTCCAACACGAAAACTAAAGCCCAACAAACTGGTATATGGAAGAGTAGAGTAACAACCGTGGTACATAACATTGGAAATATCAAACTCTGAGTTTGCAAATACCGAGTTAACGCTTGAAGCATTGCGTACGGAAAAAGGGACGGAATAAGCCAAACAGCGAATTTGCGAGCCTCGATTGAAATTTGAGGGTCTTGGCCTATCAATATGAGTAGCTTGTCCATGAATATCCAGAGAATAGATATAGGTATGCAAACCAGAATGAGAGCTATCATTCCACCATAAGTGAAAAGTCCAAGTTTCTTGAACTGGCCAGCTCCATAAGCTTGTCCACACAGAGTCTCCAATGCACAAGACATTCCAAACTGTTGGCAGGACAAATTTAATTAGCATTTAGAAATGGTAACTTAAGGATTGAGTTACCAAATAGTTCCTCCGTCCCTTTTTAATCTACAAAAATTGTCATTTTGGTTATCCCACTTTAATCTACAACAACTATCTACTTAATATTCTCTACCCAACTTTCTCTCTCCCACTCAACTATCTACACTCACAACACATCACCTTTCAAATCATTTTCTTAATTCTTGTGCCAAGACTCATTTTTGTAAACTAAAGAGGGACGGGGGAAGTATCATTATACGGAGAACTTGTAATGGAACTAGTGATTTATTTTGTATGAGACTAAAAATTAATGAACTATCCATTAGAACAAGAATTAAACTTGGATTATGTTTTACAATGTTGTTCACCTTATTTTTAGCAAAAGACTGATTTTAAGAGCTGAACTACTCTCTCTCTCCCTCAAATTCCAGCATTAACCTTGCTCGATCAAAATTAGGACCCTCAGTTCGTTTCCAGGGGCTATTCTGTCAATGCTTATAAACTTCAATTCTAGGGGCTTTTCCGTGGTTTTATAGTCTTTTCATAATTTTCCGGGCAGGCGGGCTGGCTACCGGCTGGAAGGGTCCCGACCGGGTGTGACATTAAAGGGGTTTGATGTTGGTGTATTTAATGGGTGTTAGTATTTTTTTTTTCCTTAAGTGGCGTGTTGATTAAGATGTCACGTTGGCATTTCCATAAGACTGGGTTTTTAGCTTCACTAGGGTCAACGTTATTGCAGCACATATCATTGCTACTTCCGTCCCACTCGAATTAGAACAAACTTTGGATGTCCCATTCGAATTAGGACAACCCAAAAATGGAAATGTTTTATTTAAAGGGACCCACATTCACACTCACAACAACTTTCCACTCATTATTCTCTACCCCACTTTGTCTATCCTACTTTACTTTTCATACTCACAACACCTACTCCACTAACACTTTTTCCTTAATCCCCGTGCCCAACCCAAAAATCCTAATTCGGGTGGGATGGAGGGAGTATGATTTATGTGTACTCAATTCAGAAGTGCTTCTATAGTAGGAAATTAATTAAGTGGTTTTTACTCAACACAAGAAATCATGTTTAGTAAGGAATTTATAATTTTTTTTATTTTTTTTTCCTAAAGAGTAGATGCTTAGGTTGACACTTTGAGACTTTGTTAAGTTGACATAAGACTATGAGCAATGGGGGTATGAAATGATGTATGAAAGGGGGGAGGTTGTATGAAACCATTGTGGGGGTGGTTGAATTTGGGGGATGAAATAATTCATACGGGTTGAAAGTTTGGGAAAGCTGGCATCTTAGACACGTGGCGTGCCCCAACTGGCCCGGCGTTGGCGCGTGCACCACACGGCCCGACAGGGCGCGTGTGGTGCAGCGCAGGGCGGTTTTTTTTTTTTTTTTTTTTCTTGTGTTTGCCACGTGTCTGTCACTCATTGGTCCGTTTAATTTTATTTTTTTCCTTATAAAAAATAAAAATGATATAAAAGTAGTGGGGTATAGAATGATGAGTGAGAGGGAGATGATTTTTTTTTTTTCAACTTACCATTGTAGGGGGTTGTATGAAAGGGGTGTATGAAAAATGAGGTGGATAGGATAAAGTGTTAAAGTGGTTGTATGAAATGGGAAGGGGAGTTGAAACCATTGGTAGTCTAAAGCAACTCTCTGATGCCAGTGATCTTAAAATTAGGCACCATTCTTGCGAGTTACATTAATATGAAAAGTCACATGCAAGGTTGACGTAAAGCACCTTTTCGGTGCAAGATCTTAAAACTAGGATCATTCTTCTGAATCCATTATTATTTATTATCCATCTCTCTCGTAATGATTATCGTATTTGACTTATTAACATAAACAAATGTCTTTTACTTACCGTAATTCATATCTAGGTATTCTTATATCAGTACTGTTTTTTGTTTTTTTTTTAAACACAATAACATTTATTTTGAAACGAATAAAAATAAAAGTGAATTGAAGGACAAATTTGCAGCGAAAGTTCGAATACTCCCTCCGTCCCTATTTACCTTACAAAAATTGCCATTTTGGGTGTCCCCATTTACTTTACAAAATCCCAAAAAAGAAAGTTTTTATTACTTTTCTAATAGTGGGACCCACTTGTCATATTCACAACAACTATCCACTTACTTTTCTCTACCCCACTTTCTCTCTCCCATTCAACTATCTACACTCACAACACATCAACTTTACAATCATTTTCTTAATTTTTGTGCAAAACCTTTTTTTGTAATGTAATCATTTTCTTAATTTTTGTGCAAAACCTTTTTTTGTAATGTAAATGGGGACGGAGGGAGTATATCTTGAAACAAAGGATTTCTCTACAAGTAGGTGAGGTAGGTGAAGTGTGCTCCACCTGTCTTTAAAATGAATTATTTTATTTTAAAATTTAAAATTAAAAAACTTTAATTTACTTATTATAAGACAATGTCCAATAATCCAACCCCCTAAAAACATTCAACTACCTTAATATCACGACACCTCATCTTCTCTCTCCATCCACTTAATCATTCAACTACCCTCTCAACTACCCCTCCCACAATAAGCTAGTTTAGTTTAAAATTCAACTCCTCCCAACTCATCATTCTATACCCCACCACTTTTTATTTTATTTACAATATTTATTTTTATAATTAAAAAATTAATAAAAATAATAATAATTTATTATTAAAAAATAAATTATTAATATTTTTATTTATAAATTCGAGAATTTTTTTAATTTTGTTAAATTTTTTTTTAATTAACACTTAATAAAAAAAAGGATAATTAAGGAATTTTTAAAGAGAAAAGAGGGTTTTTTTTCGGTGTCCAAATCAAACGAAACTTATATCAAATTAAAGAGGGAAAAAAATGATGAATTTTGGCGAAAAAATAAAAAATAAAAATTAATTTTCTGTAAAATAATTGAGTTTAAAAATTTGGGTGGAAAATTAAATTCGGCGGACCAATGAAAAGCCTCCACGTGTAAGCTTCAGGAAAACAAAAAAAAAAAAAAAAAAAGGTTGCCGACTCACGCACCACATTTGGGCGTGAGATACACGCGCCATCTTCGAGCCAATGAGGGGCTGCCGTGTGTCCAAGGCGGGCCCCCTCATTTTTCATTCAACCCGGTTGAATTTCTTCAACCTCCCAATTCAACCCCCTCCCTCTCAACTACCTTATTGGACACCCCTCAACTAGTTTAATCCCACTCAACTCCCTCCTCAACTACCTTATTGGACATGGCCTAAGTGGCGATAAATTACACAGTGTGTTGGTGACTGTGTGCCGTGTGGTGCTGTGGGTGTAAGTATATAGTATGCATTTAGTCTTACGGATAGAACTTGGAGTTGAAAAATGTAAATTTCAGTGGCTTAATTAAAAATCGAAACTCAAATTTTGAACACCATTTAGAGCTCAACTTGTTTCACGTTGAATAATTTTAGGCTGCCAATCACTAAATCAAACTGAGGCTTATCTAATACTCCTCGGGGCAATTAGTCCCTCATCCTAATGAAAACTACCACCAAAGACGTGAAATTTGCTATATTACCACCTAGTCCAAGGGTTATTAAAATGACACTCATGCCCTTACTAAATGATGAAGAATTACATTAATGCCACTCCCCCCATCATTTCACTTTCTCTCCCCAACTACCATGACTACATTTGGCCACCCATCCCAACCTTCCCCGGCGACCATTTTCCGGCGACTATTTTTCCGGCTACCACCTCCGGCGACCGTTTTCCCGGTGCCACTTCCGGCGACCACCTCCGTCGACCTTTCCGGCCACCATTTTCCGTCGACCACCTCCGGTGACTATTTTTTGGAGATCACTTCCGGCGACCACCATCTCCGGCGATCAAACAACTGAGAACTTATCAGTAAGTTCTCAGTTGTCAACTAAACAACTCCAGCGACCAAACAACTGTGAACTAATCAATAAGTTCACAGTTGTCAACTAAACTACTAAGAACACGATCGAATCCGGCAACCACCAACTCAACGGCCAAACAACTGTGAATAATCAGTAAGTTCACAGTTGTCAACTACACTACTAAGAACACGATCGACTCCGGCAACCACCAACTCCGGTGACCAAACAACTGTGAACTAATCAGTAAGTTCACAGTTATCAACTAAACTACTAAGAACACGATCGACTCCGGCGACCAAACAACTGTGAACTAATCAGTAAGTTCACAGTTGTCAACTAATCTACTAAGAACACGATCGACTCCGGCAACCACCAACTCCGGCGACCAAACAACTGTGAACTAATCAGTAAGTTCACAGTTGTCAACTAAACTACTAAGAACACGATCGACTCCGGCGACCAAACAACTGTGAACTAATCAATAAATTCACAGTTGTCAACTAAACTACTAAGAACACGATCGACTCCGACGACCATTTCCGGTGACTATTTGCAAATAATCCGGCCGACGACCACCAAATTCGTGAAGAACTACTTCACAATTTTTTTAAACAACAAAATTCACCGTTTTTCTAATAACAACTTCACAATTTTTCTAAAAAGAACAAAATTCACCATTTTTCTGAAAAAAAAAAAAAAAAAAAACTTCACATTTGTTTCCAAGAACAAATTCATTGTTCCTAAGAGCAAATTCACATTTTTCAATTTTTTTTTTTTTTACAGTTTTTCCCAAAACAAGTTCACAGTTATTCAAAGAAAAAGTTCACTGTTGTTCCACGAACAAGTTCCAAGTACAACTTCACATTTTTCAAAAAAAAATAAAAGAAGAAAATTTACAGTTTTTTTCAAGAACAAGTTCATAGTTGTTCCCAAAACAAGTACAAGAACAAGTTGATTGTTATTTTCAAAAACAAGTTCACACTTGTTCCAAGAACAAATTCACTGTTAGTTCAAAAGCAAGTTTCCAGAACAAGTTTACAGTTGTTTCAAGAACAAGTTCACAGTTTTTCCAAGAACAAGTTCACAGATTTTCTAAATACAAGTTCACTGTTATTCACGAACAAGTTCCAAGAATAAGTTAACACTTTTCAAAAAAATATAATAAAAATTAATGTTTGAAGAATACTACTACATACATACATAGTACCAAAATGACTGTAAAAAAAAAAAATCAAATTTGCTTTGTATCAAAAGCAAATGTGATTTTTTTTTTTTTGCACCACTACTACAGATTATTAATACAATAGATAATGAAGAAATTCATAACATTGAGAGTAACTATAATAGTGAAACACTTTAATTCTATAACCAGCAAGTCATAAATCTTAACAATTTCATTTAGTTACTAGTTTTTCTAAGACATAAGCAACAGCTACAGGCTACAGCCCTTCTGGTCAATTCTACCTTAAAACGCAATAGAAAAAAACGAAGTGTAGGGGTGGCCGGAGGTGGGGGTGTAGGGGGAGGGGGTTGCCGGAGTAGGGGAATTCCAGATCTGTGGTGAGAAATCGTGATGCGGAGGACTCGTTGCCGAAGAGGGAAAAGAGGGTCGCCGGAGAGGGAAGAGAGGGGGTAGCCGGAGTGGGGGAATTCCAGATTTGAGATGAGAAATCGTGATGCGGAGGACTCATTGCCGAAGAGGGAAAAGAGGGTCGCCGGAGAGGGAAGAGAGGGGGTAGCCGGAGTAGGGGGTAGAGAGAGTTCGCCGGAGGTGAGATAGGTGTCGGAGGGCTTCTCCGGAGATGGGGGAGGGGTTGCCGGAGATTGGAACATGAGGGATAGCGTAGAGAGAAAGAAAAGGACTTGTGGCTGTGCGTGCATTGAATGAGGAGGGGCAAGGGTGGGTTGTTTTATTTGGATAAGGGGTAGTTTTGGGGTTTAATAATTTTAATGGACTAGATGGTAAATGAAAATATTGGCTTGGACTAGGTAGTAAACGAAAATATTGGCTTGGACTAGGTGATAGATTTGCTTAGGATGAGGGATTAGGTGGTAATTTTCTCATACTCCTATCATAATAATTTTTTCGTCTAAATTAATAATTAATTTGAATTTTCAAATATTTAAAATTTACATTGTATGTTTTAAAAATTATTTTAAAATCATAACTGTAGAAATGAGATTAACATTTGAAATAAAACAAAAAATGAAAGGATGTATCATTTTGGGACGAAGAAGGGAGTAACTCTATCAAAAACTTGTTTTTCCATAATATAATAATAATAAAAATTATTTTTTCTATAACATAATGAAAAAACTAGTTTTAAAAGCATCTACAATGGCAAGCTCTTTAATATAGGTTTTTTGTGGTCTCCATATAGTAGTACCACATGATCATCTATGTGCTCAAGTTTTTATCACAATAGTAGAGCTTTTCCCAAACTTGGGAAATTGGTGAAGATTAATAAAAATGCCCACAAAAATATTTTTAAAAAAAGTTTTTTTTTTTTTAAAAAAAAAAAAAAAGAGTTGCTCTTTAGTAAAGAGCTTTTTACTACTCCACAATAACAAATATTTCTAAAGATTTTTTTCATAAAAATAAAGAGCTCTAAGGAACCTCTCATTGTTGATGCTCTATTATTAGAACTGATTTTTGTTGACGTGAAACTAGTTTTTAACTTGCAAATGTGAGAGTTTTAAAGATTAAAAACAAGTTTTTGTTAATGTAAAGGAAATACTGATTTTATATAACAAGTAGTACTCCATGCATTTATATTCGAGGTAAGCAGTACTTCCTCCATCTCCAATTTTTTAATGATCTTAGTATTTAATAATCCCTTCGACCCAGAATGATGGTCAAGTTTTAACTTTTGATAGTCAATACACGAGAACTTTGACTAAATATAAATGTCAATCTAACCATCCTTGTGAAATTCTAAAACTTGTTATTGATTAATCATCAAGTGATTTAGCAATGACAAATTTTAAAATTTCATTGGGATGATTAGATTGATAATAATCTTTGGTCAAAGTTCACATGTGTTGACTGTAAAAAATCCAAAGTGGACTATTTTCTGGGACAGATTGAGTATTTTTCATTGTTTCAAAACAAAATTCCAATTTTTTATAATTTGAGTTTAAAAGTGCATAAATAAATCAATAAATCATGGCTAGTAAAGCCATTGTTCATGTCATTCTTAAAAATATTGAATACTCCCTCCGTCCCACCCGAATTAGGATTTTTGGGTTGGCCACGGGATTAAGGAAAAAGTGTTAGTGGAGTAGGTGTTATGAGTATGAAAAGTGAAGTAGGAGAGAAAGTAGGGTAAAGAATAATGAGTGGAAAATTGTTTATAATGAGTGGAAAATTGTTGTGAGTGTAAATGTGGAACCCATTAAATAAATCATTTCTATTTTTGGGTTGTACTAATTCGAGTGTGACACCCAAAATAGAAATTTGTCCTAATTCGAGTGGGTCGGATGGAGTAATTCAATGTAAAAAATCATTTTAAGGCAAAAGGAGTAATCCATTTCTGTTGCCGGACGAACATAAGTAAATGTTTGTTAATATATAGTAAGTGGAGTATAATTAAACAAGAAAAGAAATGAGAGAGAGAGAGATATAGAAGACATTACAAGAAAGCTGAAGCCGGTAACATTAGTGAGAGAGGTGGCAACGGCGGTGCCGGCGAGTTCGAGTTCACCGAGATGACCCACCATTGACATGGATGCAACCCTCATCAGGTTCTGCGAAACAGTCACCACCACCATCGGCAAAGCTATGTAGCACAACTTCTTCAGCTCCTCCACCATCAGCCCCCACGTCGATTTTCCGGCCAACCTGCCGCCGTCATCGTTGTTCTTACCGACCAACAATGACTCCTCCATCTATAATTTTTTCTCTACTAATTATTTTCTCTTCTGAGAATGGAAAAACAAGGTCACCAAATTTTGGTTATATTAGCTGTGAAACCTTATGGTCAAAGACGTGTGCAGCCTTCCACTCCAACTGCTTGCTTATTTATACCTGCCTTTATTAATACCACGCCGATCGCATTTCGAATTTTATTTTATATATTATGGGTAATTTTTAACTCGCGCTTTAATTGGTGCATAACATGTTTGTTATTAAGTGAAGTAAACGCAATACTCCCTCCGTCCCATTTCAAATTGCAAATACTAGGTTGACACGGGGATTAAGGGAAAAAGTGAAAAAGGTGATGTATTGTGAGTGTTGATAGTTGAGTGGGAGAGAGAAAGTGGTGTAGAAAATAGTTAGTGGGTTAATGGATGTGAGTGTACAAGTGGGTTAAAACTTGCTGTTAGTAAATCAGACCCAAGAGATAGAAAATGAATAATGTACACAAGAAATAACAAGACAAAATTTACGTAGTTCACCAATCTCTATTGGCTACCTCCACGGGCAAAAGGAAACATATATTATTATGGCGGAGAAACAATTACAAGAATATGATCACACTAATCTATGTTTGCATGAACTTTGATCACAAAGTTCCTAGCTATGCAAAACCCTAGATCTAGAATTATTGATCTCTCTCTCTCTGAATAAGGTACTGAATTAATTTAAGACGGAGGGAGTATATAATTCGTATACTCTAATTAAAGTCCTACCAAACTCGGTCAACAGGGAGTCTTAATTATGTTTAACTAATTGACTAGGCCAAGTCAAAACCAAAACAAAACAAACACAAACTCCTTGTGGCCCATGTTCGTACGCTCTTTGGTATGAATTGGCAGAGAATATATGCGAGCCCCTCAAGGGGCCGCATAAACCATTTTTTTTCTTTACTCCTTCTGCCTCGGAATTACGAACTTGTTAATTTAACCCATTTAAATTTAGACGTCCCAAATTCAAAGGCATTAAACTTAACAATCTCCACCTTGACTTTGAATCTCCCCTAATAATTCAAATGCACGAGCTTTCCGACATAGCCTCCACCTTGAGCCACATCCCTCGTACCAGATTTTTTCAACCTTTGCCTCAGTTCTGTCTTTCGTCAAAGACACTAGATTTTGTGCACCATGTATCTTCAAGACACCCAGAATTTGCCTCACCAGACAAACAACCTTGTCCTCTGGACAATCATATTTTCTGCATGCAATGTATCTCACCAGACACCCAGACGTGCACCTACGGGCACTCAGAATCGTCCCAACGGGCGACTAACAGTCATTCAATTGTGGTCCATCCAGTCGACATTGGATCATGCCAACCATGACTGATAAAACCGGTGTGTGTCGATTTTCTAGCCGTGGCTTGCCCAGTTCACTCCGGCCTAGAGTAAAACGATGCTCCACCTGCTCGTCAACACCCTCACCATTCTCAGAACTTTGGAGGATGAACAAGGAACCTTTTCTTTCTCCCTTCAGAATCACATCTGAACCTTTGTAGACATCCAGAACTCCACCTTCACCCTTGAAACTGTATCCCTTCTTGTCCAAACGACTGAGCGATATCAGATTCTTTGCTACTTGTGGAACGTGTCTTACCTTGTTCAATGTGAGAGTTTTATCACCCGAAGTTCTCACCCTTACGGAGCCTATGCCAACCACCTCGCAGTCTGATCCATTAGCCATATAAATACGGTCTCCATCTTTCTGCTCGTATGTTGTAAACCGCTCCTTGCGCGAACACATGTGATAAGATGCTCCCGAATCTAGAACCCATGCAACTTCCTTGCTTGTTTCTTCTTCGGTCACCAGGGCATAATCACAATCCTCATCAAAATTGTCACTGCTTGCCGCCGCAGCAGTCGACTCAGATTTCTGCTGCTCTCTCTTCTTCTTGGGACAGTCGATCTTCCAATGCCCCTTCTCCTTGCAATAACTACAGATATCTCCAGGTCTCGGACCCCGTCTAGAACCTCCTCTCCTTCGACCATGCCCTTTACTGCCTTCCGCAGTCAAACCCGATGACTGAGATTTTGTACTAGTACCACTCGCCTTTCGGCGGAGTTCTCTAGTCTTCAGACCAGACTTTACTTGCTCCAGAGTAATTGTGTCTTTGTTCAAGCATGAATCAACATATGATTCATATGACAACGGTAGAGATATCAACAGAATTAGAGCAGCATCCTCATCATCAATTTTCACCTCTATATTACGCAATTCAAGTAATAAAGCAGAAAATCGATCTAGATGATCCTTAATAAGCTTACCTTCAGACATATGGAAAGTGAATAACTTCTTCTTCATATAGAGCTTGTTGGTTAAAGACTTCGTCAAATACATCTTCTCTAATGTCAGCCACAAGCCTCCCGCTGTTTCTTGATCCGCTACTTCCGTTAAGATCTCATCATCAAGACTCATGATAATCATTGAATGAGCTTTCTCATCCAATACTACCATGTCTGCAGCCTTCTTCGAATCCTCTGCTGTGGGAACGACCTATGCCTTACCTTTTGGATCCTTGTGATCCCTGATTGCAGTAGCCACTGGAGCCCACAAACTTTGTCTTCGCAACATGGCTCTCATCTTGATCTGCCATAAACTGAAACTGTTCTTCCCATAAAACTTGTCGATTTTCTGGTCCATCCCGGAATCCATCTCTTTCTATCGCAGCGGAATGCCCTGATCTTTCTTGACTAACCAGGCTTTGGTGCCACTTGTTAGTAAATCAGACCCAAGAGATAGAAAATAAATAATGTACACAAGAAATAACAAGACAGAATTTACGTGGTTCACCAATCTCTATTGGCTACCTCCACGGGCAAAAGGAAACAGATATTATTATGGCGGAGAAACAATTACAAGAATATGATCACACTAATCTATGTTTGCATCAACTTTGATCACAAAGTTCCTAGCTATGCAAAACCCTAGATCTAGAATTATTGATCTCTCTCTCTCTCTCTGAATAAGGTACTGAATTAATTTAGGACGGAGGGAGTATATAATTCGTATACTCTAATTAAAGTCCTACCAAACTCGGTCAACAAGGAGTCTTAATTATGTTTAACTAATTGACTAGGCCAAGTCAAAACCAAAACAAAACAAACACAAACTCCTTGTGGCCCATGTCCGTACGCTCTTTGGTGTGAATTGGCAGAGAATATATGCGAGCCCCTCAAGGGGCCGCATAAACCATTTTTTTTTCTTTACTCCTTCTGCCTCGGAATTACGAACTTGTTAATTTAACCCATTTAAATTTAGACGTCCCAAATTCAAAGGCATTAAACTTAACACTTGCCATTTTTGGATTTTGCAATTTTAGTTGGGACACCGTTTTTGGCAAGTTTTGCAATTTGAAATGGGACGGAGGGAGTACACGCTTACACACATATCTGACTTTCTATAATTTAGATTTACCTAAGAATGAGTTTTTTCTCGGCAATGATAGGGCACAAAAAAAATTCACAAAATTATGGATACAAAGTGAGGTGGTGATATTTTATTGGTTGATGTAGACACCCCGATTTCACACCCCTTATCAAACCTTTTTTAATTGGTCTAAACCCTGAAATTGACCTAAAGCCCTCGATTTGGCTATGCGGGAGTGCCGTGAGCCTTATCGGTGCATCGAATGGATTAACGGACTTCAAATTCATGATCAGAGCGAAAAAACGAGTAAACAGATTTGTACTTCAATTTTTGAGCTGCGGGACTCGAAACGGGGCCCGCACCCTTAGAACTGCTCGTTATTATCCATTATGTGCATTATAAATACATACTTGTCATCCCTTGCTCATAAACATAATTCAAATAGATGTACATGACCACAAGATTATTTCAAGCAACTTTCATGTTGAGCCCGCGGACAACCGGGACACCGGAGTGCGCACATACGGACAAAACCTGAACTGTTGCAGAACCAATACCGGAGCAAGAATTGTGGTCATCTACGTTGAAAATTCAAACAAGGCATGATGACACCCAACCACCATCCAGCACATGACAGCCAAGGAATGGTCAACTCAATAAAGGATGGTCCAATCGGAGCGCGACAAGTGGCGAAATCTGATTCCCCAGCAAAATACACTGAAGCCGTACGGCTCACTGCTTGGAGTACGGCTGCAATGGAGCCGTACGGCTCCCCTGTCTGGTATCAGCCTTTGTTGAAAATTGCTCCTTATCTCCAACACCATTATAACCCCTCAAATCACCTCCATCCGGCCATCAACTCACCACCACGTCTACATACCCCTACTAGAGGGTATTTTGGTCAAGAAGAACCACCTCCCTCCTCCATATACTCCATGCTTGATCACATTTGAAAAGAGGGATTCACAAACACTACACCATTATTCACATACACACATCACACTCTTCTTGCTCTCCCCAAGCGCTCAAAGAACCCCCCAAACCTCAGTCCATACACCACCATAAAGCCAACACAAAACACTCACTAAACGCCAACCAAATCAAACACTCAAACACTCATTCAATCACAAGGCAAACACCTTAAGAAAATAACCAAAAAAGTCTTCCCTTGGAAGCAAAGGGAGCACATCTAGGTAATCTCTTTTTCTTGTAAGATTTACCTATGTAAAATTTAGATCCTCATGTGATTTGTAAAGAGGTCTAGCCACTTGTTAGGCTAGACCTCCATTTGATGAACACAAATGTAATAGCTATGATTTCTTGCTACATCTCTTGCTTGAATAAACATTCATGATGACCTTTGACTCTTGAGTTGTTTCTTACTGTAAATAATGTGCATATTGTTCATGTTTTCATGTTATTGTTGATACAAGATGATTTGGGGAGGTTTTCCAAAAGATGAATATGACACTTTCCTTAAAACCCTCAAATCTGTCCATGTCCTGTTTTCTCTCCATGCTAACCATCATGTAATCTGATCTAGAAGCATGAATAGGTGTTGTTTTGTATTGTTAACATGTACATCTATGTTCACAAGAAGTTTCATGCCTATATTAGGCCTTTTGAGTGAGTTTACATGAGTGTTTTTGTAACGACCCCAAAACCCACCGTAACTTAAAATGGAAATTATGTGTGCATTTTATGTGTTAGATAATATTTTCTTGACTTGCATATATGATTTGAGTATATGTGATAGTTAAAGTGTTAGTAGAAAGATTGTTAAGTTAAATAAATGAGTTAGTGAAATTATAGGGTTATATGTGAAAATATAACTAGATGGGTTTAGTTGTTTAAAATGGAACTAGGAGGGTCCTAAGTGAAACTTGGTAAATATCAAAAATCACACTTATCCTCCTATCTCTCTCTCTGTGTTTTACATAAACACACACACACACACTAAAAAGTTCTCCCTCCATGCTAAGTTAACAAGAAAAGGTAGGGTTCTTGACTTTGGTAATTTTTATCATTTTATTTACTACTCCATTTTAAAATCTAATTATACCAAAATATTCAGGGTGTTGAGTAGAGTATTCCTACCCGTTCAAATAGTATTTTCTCGATACTTTTCCGGAAATAAGTAAGTTACTAATTCTCCTTTAAATGTTAAAATGATCATATATGTGATGTATGAACTCTTTATTGTATTATTTGTTAAGGAACTTGAAAGGATATTAAGGTTGGTGAAAGTTGATGTTGATGTTATAAAGAAGCTAGTTTAATGTTGTGTAACTCAGTTGTATTGAGTTATATTTGGTAAGATAGAAGTTGGGGTAGTACTTTTGGGATGGTGAAACGAAGGGAGTATATATAAACAGCCTATTTTGAGCCTGCCGGGTGATGTGGGCGGCCGCCCACTAAGGGTGTGCGGCCGCACATCCTATCAGACTGGTTTTGTTCATGAAAACAGAGCAAGTGGGCGACCGCACACCCAGTTTGGGAGGCCGTACACTTTACTCTGAGTTTGATAGTTTGTTCCAAGTTAAGTATAAGAGGTTAGTAATTGTCAAACCCTTTAGGGATGGTCTAGGGCAATTGGATGAGTGTTTTGGGATGTTGTCATGGTTGTTGAGGATCGTGTTCAAGTGTGTGCAAGAATGTGTTGTGACTTTATTTCATGATGGTTGTGAACTCTTTATGAGTGCTTCTTTCGTGTGCATCTTGTGATGTGTTTGGCTTGGTTCCCTACTTTGGAATCGTTGCCTCCGGTTGTTGTTTAAGCAAGTATTTGTTACAGTGCTTTGGTTGAAAGTCCAGCTATTTTTGTGTTATCGAGTCAGGCAGTGGAAGGGATTATCGTGGCACACGAGCCAAGTTCACAATAAGGTCTTCCACTGGTACCTTTTTTCCCCAGTCCAGATTGGCCTTGGATGGGATGAGCTAGCTCCCTTGTGTGAGCATTTGGGTTATGACTTTGTGTCATATTCCCCCCGTTGTTACTTTAGTTTTTATGGTTATGGTTTGGTTTTCGGGATCCCGGCTTCAGCTATTTATGCTACTCAACTGGTTTTCTCAGATGGTATTCTCAGACGGTTATGTTCTTTCGGTAAACCTTAGCTTGGTATCTACTTATGAGTGTTACAACTGTTATATGTGTGGTATGATGAGTTGGCTTTGCCTCTCATATTATATGCTATGTGATTGCTATGATACTGTTTTTTATGATTATCATTTTAGCATGAAACGTAGTTGCATTCTTAGTAGCTTACTGAAATTTATTCTCACCCCATTCCTTGTTTATTTGTTTTCCTTAGATAAAGGCGAGTCCAGGGGATAGGACACTTGGCACTGGAGGACGTTGAAGTGGTAAGGGTTGGGATTTGTTTTGTAAAGGCTACATTACATAGATGTATAACCTTTTGGGTAGAGTTTTCGTGACTTCATCATCTTGTAACACCTATATTTTGGATAATGTTGGTGTATGTACATTTGTATAAAAGTTTGTAAGCCTTCGGGCTATGTACTTTCGTTTGTGAAAGTTGTTTGTAAAGTTTGTTTGAAAGTTAAATGGAAGTCTTTGAACTTCAAGTGGTGATTTTGTTAAACTTTATGAAAGTATATTTCGAAAAATTTTCAAAAGTGTTTTATGACGTCTTCCAATCGTGTCCCGAGCATGGGGCCAAATAGGACCACGGGTCTGGGGCACGACAGTTGGTATCAGAGCTAGGTTGTAGATGATCTAGAATGACTAATGACCTAGGAGGGTAGTAGTGTATAGAGTGAGTAACGTTGAGTGTCTTATGCAGGCACATATTGAAAATGGTTGGGACAGAAGGAGATCAGTCCGGGTCTTCGGGGCAAGATAATGCTAGAGAAGAGGCTCGAATAATGTTCCAAGGCATGTTTGAAGCTGCAATGAAAACAATCAATGATCAGAGGCAAAAGAGGGAACAGGCACCACCAAGATATGTGTTAGAACAGTTTTTGAAAATGAAGCCTATGGGATATGATGGAGAGCCCGATGTTACTAAAGCTGAGAGATGGATTGAAGCTATGGAAAAGATCTTTGATGTTTTGCAATGTTCGGAAGAGGATAAAGTCCAATTTGCAACTTATAAACTAATTGGAGCGGCCGAGTATTGGTGGAAAGCGGTGAAGGATAATTGGGATGAGACGCATGTACCATATGTTTGGGAGACTTTTGTGAAAAGATTCAAAGATCATTTCATTCCTAAGGTGGGCCAAGACAGAAAAGAGGTTTAATTTCTTAATCTAGAGCAAAGTATGATGACTGTAGCTGAATATGTTGCAAAGTTCACTGAATTGGCTAGGCATTGTCAATATTTGGTGGCAACTGAAGAAAGAAACAAAAACTTGATGGATAAAAATCCACTGTGTAATAAAATACCTTGCAAGTGTACAAGTGCCGAAGCAGCAGTATACAAAAGTAAGGGTCGAACCACAGAGACTTGAGTGAAAACAAGTATATTTAATTAATGTAAAAGTATCCAGGGGTTTTTGTTTGAGAATATTTAACTAAACTAGTAATGCAAGACTTTAAACTAATATTAAGAAAACAATTAAAAAAATTGATTTATCAAGGATGATAAGGGATTCACGGATTGGATTCACAAATACCTTCACTTTATGCTATGTTCATAATAATAAGATCAATCTCATTCTTGGGTTTGTTCACTTTAGTAAGAATTGGGACGGTTCGGTCGCCGGATTGCAATCCTTTTATTTCTTTTATATTATACTTTCCGCTAGGTCTACACAATATGCAAGAAATTCACGAAGCACTCAAGAACATATAAACCTAAATCCTTTTGACTTCCGCTAGGTCCTCAATTGAATTTAATCATCAAAACAATGGTCAATGTATTATCACCCACGCTAGTGCAGTAATAAATACCCAATAATTCTAAAGCCAATTTATATCTTAACATATAATTGAAACTAAAGAATTTAACAGGAAGAATATTTTGATGAACAAGAATTAATGTTGAATGGAAGAATTAAATCTATAGCATAAAGATCTAGTATTTGCTACTACCAATCCATGAATCTAGAAATTTAGCTACTCGTATTCATAACAAAAGAAACAAGAAAAATAATAAAGAACATCAAAACCTGGAATAAATTGATGAAAATCTTGATACAACTCTTGAATCCTTGAATAAAGTATGTCCCCAATAAAGTATATGGAGTGTTATATTTATACAAATGCTAAGGAGGTGTAAAAAAAATAGGAAAACCCTAGGATTCCTTATTGAAAAAGGATAAATAAAAGCTTGTGGCCGAAATTCCCCAGGATCCCTTGGTATTTTTGGGTTTCAAGAAAAGTCCTTGAAAAATTCCCCAAAGGTCCTCCAAAAATTCCAGAAAAGCCCTTGGAACTTTGGAAATTACTAAAAAGCCCAACATATTTTGCATAATTCCTCAAAGGTCCCTAGAAATTCCCCTAAGGTCCCTGTGTGGGCAGCCGCCCAAAGTAGGAGTGGGCAGACGCCCACTTGATCAGCCTCTTGGCAATTCGAAGCTCAAATGTGTTATTTGTACTTTTTACGCGTAAACTTCCGGAGGCCATTACTTCTTCATACGAACTCCGATTTGGACGTGTAAACTATCGTTGGAAAGCTATTTTCGAGTACTATCCAATGGAATTGATTTCTGAATGGTCACATATCTTTATCATTATTTTATGGTCCGTTCTTTATCCTTCTTTTTCGCACTTTAACGTACAAGAATCCGTGCATTCCTTTGCTCCTTCCCTATACTCATAAACACTCCAAAAACCATCAAAACACCCAAGGTTGAGAATCTAATAATTCATAAAAGTATATCATTTGGATGGGTAAATCCTTCAAATACCCCCAAACTTATCTTTTGCTCGTCCTCGAGTAAAACAAAACAAATATAAAACTATAAAACTACAAAAAACTAAAAATAATGAAACAAAATATTTTTGGGATGTTCTCAATACATATTGGAGTTGTTAGCCAAAAGTCTCAGGGTTCCTCACACAAGTGCCATCAAATAGGTACCATCATATAACCAAATTGCAACACATACACACTACTAACTCGTTTGATTTTCCACCGCAGCATGATAAGATGAGTGATGTTGGTGATCAATGCGACCAAAATAAGATTAATTTATAGGATCACTTAAGTTAATGCTCTTATTCCACAAATGATGATGATGATACACGTAACCCAATCAAGGACACTCATAATCATGTATACACAGTTGTCAACCCGGTTACCGATATTGAAAGAACATATGGCATAAAGTTTTAAGCACAACAAACGTGCGAGGCTAGGTTCACGGTTACAAATGAAGGTAAGGACATATGAATTTAAGAAAGTGGACTAAGAAGTCTTCTACAATGTGTACATCCTCACAATATGTTAAACTCTCCGCTCACCCAATTCCCACACTGTCTCACCCCCAAACTTGAACTTTTATATAATTACATGGGGTGAGATATGATTCCCTATTTCTTGCGGCCTTTTCCAAATCATCACTTCAATACATTAAGGGGACAAGCCTTTTCTCTTTTCTTTTTTTTTTCATACTTACACAAGACAAATGTGTGCTTAATAATCACTTTGCACACTCCTCAATGATCACTTTTTTTTTTTTTTTTTTTTTTTGTGATTGCCCTTTCTTTTCATTACATACACCTATTTCATATCTTTGGCCATAAACCATAATTCCCCAAACCATTCTCCCAATTTCTAACCATAAATTCCCATCATTCCCTAATCCACTTCCTCGTCAAGGTGAGTTTAACCTATTCTAAGTGCAAAAGGGTAGAAAATCGGGTATCAAAAGAAGGTGAACGGCGGTCTTTAATGTGCCATTCTTTCATCCATTACTAGGCTCAAACGGGTGTTCTAGCGATGATTTTATTTAGTGACTAGATAGACAAAATAAGGCCAAGAAAAGGGTTTAGAAAGAAATGCCATAAATACCGAATAACTTATTGACTTGTTATTGACAACCATGCAACAATGTTCTAGGGTCCCCGAACATACACCAAGTGATCCCATAAATTATTCTTAAGTTGATAACATGATCATGGGAAAAAAAAATGTAAGTGAGAGGTGGTGCAATCATGCCTTTAGTAGTGTTAATGCAGTCCCAACTCTAGGTTAAACAATAGCACCCATAATGGTTAATAAAAACAAACCCTCGGATCATCACCGACCATGGCCAACATCCCAAAATATAAAGAGATCAATTTTAAAATTTTCTATTTTTTTGGAGGGTGACAACTATATACACTCCCCTATAAACCCACAAACTCGGAGAGATGCCTACCCCCAAACTCAAAACATGCTATGTCCTCATAGCATAAGAAATGAAAACATGCTTTGGGTTCAAAGGATGGCATGACACAACAAAACAATAAAAAGAAAGCAAAATAAATGTTACCTAGTTGGGTTGCCTCCCAATAAGCGCATTTGTTTAACGTCGTTAGCCCGACGGTGACCCCAATTTTACTTGGGGTTGAGATTGTCCTCTTCGGTCTTCGCCTTTGCTTTTCGACCCTTGGACCACCTTTTGTTTACTTGGGCACAAACGCCCATCTTCTTCCATACATAAGCTCCTTGCTTGATTAAATCGGGAGGGGCCCAAGGAACTTTTGGAGCTTTTTGTTTTGCCTTTTTCTTCTTCTTGGGGCTCTTTCCCCCAAACTCATTTGGTTCCTTCATCTTAGGAACACCTTTGTCAACAAAACTTTCAAAGCAGTTATCTTGATTACCAGTATCAGAAAATATATTATCACATAAATTAATAGTCAAACATTCCTCTACTTGCAAACAAGAATCAACACATTCAGACTTTGATGGCACAAGTAGTGTGTGTGATGGCACCAACTCTTTTTTAGAGTTGTTTAGGGGGTGATACGACCCGTCACTCCTTGAGTGTTGGTCGGCCTTAATGTTTCTAGCCAAGGGACAACCGTCCGCTTTATCCCTAAATTTCTCACCGCCATTCACATCTTGTTTAAACATTGCAAAATCACTTATGTACCCAACAAATTCTTCCTTAGGCGGAAGTTCTCTAGAGTTTTCAGACATTAAAAATTTAATCTCTACCCCCATCACTTTCATACAAATACTACCCTTACACACATCAATCATAGCATTAGTGTCAAACATAAAAGGCCTCCCAAGTAGTATGGGAGCTTTTAGTTGATCATCATGTGAGCCTTCCATGCACAATACCAAGAAATCAACTGGAGTTATTAAATCATTTATTTGGACCAACACTCCTTCTGCAACTCCTAATGGTCGTTTGACCGAATGATCCGCTAGTTGTATATCGTGTGTAGGAGGTTTTAACTCAGTTATCCCCAATTCCCTAAAAACTTGGTAAGGCATCACATTGACACTATCTCCTAAATCCATTAAACCTTTAAAACTTTGACCCCTTAGAGTGATTGGAATAGTAAAACATCCGGGGTCTTTCATTACACTTTTAGTTTTCATAATATCCACACCACCAGAAGGTGTGGTTTTTCCAACATCAAGGGGAGGGGACTCTAATACATCATTGTTCAACCCCACACTTCTCTCATTCGCACATGTATACTCATCATCATTAGATTCATAAGTACAAAGAGAAGAAAGAAATACCTCCTCGATTTCCTCGTTGTCATCCCACACTGTCATGATTGACTTGGCTTGGTCTGGTGGGTTTTGAAAACTTCCCTGTTTATGCCCTTCAGCTAGTTGACCAATTTGGGTCTCCAGCTTTTATTGACAGCATCCTGCTGCTTCTCTCGTTGCTCCATCGTCCACCTCATTTGTTGTTGTTCTTGCAGCATTGACCTCATCATTTCCTCCATGGATAGATTGGGTTGCTGTTCCGGATTCCCTTGTGGGTGAGGAGGATAAAGAGGTTTTTGTTGTTGAAACTGGTTCCCTTGGTTACCCCTCCATGACATATTCAGATGATTTCTCCAATCTGTATTGTAAGTGTTAGAATACATACCACCTTGATTCTGTCTTGGGGGGTAACCTTGCATAGCATTAACCTGTTCAGAATCACACTGCGCAGCACTTTGGCAAAATATTAGTAGCATGAGAGTTAGAACCACAGTTAGCACAGAAATCAGATACCACATTAGCACTTGATGAACCCATATTAATGTTAAATTTCGCCAAATTTTGGTTCATCAAGGCTACCTGCCTAGCAAACTCATCTACACCACTTAATTCATGCACTCCCTTAGGTTTCCCTCTAGAGACTTTTTCTTGAGAATTGGCCCCTAACATCTCAAATAAATCTTGAGTTTCAGCAACAGTTTTGGCTCCTAAAAAGCCACCTGCTGCATTGTCGACCACAGCTTGGTCGGCTGCAGTCAACCCCCCATAAAATGTTTGATGTAAAAGGGCCTCAGGAAAAGCATGATGGGGGCATTGCACTTGTAACATTTTAAATCTATCCCATGCCTCATGGAATGGCTCACCTTGATCTTGAGTAAATCCTATAATTTTCTGTCTAAAGGTGGCCAAAGTGGCATGTGGGAAAAATTTCTTAAGAAAAATATCGTGCAACCCATCCCATGTAGTAATACTCCTAGCAGGAAGTAACAGTAGCCAAGTTTTGGCTGCCCCTTGAAGAGCAAATGGAAAGTATTTAAGCTTTAATTGTTCATCAGTAACCCCCTCCTTGACTGGAAATCCCGACACAATCATAATATATTCTCTCAAAAACTTCAAAGAATCCTCACCGGGAAGACCCTGGAACTTAGGCAACTGACTAAAATAATGACCCTTTGCCTCATAGGTTTTAGCTGCATCAGTCAAGACAATGCACGACACCGATGTGTCGACCTTGGGCCTAGCATATTCTTTCATTAAAGGGGTAGCCATTATTACTTCAATTTCTTCTCCCTCGGTGGAAGAAGTTTCTAATTCACTTAACACTACCTCTGCCTCGGTGACAGAAGTCTCAGATTCAGACTCACTAATAGAGGGAATGCCCCTATCAAGTCTATCAATATTATCGTTCAAAAGGACCAACTGGGGATCCAATGAACGTCTACCAAACATACACCGATTAAATGAACTTGTAAATCACAACAAGTCCCCGGCAGCGGCACCAAAAACTTGATGGATAAAAATCCACTGTGTAATAAAATACCTTGCAAGTGTACAAGTACCGAAGCAGCAGTATACAAAAGTAAGGGTCGAACCACAGAGACTTGAGTGAAAACAAGTATATTTAATTAATGTAAAAGTATCCATGGGTTTTTGTTTGAGAATATTTAACTAAACTAGTAATGCAAGAATATAAACTAATATTAAGAAAACAATTAAAAAAAAGGATTTATCAAGGATGACAAGGGATTCACGGATTGGATTGACAAATACTTTCACTTTATGCTATGCTCATAATAATAAGATCAATCTCATTCTTGGGTTTGTTCACTTTAGTAAGAATTGGGACGGTTCGGTCGCCGGATTGCAATCCTTTTATTTCTTTTATATTATACTTTTCGCTAGGTCTACACAATATGCAAGAAATTCACGAAGCACTCAAGAACATATAAACCTAAATCCTTTTGACTTCCGCTAGGTCCTCAATTGAATTTAATCATCAAAACAATGGTCAATGTATTATCACCCACGCTAGTGCAGTAATAAATACCCAATAATTCTAAAGCCAATTTATATCTTAACATATAATTGAAACTAAAGAATTTAACAGGAAGAATATTTTGATGAACAAGAATTAATGTTGAATGGAAGAATTAAATCTATAGCATAAAGATCTAGTATTTGCTACTACCAATCCATGAATCTAGAAATTTAGCTACTCGTATTCATAACAAAAGAAACAAGAAAAATAATAAAGAATATCAAAGCCTGGAATAAATTGATGAAAATCTTGATACAACTCTTGAATCCTTGAATAAAGTATGTCCCCAATAAAGTATATGGAGTGTTATATTTATACAAAGGCTAAGGAGGTGTAAAAAAATAGGAAAACCCTAGGATTCCTTATTGAAAAAGGATAAATAAAAGCTGGTGGCCGAAATTCCCCAGGAGCCCTTGGTATTTTTGGATTTCAAGAAAAGTCCTTGAAAAATTCCCCAAAGGTCCTCCAAAAATTCCAGAAAAGCCTTTGGAACTTTGGAAATTACTAAAAAGCCCAACATATTTTGCATAATTCCTCAAAAGTCCCTGGAAAATTCCCCTAAGGTCCCTATGTGGGCAGCTGCCCAAAGTAGGAGTGGGCAGAAGCCCACTTGATCAGCCTCTTGGCAATTCGGAGCTCAAATGTGTGATTTGTACTTTTTACGCGTAAACTTCCGCAGGCCATAACTTCTTCATACGAACTCCGATTTAGACGTGTAAACTATCGTTGGAAAGATATTTTCGAGTACTATCCAATGGACTTGATTTCTCAATGGTCACATATCTTTATCATTATTTTCTGGTCCGTTCTTTATCCTTCTTTTTCGCACTTTAACGTACAAGAATCCGTGCATTACTTTGATCCTTCCCTATACTCATAAATACTCCAAAAACCATCAAAACACCCAAGGTTGAGCATCTAATAAGTCATAAAAGTATATCATTTGGATGGGTAAAAACACATCCATCAAAGACAGTTATCAGAACACAGCTTATCTCCCACAAATTTCAGGATTTGCAGGATGCGATTGATCGTGCTTACCAGGTGGAGCATGACATTGTTGAACATAAGAGAAAGATGGAGGCAACGGGTGGAGGAAGACAAGGAGGACAGGGGAAGCAACAACAACAACAACAACGTGGTGATAGTATAGGATCTCAAGGTGCAACTTCACAGTTTAGGGGATCTTCTCAAGGACAGTCGGGTAACAGAAATCAAGGTAACACTTCAGGGAGTCAGAACAAAAGGGTTTGTAACTATTGTCAGAAAGAGGGGCATTCTGAGGAAAGATGTTGGAAGAAACAAGGTAAATGCATGAACTGTGGTCAGTTGGGTCATTATCAGAGGGATTGTCCCAGGCTAAAGAATCAGTCTTCGGGAAGTGTAGTTGGGCCTTCTCAGGGCCAGAAGAGGGATTCTTCAGGGAGGCCTAAGGTGCAGGGTCGTGTCTATGCCATCACTCAACAACAGGCTTCAGATTCTTCTAATGTGATAGGAGGTATAATTTCTGTGTCTAGTTTGAGGGCACGAGCACTTATAGACCCTGGCTCTTCGCATTCTTATGTGTCTGTGCACTTTGCTTCTCGATTGCATTTGTCTTCTGAATCTCTACCTTATGTGTTAGAGGTTTCTACTTCAATAGGGGAGTGTTTGGTGACCAATAAGGTGTTGCATTCTTGTGATGTGCATATACATGATCATGTTTTACCTGTTGATTTAGTTATCCTGCCATTACAAGATTTTGATATTATTTTGGGTATGGATTGGTTGAGTAAATATTATGCATCTTTGGACTCTTTTAAAAAGGTGGTTACATTTTCTATCCTTAATGTCCCTGAATTTACATTTGAGACTATTCCCTGGGGGAGAGATTCGTATCATTTCTTATGTGAAGGCTAGAAGGTTATTGAATCGTGGTTGTGTGGGATTCTTGGCCAGTGTTCTTGATACTACTAAAAGGGTTCCTGAAATAGAGGATGTGCCTATTGTTAAAGAATTTTCAGATGTATTTTCTTCTGAGTATGCTATGCCTCCCGATAGGGAAATCGAGTTTTGTATTGACTTGCTTCTAGGTACTGCCCCTATATCTGAGGCACCTTACAGAATGGCTCCAGATGAACTGAAAGAGTTGAAGGTTCAATTGCAAGAGTTACTTGATAGAGGATTCATCCGCCCTAGTGTATCGCCGTGGGGAGCTCCTATGTTGTTTGTAAAGAAGAAGGATGGATCCTTGAGACTGTGTATTGATTATCGGGAGTTGAATTAGGTAACTGTGAAGAACAAATATCCTCTCCCTCATATGAAGAACAAATATCCTCTCCCTCATATTGATGATTTATTTTATCAACTTCAAGGGTCGGTTGTTTTTCCAAAACTTGACTTGAGGAGTGGGTATCATCAGTTGAAAATCCGTTCTGAAGACATTTCTAAAACTTCTTTTCATAGTAGATATGGCCATTATGAGTTTCTTGTTATGCCTTTCGGGTTGACTAATGCTCTGGCAGTCTTTATGGATATGATGAATCGGGTCTTCAAACCTTATCTTGATACCTTCGTGGTTGTATTTATTGATGACATTCTGGTTTATTCTAAGTCTCGGGAGGAGCACGAGCAGCACTTGCGAATGGTTTTATCTATTCTTCGTGAGAAACAATTGTTTGCGAAGTTCAGTAAATGTGCTTTTTGGCTCGATGAAGTATCTTTTCTTGGGCACGTGATTTCTAATAGAGGCATATCAGTTGATCCATCCAAGATTGAGGCTATTGTGAGTTGGAAGAGGCCAGAATTAGTGTCAGAAATTTGAAGCTTTTTGGGGTTAGCTGGGTACTATAGAAGATTCATTGAAGGGTTTTCTAAAATTGCAACTCCATTGACTCAGTTGACTTGAAAGAATGTGCCTTGGGTGTGGAATGACAAGTGCCAACTCAGTTTTGAGGAATTGAAGAAGAGATTGACTACTTCTCCTATTCTAGCACTACCTAATGGAAATGATGATTTGGTGATATATAGTGATGCTTCTAAAGAAGGCCTCGGGTGTGTGCTAATACAGAATTAAAGGGTGATTGCGTATGCTTCAAGGAAGTTGACTCCGAGTGAGCAGAATTATCCTACCCATGACATGGAACTTGCGGCTATTGTCTTTGCGTTTCACAAGTGGAAACATTATCTTTGTGGAGCAAAATTTGAGATTTTTACCGATCATCAAAGTTTGAAGTATCTTTTCTCATAAAAAGAGTTGAATAACAGGAAAAGAAGATGGATGGAGTTACTGAAGGACTATGATTGCACTATTTCTTATCATCCGGGTAAAGCAAATGTGGTAGCTGATGCCATTAGTCGGAAGTCTTATGTAGCTTCATTGATGGTGCATGAATGGAAAATGTTGGAAGATGCTCGAGATTGGAGTCCTTATGAATCGAAGCATGGAGCTATATTTGCGAACATTAAAGTATTACCAGTCTTAATTCAACAAATAAAGGATGCTCAGAAGGATGATCCCGAGTTAATGAAGATAATGGGTAAAATCAATGATAGAAAATTTGAAGATTTCTCTCTCAGTTCTAAAGGAGTGTTGACTTATAGAGATCGATTGTGTGTACCTAATATTGATGGGATTAAATGCCAAGTTCTCGATGAGGGCCACAAATCGAGGTATACTATTCATCCTGGGAGTACTAAAATGTATCAGAATTTGAAACAACATTTCTGGTGGAATAACATAAAGCGTGAAATAGCGGATTATGTGTCAAAGTGCTTGACTTGTCAACAGGTTAAAGCTGAACATCAAAGACCCGCAGGTTTACTTCAACCTTTAGAGATACCGGAGTGGAAGTGGGAACATATTACAATGGATTTTGTAACTGGATTGCCTCGTACTCGTAGAAAATTTGATGCAGTTTGGATAATCGTGGATAGATTGACAAAGTCTGCTCATTTCTGACCTATTGATATTGGCTATTCGATGGAGAATCTTGTGACTTTGTATATTTATGAGATTGTGAGATTGCATGGAGTCCCAGTGAGCATTGTATCTGATCGTGACCCTAGATTCACATCTCGGTTTTGGCAAGCGTTTCAGAAGGCTTTGGGTTCCGAATTGAGGTTCAGTACAGCTTTTCATCCTCAGACAGATGGTCAGTCAGAAAGAACTATTCAGATTCTTGAGGATATGTTGAGAGCTTGTTCTGTTGACTTCTCAGATTCTTGGGATTCCCATTTACCTCTAGTCGAATTTGCTTATAATAACAGTTTTCAGTCCAGTATTGGGATGGCTCCGTATGAAGCCTTGTATGGGAGGAAATGTCGGTCTCCGATTTGTTGGGATGAAGTGGGAGAAGCAAATATTTGGGGTGTTCAGATGGTTAATGAGTCAGTTGAGAAGATTAAACTTATTCGGGATCGCTTGAGTACCGCTCAGAGTAGACAAAAAAGCTATGCCGATCACCGAAGGCGAGATCTCGAGTTTGAAAAGGGTGACTTCTTGTTTCTAAAGGTTTCACCTAAAGTGGGGATTCGAAGGTATGGGAAGAAAGGCAAGCTAGCACCGAGGTATATTGGCCCATTTGAGATTCTTGGAAGAGTTGGAGATCGTGCCTATCGTCTTGCGTTACCTCCTTGTCTTGATAAGATCCGTAATGTGTTTCATGTCTCTATGCTTCGGAAGTACGTGTATGATCCTTCTCATGTTTTGTACGAGGTTCCCGAGGATATTGAGCCGAGTATGTCTTATGAAGAGCATCCAGTCAAAGTGATTGATTCGAAGGTCCAAGAATTGAGAAATAAGAGTATTCCTCTTGTTCGAGTGGTATGGAGGAATCACAATGTGGAAGAGTCGACTTGGGAGCTTCGGGAGGATATCGAGAGTAAATATCCTTGGTTGTTTGAGGGCCGAGGTAAGTAACCCTAAAATTCGGGCCGATTTTTTTTTAAAGGGGGAGTGATTGTAACGACCCCAAAACCCACCCTAATTTTCTAATCTTAAAATGGAAATTATGTGTTCATTTTATGTGTTAGATAATATTTTCTTGACTTGCATATATTATTTGAGTATATGTAATAGTTACAGTGTTAATAGAAAGATTGTTAAGTTAAATAAATGAGTTAGTGAAATTATAGGGTTATGTGTGAAAATATAAGTAGAGGGGTTTAGTTGTTTAAAATGGAACTAGGAGGGTCTTAAGTGAAACTTGGTAAATATCAAAACTCACACTTATCCTCCCATCTCTCTCTCTGTGTTTTACATAAACACACACACACACACACACTAAAAAGTTCTCCCTCCATGCTAAGTTAACAAGAAAAGGTAGGGTTCTTGACTTTGGTAATTTTTATCATTTTATTTACTACTCCATTTTAAAATCTAATTATACCAAAATGTTCATGGTGTTGAGTAGAGTATTCCTACCCGATCAAATAGTATTTTCTCGATACTTTTCCGGAAATAAGTAAGTTACTAATTCCCCTTTAAATGTTAAAATGGTCATATATGTGATGTATGAACTCTTTGTTGTATTATTTGTTAAGGAACTTGAAAGGATATTAAGTTTGGTGAAAGTTGATGTTGATGTTGTAAAGAAGCTAGCTTAATGTTGGGTAACTCAGTTGTATTGAGTTATATTTGGTAAGATAGAAGTTGGGGTAGTACTTTTGGGACGGTGAAACGAAGGGAGTATATATAAACAGCCTATTTTGAGCCTGCCGAGTGATGTGGGCGGCCGTCCACTAAGGGCGTGCGGTCGCACATCCTATCAGACTGGTTTTGTTCATGAAAACAGAGCAAGTGGGCGACCGCACACCGAGTTTGGGCGGCCGCACACTTTACCCTGAGTTTGATAGTTTGTTCCAAGTTAAGTATAAGAGGTTAGTAATTGTCAAACCCTTAAGGGATGGTCTAGGGCAATTGGATGAGTGTTTTGGGATGTTGTCATGGTTGTTGAGGATCGTGTTCAAGTGTGTGCAAGAATGTGTTGTGACTTTATTTCATGATGGTTGTGAACACTTTATAAGTGCTTATTTCGTGTGCATCTTGTGATGTGTTTGGCTTGGTTCCCTACTTTGGAATCATTGCCCCCGGTTGTTGTTTAAGCATGTATTTATGACAGTGCTTTGGTTGAAAGTCCAGCTGGTTTTGTGTTATCGAGTCAGGCAGTGGAAGGGATTATCGTGGCACACGAGCCAAGTTCACAATAAGGTCTTCCACTGGTACCTTTTTTCCCCAGTCCAGATTGGCCTTGGATGGGATGAGCTAGCTCCCTTGTGTGAGCATTTGGGTTATGACTTTGTGTCATATTCCCCCCGTTGTTACTTTGGTTCTTATGGTTATGGTTTGGTTTTCGGGATCCCGGCTTTAGCTATTTATGCTACTCAACTGGTTATCTCAGATGGTATTCTCAGACGGTTATGTTCTTTCGGTAAACCTTGGCTTGGTATCTACTTATGAGTGTTACAACTGTTGTATGTGTGGTATGATGAGTTGGCTTTGCCTCTCATATTATATGCTATGTGATTGCTATGATACTGTTCTTTATGATTATCATTTTAGCATGAAACGTAGTTGCATTCTTAGTAGCTTACTGAGATGTATTCTCACCCCGTTCCTTGTTTATTTGTTTTCCTTATATAAAGGCGAGTCCAGGGGATAGGACACTTGGCACGGGAGGACGTTGAAGTGGTAAGGGTTGGGATTTGTTTTGTAAAGGCTACATTACATAGATGTATAACATTTTGGGTAGAGTTTCCGTGACTTCATCATCTTGTAACACCTATATTTTGGATAATGTTGGTGTATGTACATTTGTACAAAATTTTGTAAGCCTTCGGGCTAAGTACTTTCGTTTGTGAAAGTTGTTTGTAAAGTTTGTTTGAAAGTTAAATGGAAGTCTTTGAACTTCAAGTGGTGATTTTGTTAAACTTTATGAAAGTATATTTCAAAAAAATTTCAAAAGTATTTTATGACGTCTTCCAATCGTGTCCCGAGCGTGGGGCCAAATAGGACCACGGGTCTGGGGCCCGACAGTTTTCATGTCATTTGTAGATTTCCAGTAATCTGTCCAAGCTGTACCTTTCTGTCTTGTTTCTTTGTTTATGCTTAGAAAACGTGGCTTTTGGTCTTAGACCACAAAATAGTTTTTGTTCTACACAGAAAGTGGAAGATGAGAATGTAAATACCGTATTTTTACCCTGAGTGGAAGAGGTTCTTTACATTTTTTGTTTCAACTCTCTACTCTCAGATTAACATATTTCTTGTTCTGATACTGAAATGTCAGAAGTGTTTTGTGTGACTTAAACGTCCTTGATGGCTTTGAAACTCTTCAGATCTAAACTTTGATATGTTAGGAATAACTTTCATGTTTAGTGTTCCCCATGATTCCCCCTTTTTCATGATGCAAAAAGTGGATCTTTTATGGATGTATGAATGTCTGTCAGATCTGGCTGTTGAAAGTTCTATCTTGCATGCCTTGTTTGGACACCATAACATGCTCCTAAAATGAAAGGAAAAATCATGATTGATTCTTGATGTGTTAGGAAGTTTTCATGACCTTTACTTTCCAGATTGTGCAAGCAAAAGAGCAGGTACACAGGGAAGAATAACACAGCAGTCCCTAAATTGACTTGGGACAGAATTTTAGACACTCATTCAACAGTCAGAAGTGTTTTGTGTGACTTAAACTTCCTTGATGGCTTTGAAACTCTCCAGATCTAAACTTTGATATGTTAGGAATAACTTTCATGTTTAGTGTTCCCCATGATTCCCCCTTTTTCATGATGCAAAAAGTGGATCTTTTATGGATGTATGAATGTCTGTCAGATCTGGCTGTTGAAAGTTCTATCTTGCATGCCTTGTTTGGACACCATAACATGCTCCTAAAATGAAAGGAAAAATCATGGTTGATGCTTGATGTGTTAGAAAGTTTTCATGACCTTTACTTTCCAGATTGTGCAAGCAAAAGAGCAGGTACACAGGGAAGAAAAACACACCAGTCCCTAAATTGACTTGGGACAAACTTTTAGACACTCATTTGATGGGATTTGTTTCCCTTTTTGTTCACCATTGTACATTATAATCCCCCGCCCCTTTTATGTGTTTCCTTTACTGGATGTGAATGCTAAACCATTTTCAAAACCAAGTGAGAGTCCAACCAAACCGACTCTCATTTGTGAATTAAAGCAAACAATCCTAGAATAGGAAGACCTCCTCATATATTAATCGTCATTTTTGTTAGGGCATAAAAGCAAGGCATAAAAGGCATAAAATTGAATCTACGTGGCATGCATACTAGAAACCATCACGGGCGAGGAGAGTGCCTAACCCCCTCTCTTCTCGTAGCTTAGCCCCCGAACCCACTTTCTCTAAATAAAAGGTTTTGTCTTCATTTTTCCTAAAATAAAGTGAGGTGGCGACTCTTGACTGTTTTGATTCCATCGAGAGGAAACTATTGTGTGGGAACCGAGTGCATTTCCAAAAGCGCATCAGCTATGAGGCATCACCCGAATCGCTTTCATGAGCGATCATTTCGGCGTGTGCGGCTTTCGAGCGCAGGCTCTCACAGTGGCGACTCTGCTGGGGACGATCTTAAAAGTGGGCTAGACTCTAATCTTTGTGTGTGCCATGCTTTACTTGCCTTGCTTGGGTTGTATATATATTTATGCCCTAACCTTGGTTTTGTAGGGACATTCTTTTTTCCCTCACCCTCTTATTTGTATATATATGCGTGGTGGGTGATTCCCTTAAAAAACTAAAAAGGAAAAAATGGAAAGAAAAAAAAAAGAGGGGAAAGATTTTCTTGTTTTCTTTACTTTCTTTCAAAATCATTTTTCAAAAAGTATAGATACCTCACACACATGCACGTTTTTGAAAATAATGTCTCAAAGAACCGTACAAACCTGTGAATGTAACCCGAGGGTATAAGGGAGCTCATCGACTTCCCTATAGGGCCCGCGGTGGACATTCTCACCCCAAAGCGTGCCTACTTGTCGTTGCGATGGGTGTAAGCCAATCTTCCCAGTTACCAAGCCACGGTGTCCATATTTTCAAAAAAAAAAAATGACACGTCCCAGACTTCATGCCGGTTTTTGTCTAGCAATTTCACCTCAATCCTATGCATTTCCCAAAAGGTCATAAACAACCTACATTGTGGAAATTCATTGAAATGCTCGGATTGACTTTAAATTGTCAAGACTCTCCCTTAGACCGTAACCGAATGGTGGATCCCCGAAAGAGTATAGGCCCTTCGCTAGGGGCTTGGACGGCCAATAGTATAGGTGCAAACGTTGGTCCTATACTTTGGAGACGGTATCCACTATTCCAAGATTTCATGCGAAAACGTGTCAAAACAAAGCAAGGTGCTTGTCCGGCATTCATAGCTTTGTGCGTTGCTTGCGCTTCAAATTTTGAAAAAAAAAAAGAAAAAAAAAAAAAAAAAAATAGCTTCTTTTGTACATAAAGCTTCATTCCCCAGGAATCTAAAATAGGTTTCCTTTTTCATCCATCTTGTAGAGGGAGAATTTTTTGTTGTTCTCTAGCGCGACATTCGAGGTCCGTTTCAAGCATCAATTTGATCAAAGCTATACTCCGGTCTTCACCATCAATCATGGCCAACAAAGGACATACATCATCAAATTCAACTGAGGGCTCGTCTGACTTTGAGCCGGGTTATGCAATGGAGAAATGGTTAGGGAAGCAAATGATAGCCCAGCCAGAATACATGAAGAGTATCTTCCAAGGGCATCAAGAGGAAATGATAGACCGTGTGACAGCCCTCTTGCAGAATGAAGGCCACATGGCACTCAAGGACTCCCATTCACTTGTTGTTCCAAAAACCATGGAATCCCGTGTTCAACCACAAGAAATAGCCACCTTGCCCAAAGATGGAGCCTCTCACCAAGTACCATACACTAGTCCAAACCCCAATCAAGACACCATCCCAACTTTTACCTCCTTCCTTGAGATGGCCCAACACGTTGATACCAAAAACCACTCCTCGTACCTTGGCTTCGGGAAATCCTCAATGGAAAATGCAAAGTGTATGACCGAGTTTGAACATGATACAAAGTCTGGGTTCTCATGGTCTCGCAACCAAAACTTAACTTTCAAGAATACTCCCCAGATTCTGGAATTTACTCCAAGGAGGGATAAGTTTAGTTTGAGGAGGTTTAGCCGCCATGATAGGAATTTTGATGAGCTTGATGCTCCAATGATCACGGTTTTCCATGACCTCATGAACAAAGGCTTTTTGAAATCGATGGAAGGATACAAGCCACCGAACAACATACCCAAGCGATGGGAGTCTGCTGCCTACTGCCAATATTATCAATCAAATGGCCATGACACCAACAATTGTTTCTCTCTTCGGCATGCCATCCAAAGCCTCATCGATGAAGAGGTCATAGAGAAGCCCACATCGGCAGCAAATCGGGTGTTTGATAACTTCGGTGCCCCCATGTCTAAAATCTTGCGTGTTTCGGTTGCTCACGGACTTTTGAAGCCTATGGAGAAATATCGATCACCCTAGCCATTACCCAAAAGTTGGGATCCCCTGAAGTACTGCAAATACCATCGATATCTGGGACATGATACAGATTCGTGCTGGTCTCTTAAGAATGCAATTCAGAACCTCATCGATAACGAGGCGGTTGGTAAAACCTCAGACTTGATTTTGATATGGAAATGTTTTTTCCTTGGGGCTCATTGACTCCTGAGACCACTGCTTTTCACTCTGACAGCGTGGGTAATAAATGGACAAACTTTTGGTTTGCTAGCTTGTAAGGCTGCAACACTTTTGCTCACTTTTGGAGATTTCTAGCTTCTGGTATCTAGATCTCTTTTTTCTTGTGACTGGGCTCCCCGCCCGTACTCCTAATCCTGTCCCTTTTTGCGTATTGCTTAGTAATGTGCTCACACATCTTCTTTGTCTTCTAAGTCCAAGAGTGTGTTGTTGTCTTCGTGCTTTTATTTTATTGCTTGTCATGTAATATATTGTTGTATTCCGCACGCTATGATGTTTCTTCTTGAGCGCAAAAAAAAAATCGAAAGAGAGCAAAAAAGAGGAGGTCAAAAAAAAAAAGAAGGAGAAGCATTATTCATTATTTTGGTACATATTCCATTTGCTTTATTGTTTAATTCAATTGTTTTAAAAAGGATATCGCGACACTACAAATGCATGTGTGTGCCTTCAACGACGGCAATTGGCACTTCATTCTGAAGACTTCATCACTTGTTGCACAAAGACAAGACATGGACCGAGGGTCCAACAATCTCATGTAACATCATCAATTTCAAGGAGCACCGCGCATGCGAGGCCAATCTGCACTAAAGAACATCTCGATCTTTCAACTTTGGGCAAAGAACCATCGACAACGACAACTGGTGACTTTTATTGGAGACCAACGTGCTCTACCAACCCCTTACACTGAGGGAGCCTATAAACCAAAAATCGTGCAGCCTCCAATGGTGTGATCAATATCAAGAAAATGAGACAACGACGAAGGCCTCTCATCAAATGAGGTCAACTTGCGGCGCGAATCATATCACTTGCCGAACGATGTTCTCATGTCGATTTGTCACCGTCTAATTTGTGTTCAAATGATTTGTCAAGCTTATTTAATCAAAAATAAAATGCTAATATGATGCTAGAAGGGATTTGATTTTGAGGCACTTGACCATTAACGCTTGTTCAAGTCTTGAGTCTTTGATTTCAATGTGTGAGTATGCATATTTTCCCGAGTCTAGGGGCTTCCCCCTACTCTCGTCCGTCCGTCATCTCATTTCTGCACAAACACAATGTCGGAGATCCCACTGGGATTTCCCTTTGCTTCCACAAAACACTGGCCTCGTGCCTTCCCCTTCCAACTCCTGCAACTTATCACAGCAAAAGAGACAAAGGAATGCTATTCTTTATACCTCAGAATCTCAATGCCGGCAAGAGATGTCGAATGATTGAACACCAAACTGGGGCTGCATGTCATATTTTTGGTTTTGTTTCAAGAGAAATGATGTGGCTTTATGACAACACGATTTTTTGAGAATGGTTTGCTCCGGGTGACACGAAAATTCAGATGGCAAAATGCCAGAGTACAAAAACAACTCTCATTGACAGTTGATCCTTTGAAGGAACGCATGAAATGCGGAGGTTAACTTTTGGGAAGCATCATGAGTGTCAGTAAGTCTTAAGATTGAGAACAACAAGGATGTGGGACAACTCTCATAGACAGTTAGGTCCCGTATGTATGGATCATCAGAACACAGCGCCATCTCGGATTGACAGTATGGCCCGCAAAGCTCAAAGCTTGTTCTTTGGCAAAATGCCAGAGTACAGAACAACTCTCAATGACAGTTGATTCCTCAAAAAAGGAGTATTGAATGTCAGAAATTGTGAATTGCCTCCGACAGAGAAGCATCGAATGATTGAACAACTCTCAAAGACAGTTGACTCCCTACCGATTGGGTATCGCATGTCAGAAATTGTGAATTTCCTCAAACAAAGAAGCATCGAATGATTGAACAACTCTCAAAGAACAGTTGACTCCCTGCCGATTAGGTATTGCATGTCAGAAATTGTGAATTGCCTCCGACAGAGAAGCATCGAATGTTTGATAAACCCTCAATGATAGTTGAGACCCCAGAGGTTGAAACACCAAAACATGAAGTTGTCTTGAAACGACAATTTGGATCAACATGAGATTCACTCTTCAAGTGCAACAAGAGCTGCATATGCCAAATTCAGAGGCTTTTCCTATATTGACTGGGGCTTCCATAGCCAACATCTGAAGTTGATCCTTGAGAGACACTGGGGTTTCACCAGCAAGAATGTTGGAGGGGAATGATGTCAGAATGAACAAATGGGGTTTCTTCAGCCGACGACTGGGGCTGACCCAACCATAGCATCCGGAGATATACCGTTGAGTAGTCTTGATCAAATGGGTGTTCAGAATTGATCTTTTGAGTGTTCGTGCTAGGCTTTCGGCTTTGCTTCACCATACACATCTCCATATTCCTCATTTTCACAAAAATGCAAAAATTCCCAATAAAGTGCACAATTCATCTCATTCCCGATTCTCCCTCTATTCATTCATAAACTTTCACTCATTCATTCATAATAAGCAAAGTTTGAGATGCGAGCAATGCAAACGTGTCAAATAAAAGAAAAATCAAATGCAAAAAAAAATCATCATGCATAAAAGGAGAAACTTGACTTTCACCCTTCAAAAGAAAAATGGTTGCAAAATGAAAAGAGAATGTATTCTTGTCCCAATCTTTCTCTGAATCTCTCGATCTTAAAGATTTCAATCCATGTATGTGTTCTAAAACTTTTGTTGCACATGAATTACACGTTCGAGCACATCAATGTATATTTCGCATGGTCCTCACAAGAAGGATCCTCGACGAAGTGGACGCTCATGTTTCTGTGTAGGGAATGAAATTTCCTAATGACCTTTTGAAGAAAATCAGTTCGAGTTGCCAAAGTCGAACTACGTTGTTCTGATTCTCGAAAGAGATACGTAGGCAGTTTGAATTTTCAGGCACGACCACATACTTGCAAAAAAATCTTATGCAGGTATGAAGTTGGAACCACACAACGAATCACATCTTGGTTTCACAAAGAGTTTGCTCATTGCAAGCGATCAAAATCCCAGAAACAATGGCAAAACCAAAGAGCTAACTTGCAGGTCACAACAGACAATGTTGATCTTGTTATCTCTCGTGATATACATGAGACTTCGGTCAAAGCTGAATGATTCTAACCCAGTATCAATTGCCAAGAGTCGCAACGACTCCAAAAGCGGAGAAGCTTGATTGTGAAAAAATCAAAAACCTTTTTAGGGTGAACGGGAATCCAAAATGAAGTTGCAGCACTCAATACAATGCCAAGAGGCCACGCAAAGCAATGGCTCACTACGCAGTGAAGCACAAAAATCTCATCACACAGTAAAGCAAAAGCAGAAGGACCGGGACACAGCTCAGCATGCAGCGTATCCTTGAAATTATCTTCATGATAGTAGTCTTGAAGTTCTCATTATCAAAATCATATTAGGTTGAGACGCCTCTTAAAACTCTCAAAATCATTTTCGGCCGAGACGCCTCTTAAAGTTCTCATTATCAAAATCATTCTAGGCCGAGACGCCTCTTAAAGCTCTCAAAATCAATTTCGCCTTGAGAAAATTTAGATCTCACCATTGAAATTATGTTGTTCCTTCCCCCAGAGTCAGATGCGACTCGACTTGATGTTGAATTAGGTCACCTCATAGATTTCGAAGTGTCCTCCCCCGAAGAGTCAAATGCGACTCATCTTGATGTTGAACTTATGTCATCTCCCAGATTTTGAGATGTACCTCCACTCGGATTGTACCTTGCGTCAATCCTTGAGTAATGTTGATTTTAAACCTTCTCTTAATGTTGAGTCGGTTCCTGTCAAAACTACGACTCGACTTGATTCCCATGGGGGGATACGTAGGCAGTTTACCCTGGTGAACTCAGTCGCCCGTTCTCTCAAAATATTAGTCAGTTCCAATCCCCAGAGTCAGAAATGCGACTCATCTTGATGTTGAATTAGGTCATCTCCTGGATTCTGAGATGTACCCCCCGCTCCGATTGTACCTTACGTCAATCCTTGAGTATTGTTGAATTAGGTCATCTCCCAGATTCTGAGATGTACCCCCGCTCCAATTGTACCTTGCGTCAATCCTTGAGTATTGTTGAATTAGGCCATCTCCCGGATTCTGAGATGTACCCCCCGCTCTGATTATACCTTGCGTCAATCCTTAAGTATTGTTGACTTAGGTCATGTCCTGGATTCTGAGATGTACCCCCCCCCCCCCCCGCTCTGATTGTACCTTACGTCAATCCTTGAGTATTGTTGATTGTAGTCCTCTCCTGATGACGAGTTGTACCTCCCCCGAACTACGTTTTGACTTGATTCCCCCTAAGGGATACGTAGGCCTCTTGAGAGAGCCCAGTCATTCCCATGTCAATTTCCTCCCCAGCAAAGAGACAACTCATCTCAATGCAACCCCCTGCATTTTAAATTTCAATAATCCTGAACTACGATTGGTCTGATTCTCGAAAAAGATACGTAGGTAAACCGGTAATCTGGGACCGACCATTGTTTGTCACTAGTTTGATTGTTTGTTTGATTTAGAACTACGGAGGCTTGATTCTCGAAAGAGATACGTAGGAAGTCCTACTTTGGACCCAGCCGTTACACCCTAGACGAGATCGTTTGTCTCTTAGTGAATCGTAGAATCCCCTTTACATTACAAGGAGATTCGACGAGGGGCTCTGTAGACACCCCGATCTCGCACCCCTTATCAAACCTTTTTTAATTGGTCTAAACCCTGAAATTTACCTAAATCCCTTGATTTGGCTATGTGGGAGTGCTGTGAGCCTTATCGGTGCATCGAATGGATTAACGTACTTCAAATTCATGATTAGAGCGAAAAAATGAGTAAACGGACATGTACTTCAATTTTTGAGCTTCGGGACTCGAAACGGGGCCCGCACCCTTAGAACTGCTCGTTATTATCCATTATGTGCATTATAAATACATACTTGTCATCCCTTACTCATAAACATATTTCAGATAGATGTACGTGACCACAAGATTATTTCAAGCAACTTTCATGTTGAGCCCGCGGACAACCGGGACACCGGAGTGCGCATATACGAACAAAACCTAGACTGTTGCGGAACCAATATTGGACCAAGAATTGTGGTCATCTACGTTGAAAATTCAAACAAGGCATGATGACACCCAACCACCATCCAGCACATGACAGCCAAGGAATGGTCAACTCAATAAAGGATGGTCCAATCGGAGCGCAACAAGTGGCGAAATCTGATTCCCCAGCAAAATACACTGAAGCCGTACGGCTCACTTCTTGGAGTACAGCTGCAATGGAGCCGTACGGCTCCCCTGTCTGGTATCAGCCTTTGTTGAAAATTGCTCCTTATCTCTAACACCATTATAACCCCTCAAATCACCTCCATCCGGCCATCAATTCACCACCACCTCTACATGCCCCTACTAGAGGGCATTTTGGTCAAGAAGAACCACCTCCCTCCTCCATATACTCCATGCTTTATCACATTTGAAAAGAGGGATTCACAAACACTACACCATCATTCACATACACACATCACACTCTTCTTGCTCTCCCCAAGCACTCAAAGAACCCCCCAAACCTCAGTCCATACACCACCATTATACCACCATAAAGCCACCACAAAACACTCACTAAACACCAACCAAATCAAACACTCAAACACTCATTCAATCACAAGGCAAACACCTTAAGAAAACAACCAAAAAAGTCCTCCATTGGAAGCAAAGGGAGCACATTTATGTAATCTCTTGTTCTTGTAAGATTCACCTATGTAAAATGTAGATCCTCATGTGATTTGTAAAGAGGTCTAGCCATTTGTTAGGCTAGACCTCCATTTGATGAACACAAATGTAATAGCTATGATTTCTTGCTACATCTCTTGCTTGAATAAACATTCATGATGACCTTTGACTCTTCAGTTGTTTCCTACTGTAAATAATGTGCATATTGTTCATGTTTTCATGTTATTGTTGAAACAAGATGATTTGACGAGGTTTTCCAAAAGATGAATATGACACTTTCCTTAAAACCCCCAGATCTGTCCATGTCCTGTTTTCTGTCCATGTTAACCATCATGTAATCTGATCTAGAAGCATTAATAGGTGTTTTTTTGTGTTGTTAACATGTACATATATGTTCACAAGAATTTTCATGCCTATATTAGGCCTTTTGAGTGAGTTTACATGAGTGTTTTCATGTCATTTGTAGATTTCCAGTAATCTGTCCAAGCTGTACCTTTCTGTCTTGTTTCTTTGTTTATGCATAGAAAACGTGGCTTTTGGTCTTAGACCACAAAATAGTTTTTGTTCTACACATAACGAGGAAGATGACAATGTAAATAACATATTTTTACCCTGAGTGGAAGAGGTTCTTTACATTTTTTGTTTCAACTCTCTGCTCTCAGATTAACGTATTTCTTGTTCTGACACTGAAATGTCAGAAGTGTTTTGTGTGACTTAAACTTTTTTTATGGCTTTGCAACTCTCCAGATATAAACTTTTATATGTTAGGAATAACTTTCATGTTTAGTGTTCCCCATTATTCCCCCGTTTTCATGATGCAAAAAGTGGATCTTTTATGGATGTATGAATGTCTGTCAGATCTGGCTGTTGAAAGTTCTATCTTGCATGCCTTGTTTGGACACCATAACATGCTCCTAAAATGAGAGGAAAAATCATGGTTTATTTTTGATGTGTTAGGAAGTTTTTATGACCTTTACTTTCCAGATTGTGCAAGCAAAAGAGCAGGTACACAGGGAAGAAAAACACACCAGTCCCTAAATTGACTTGGGACGGACTTTTAGACATTCATTTGATGGGATTTGTTTCCCTTTTTGTTCACCATTGTACATTATAATCCCCCGCCCCTTTTATGTGTTTCCTTTACTGGATGTGAATGCTAAACTATTTTCAAAACCAAGTGAGAGTCCACCCAAACCGACTCTCATTTGTGAATTAAAGCAAACAATCCTAGAATAGGAAGACCTCCTCATATATTAATCATCATTTTTGTTAGGGCATAAAAGGCATAAAATTGAATCTACGTGGCATGCATAATAGAGACCATCACGGGCGAGGAGAGTGCCTAACCCTTTCTCTTCTCGTAACTTAGCACCCAAACCCACTTTCTCTAAATAAAATGTTTTGTCTTCATTTTTCCTAAAATAAAGTGAGGTGGCGACTCTTGACTGTTTTGATTCCATCGAGAGGAAACCATTGTGTGGGAACCGAGCGCATTTCAAAAAGCGCATCATCTACGAGGCATCACCCGAATCGCTTTCATGAGCAATCATTTCGGCGTGTGCGGCTTTCGAGCGCGGGCTCTCACAGTTGCATCGATTGCGGACTCGACACACTCTAATAAAAAACACCAATATAATTTTGACACATCATTTTGTAAGCGACATTTTGTGACTTTATATTTACCCTTTTTTCTCTTTAAATAGATCCGATATATATCAAATTAATTCCGATCATTAATGATAATAGACATAGAAAATCGGAAGTTGTACGTAAAAATTTACACTATACAATACTCTCTCCGTCTCAAAATAGATGTCGTATTAAGAGTAAATTTTTGTCTCAAAATACTTGTCGTTTCACTATTTTCAAATCTTTTTTATTGTTTTATACCAATTATACCATTAATAATGATAGTGAACTAGTATCTCTTACCTAACCATTTAATTACCTAGGTAGTTGAATTACTTTAGGGGTATTTGAGACTTCTTCACATGCATTAATAATATTTCTTAATAGGGAAAATTACAATTTAGGGCCTAATGTCTACAAGACGGTTGCAGTTTAGGGCCTGACGTCTAAAATTTGGCGATTTAGGGCCTGACTTGACATTTTCGTTGTAGAATGAGGCTTTTTAACGGTTTTTGTTAGAAAAGTTAGTTAAGTCACATGTGATTTGCATGTGATTGACGAAATGGATCAATTTGAAATGAGAATTAGTGCTTAAGAGGTAAAATATAAATACTTAAATTTAAAGTCGCAAAATATAAGTTTTGTCCATCTAAATTGATGGAGATGGTGGTCAATGGTGTTTTGAGACGAAAGAGATGACGAAAATGGGAGGTTGGAAGCGAAGATCTAAATCTGGAAAAAAAAATTCAAAGAAAATTCATAATTTGTTTGCTTTATTTTAAAATTTTATATAAATATTTTTATTTAGATCTGGAAAAAAAAATTGTCAACAAATTTTTGTCAAAAATAATTTATTTATTTATATTTAAAAATAATTAAAATAAAATTTTTAATATATTAGTTATTTTTTTCAAAATTTTAATTTAAAACTTCAAAATTCATACTCCCTCCGTCCCAGCACAAGTAGGACTAGAGGAGTTTACACACTAATTAAGAAAAACTAGTAAATTTGTGGTAGAAAATGAAGAGAGAGAATGAGTGAAGTAAATAGTAGTGTTAGTTGGATAAATTGAGTGGTGAAAAATGAAAAGAGATAATGAGTGGGATAAATAGTACTCCCTCCGTCCCAAAACACCTTGCACATATTTCCTTTTTGGGTGTCCCATTGGTAAGTCCTCTTTCCTAAAATGTTCAAAATATATTGTTTTTCTATTCTCTCTACCCCACTTGTCATACTCACACACCTACTTTTGGGCCCCACTTGTAAATCCCACTAAACTTATCACAATCATAACCTCTTTTCCACTAACAATACTTTTGAATATATATACTCATTCCTTAATTCCCATGCATCCTCAAAAGTGTGCAAGGTGTTTTGGGACGGAGGGAGTAGTGTTGGTTGAATAAAATGAGTGATTGAGAATAAAGAGAGAGAATGAGTGGGGTTGAAACATTTACATTTTGGGCAGTCTCGGGACGTCCCAAAAGGGAAAGAAGTCTCACTTGTGTTGGGACGGAGGGAGTATTTTGTGACTTTAAGTTTAAGTATTTATATTGAACCTCTTAAGAAGTAATTCTCATTTCATATCGATCCATTTCGTCAATCACATGTGACTTAACTGACTTTTCTAACGAAAACCGTTAAAACCCCCTATTTTGCTAACAAAGTGTCAAGTCAGGCCCTATTTCGCTAAATTTTGCACGTCAGGGCCCAAACTGCAACCGTCTCGTAGACATTAGGCCCTAAATTGTAATTTGCCCTTCTTAATATGTGTGAAACACTCCAAAACGACATTTATTTTGAGACGGAGGGAGTAAGAATGAAGAATTTCAAGTTTAAAATAATTTACTCTATATCACACGAAATTCGAGCCCATGCCCGGTTCTTCCCAAGTGCAAGCAACCCAATTACACAGGGTCCAAAACTTTTAAGGGGTCCCAAATTTTTATTTATATATATATTTGATCTGATTTATCTTTAAATTAAACGAAAGTGTCTTGGTGGTTTGGAGGTAGGGATGGCAATTTGACCGAATTCGATCCGTACCGAAGGCGATCCGATCTGAAAAAATAGGGTTTGGTTTGCAATTTTTAAAACCCGAGTGAGTTCGGATCGGATTCGGATCATGCTGATGACCCGATCCGACCCCGAACCCGACCCGAACCATAATGATTCGATCCGAGCTGAACCCTTAATAAAAGGTGAATTTTAAATATGTTTAATATTATCTTAAATTTTATTTTTTCTAATTTGTGTTTGTAAGTGAGATTTGGATGATTTTAGACTATTTTCCATACAACATTCAACATTGTGCTTAAAAATATATTTTAATTAATTAATTTTGAGCTTAAAAAATAGACTTTTAATAAGATTCGGGTCGGATCGGGTCGGTCACGATTTCTTGAATTTTCGAATCGGGTCGGGTTCGGATCAATATATTTGGGTTCGGATCGGGTTTGGGCCGGCCATGATCCGATCCGAACCCGACCTGTTACCATCCCCATTTGGAGGTGATGTAAGTTCTCTAGAGGTTTGAGTTTGGGCATAATTCCACAAGGCCCCTTCTCCCAGATCATTATTCCATAAAAGTCCACCTGAGATCCAAAAGTCCACCTCCACCCATTGTCCAAATCAAAATTCCATAAAAGCCCAAAAACCCATCACACACTACTCAGGTCAGGCTGCCCCCAAGCCCAATGCCCAGGCCCGATGTCCCGCCCCGCCCACCCGCCCCGGCCCACCCGCCCCGGATCCAGAACTCAATGCCAGCCACCCCTTTTAATTAAAAGCAAAAATGTTGTTTCCAGGTTTCGAACCTAGGTCTTTTACAATAACAACCATGTCTTTACCACTAAGCCAATGCATTGCTTGTTTTTAATTTTGCAATATTTATTATTACTAACTGAAATCTGGACGAAACTAAATTACAAAACTTGAGATTTTACAATTAATTAATGAAAAACTTGAATATTCACAAAAACACAATTTTTTTAATATATGTTAGAATATTAAAAACATGATTTAAGAATATAAAATATCTATAGCTTTTTATTAAAAAAATATGAAAGACCTAGAAAATAAATTAAATTATATTTGCGAAAATACATTATTTCATAATATTTTATAAGTTTTTAATTATCACCCTTCTGTTAAGGCATTTATTTACATAAATGACACCAACTAAGTCTATTATATACTGAAAATATGAGAATTATAAGAAAATAAACTAAATAACTCTTATACCTTAAATATAAGAGTAATTCTAGCCTTATATTTTAGGTATATAATTTCTTTAAAAAATGGGGATTTAATGTGAGAAAATTACTCTCATATCTAAAGTATAAGAGAAGAACTAGTCTTATACTTTCGGTATAAGAGTTAATATTAAAAATATATTAGAACAACTTGATTAATGTTTCACAACATTTAATAATAGAAGTATCATTCTTGCCAAAATAAATGTCAGCAATTAAAACTTTCCAATCAATTAATGAAATTCTTGATTATTCACAAAAACATTAAATTTGTAAAATAAATATCATTTTACATTAAAAAAACATGATTAATTAGGTCTTATAATTTGTATCAAAGTTAGACGTGTCCATCCGGTTATAACCGGCGGTTGACGGTTATAACCGCCGGTTATGTTTTTCGTTAAATGCTAACCGTAACCTAACCGTCTAACCGTGATGTCCGGTTACGGTTTACCGGTTAACCGGTTAATGCGGTTAAACCGGTTACCTTTTTTTTTTTTTTTTTTTTTTTTCAAAACAGTTTTATTAACAGTTTTTTGTTAAAAAAAAAAAAGATAAAATAAAAAAACACTTCATTTTTTTAAAGGGTTTTTTTTTCAAGTAAAGTTTTTTTTTTTCAAGTAAAAAAAAAAATTTAACTGTTTTTTTAAACAGTTTTCTTAACAGATTTTTTTAACAGTTTTATTAACAGATTTTTTAACTTTTTTTTTTTTTTTTTAAACAGTTTTTATAAAAAAAAAAAACGGGAGTATATGTATGAGTCATACATATATTAAACAGTTTTCTTTTGTTTTTTTTGTTTTTAAGTTAAAAACTTAAAATGTATAAGTGTATAACTATAATGTATAATAACACAAATTTTTAAAGTAAAAAAAGGGACGGTACCCTTAAATTTTATTAATTAAAATTAAAATTACAAAGAGGGGGACAACCAATCCTTGCCCTTTTATAATTAAGGGAGGAAAAAATGGAGCCTTATTACCTCAACTAAACTATTACAATGAAATAAAAATAAACCTATTCTAAAAATTAAAATAAAAACTATCTACATTCCGTCCCCTTCCGAACTTCCCGTAGAATCTTCCAACTCGTATTGATATTGTGGATCTACATTTACTAAATCCTCTTCATAAGGCATATCTTGCTCCCTCTTTTCCGCTCTAACCCAATCACCAAGCAAGAGTTGATTTTCCAAATTTTCACAAGTTAGTTGGGAACGTCTTGCATCCAAAACATTTCCTCCCACACTAAATGCCGATTCGACGGCCACGGTTGAAGCGGGAGAAGCTAAGACTTCTTTTGCAATTAAAGAGAGTATGGGATAAGTTTCTTGCCTTTGTGACCACCACCTCAAAATATCAAAAGAAATTGGATTTGAAGTGTTTTGTACAACTTCATGTCTAGTAGAGAAATATGCTTCCAACTCGTACGGAATGCTAGAGGTAGAAGAAGAAGAAGGAGACGTTCTAGGACGTTTTGAAAAATAAATATCATTAACAAAACTATATGGATCGTTATTCACATCATATTGTGTATCAATACCAATATCTTCTTCATTAGGACTTGAGCCATATTGAGAAACATTTCCATGAATTGCACTATACTCATTATAAAGAGTCACCAAATCTTTTTTTTGTATTTTCAACAATAATCGCCGGGTTTTCGTGTAATCCGTCCCCATTGGGGTATAAATTTGCATAATAAAACGTTATTATGCGGACTAGATCTTTCAATTTAATACGGGGATCCAACATCTTTGCAAGCAAAAATAGAGACGGAATGTTATCAAAATATTTGACCCACTTTTACCTCATGGAAGCAATGCTTTCGTTTAAAATGGTGCAATTTTGCAAATTTTTAAAACTTAGAACTATTGCAATACATTGATCAAGTACCAAAACGGAAGTTGGATAATAAACTCCCGACAAAGCCAAAGTAGCGGTATTGAAAATCTTTAATAATTGACATAAATTAGTGCAAGCGTTCCATTGATACGCAAATAAAGGAATTTCATAGCCCATACTAATAAAAAAATCCATGATATGCTCTTTATACTCAAAACCATCAATTAACATTTTGTAGGTAGAATTCCACCTAGTCGGAACATCCATAGAAAAATATTTTTCGGGAAGACCCTTATTTAGTAAATATTTTATCCATTTTCTTGTAATTTTATTTTTTTTTTGCAATAAAATAAAGAGCCTCTCTAATGGGTTTAACATATTGATCTAAAGCATCCAAACCATTTTTAACACATAAATTTATAATATGACATAAACATCTAATATGAAAATACTTACCCCCAAGTGACGGTTGACAAATGAGCATCAATTCCGGTATACTAGCGGTATTAGCACTAGCATTGTCGAATGAAATAGAAAATATTTTTTGCAAAAGACCATATTTTGCCAAAATGGCGTGCAACTTTCTACAAATATTTTCCGCGGAATGAGGTGGTTCAAAACTATCATATGCAAGTAATCTTTTTGTAAAGTCCACGAATTATCGATCCAATGGCATGTAACACCCAAATAACTATTTCTTTGCCAATGATCACTCCAACCATCGGCACAAATTGAAACTCTTTGATCTAATTTTGATAAAACATCAATTAAAAAATGTTTATATTCCAAAACCACTTTTTTAATATCGCGTACGAGAGTCGTACGTGGTACTTTGGAGGCGGCCGGATTTAAAGAAAGTCTAATAAACCGTTCATAAAATTCATCATCCGCAAAGTTAAAAGCAAGCCCTTTAACACACACAAATTTGCACAATTCTTTCCTATAAACGACATTATTAAACTTAAATAAGACCGAAGACGTACCTTGGGTGTTAGGTTGAGCAAATTGTAATTGAGCTTGATCACTATCAATCCCAAGTTTTTCAGGATGTGTTGATTTCAAGTGATGGTTCAATGTTCCATGCCCATTACCTTTTGCGAACGGGTAAGATTTGGTGCAATAGTTGCAACACGCTCGAAAATGTACAAAGTCGTTGGGGTCAATTTGTACTTTTCGGAAATGGATCGTGAAAGTGTCGGATTTGGATTCTCGTGCTTGACGTTGCCCCCGACCACCTCTTCCCACGCCCCGAGCTCGGCCGGCCCCGGCCCTACCACTTTGAGGAACATTTTCTTCAACATTTTGCTCACTTTCCTCAAAATGTGACTCAATTTCCGGGTTAAGTGAGGAAGAATCAACATGTTCCTTGCCGCTCCTTCGAGATGAGGCCATTTTGTTAACAAACTAACTGAAACTGTTTAGAAACTGACTGAAACTCGCTAAAAAACTGACTGAAAATGATGAAAAACACAGATTTTGTTAAAAAACTGACTGAAACTGTCAAAAAACTGACTGAAACTCTCAAAAACTGACTGGAATTCTAAAAACTAACTGGAAAACGATTTGAAACTGACTGGAAATGGTTAACAAAGTGACTGGAATTTTCTAAATAAATTAAAAAAGTGATTTCGTTAAAAAACTAACTGGAAAGCGTTAAAAAACTGACTAGAATTATGCAATCTAACTGGAAATATGAGAGAGTGTGAGAGACTTAGGAATTAGTAGAGAGAGAAAGAGTATAGAGAAGATGTGGAACTAAAATGGTAGGAGGGAGGGGGTATTTATATGTAAGCAATTTTTGGTTTTTTTTTTTTTTATTTTCATTTAAGGCCGAAAGTTAACTGAACTAACGGCTAGTTGGAAAACTAGCCGTTTTTGGACAGTGGTGGTCAGTCAGACATGGGGAAATGGGGGGGGGGGCGGTGCAAATTTTTGAAAAGTAGCCGTTAGGCGGTTAACCTCCGGTTTTATAAACGGTTTAAACCGCCGGTTATCCGGTTGGCGGTTATCCGGTTATAACCGGCGGTTTACCGTTTTTGAGAAAGGCCTAACCGAAACCGGACCGGGGAATTACGGTTGACGGGTGAGCCGGTTGCCGGTTAACCGGTTTCCCGGTTTTGACCCGGTTTTGACCGGTTATCAACCGGCGGTTAGCCGGTTTTTTTTGGTCACGTCTAATCAAAGTCTTGTAAATTCTTATTAAACATGTAAATTGTCTCATATCAGACTCATGAGAGCCATTTACAAAGGTCTCATATCCGACTCATGAGTCTCTTAAATGTCTCATAAGTGATTTTTTAAGTCTTATAATTTGTATCAAAGTCTTGTAAATTCTTATGAGACATGTAAATTGTCTCATACCAGACTCATAAGTCTATTTACAAAGGTCTCATACCAGACCCATGAGTCTCTCAAAGGTCTCATAAGTGCATTTTTTAGGTTTTATAATTTCTATCAAAGTCTTGTAAATTCTTATGAGACATGTAAAAAAGTCTCATATAAGACTTATGAGGGTCTATTTACAAGGTCTCATAGCAGACTCATGAGTCTCTCAAAGGTCTCATAAGTGTATTTTTTAGGTCTTATAATTTGTATCAAAGTCTTTGTAAATTCTTATGAGACATGTAAAAATGTCTCATATAAGACTTATGAGGGTCTATTTACAAGGTCTCATAGCAGACTCACGAGTCTCTCAAAAGGTCTTATAAGTGAAAATAATGACAATTTGGTAATAAGGACTTAAATAGTGTCATTTTATATAAATAGTTTACTGGAGGGTGCTAGTAAAAAAAAATTAAAATTAAATTCGATATTGCACAAAATTATAATTTAATTTATCTTTGGGTCTTTTATATTTTTTTTCTAATAAAATATTTAAATACTTTATATATTTTTTTTTAAATCTTGTTTTTCGTTTTTTTTTTTTTTTTTTTTTTTGTTTTTAAACAAAAAGTTGATGTTTTGGGAATAATCAAAAATTTTATAAATTGATTTAGAATCTTGTTTTTTCTTCACTTAGTTTCATTTAGGCGCAATAGTAATAGAATATATTGCAAATTTTGTATCAAACAGTAGGCTGGTGTAGTGGTTAAGTTGTTAGTTTTCACAATAAGTCATGGGTTCAATTCCAATACCCAACATTTTAATTTTGCATCCAAACAGTGAGCTGGGCTGGGCATGGGCGGGCGGGCATGGGCGGGCTGGGCTGGGCAGGGCATGGGCAGGGCTGGGGCGGGTTGTGGGCTGTGGTGGGTTTAAATGTGATTTTGATCTGACCTTGGGTTTTTATGGCATTTGTATCTCACCCAGGGGGCCTAGAGTCCAAAGCCCTTGAGTTTGAACTCAGCGCTAAGCACAATTTGTATTTATTTTTTTAAATTTTTTTTTACTTAAATCACAATTGAAGAGTTAATAATATTAGTTATTATCCAATGAATAATTTTATATTATATATTCATATTATGATTAATAAATATAAAAGTCTATAATATACATCTATTCATATTAGTAAAATAATAATTTTATTAACTAAGAATATTAATAGTAATAATTAACATATATAGTAACTATTGTGATTAATTAATACTCCCTCTGTCCTAGAGTTAAAGTCATACCTTACCTACGCACACTTATTAGAAAAACAATAGAAAATGAGTAAACATTGCAAGTGGATTGAGAGCATAGATGTCCAAAACACTATTCATAGTGCAAGTGCACAAAATGTAAGTTAGTAATTTTGTAATTATAAAAGCATTAGAATGATAAAATTTTCAAAAACACAATTCATTCTTTCCCATCATTTGTCATTTTTTAAAGACACTCTTACTCGTGGATATACCAAAATAGAATGTAGGACACTTACTCTCGGACGGAGTGTACTATTAATAGTAAATATTAACATATATTGTATAATGATTAACTAATACTACTAATAATAGTTAATTTATATAATAACTATTATGATTAACTAATACAACTATTAAGAATAATAATTAATATATAGTATGATTCACTAATACTATTAATAGTATTTTTTAGATTATTTAATAATTACCTATAATAGTTAATATACATATTAACTATAATAATGATAACTATTAATAGTTAACTATTATTTGCTTAATAGTATTAGCTAGTAATATTATTTACTATATAAAGTAATTACTATAGTTAACTATTACTAATAATAGTAATAATAGTAATTATTACTATTATTAGTAATAGTTAACTATTACTAATAAGTAGTAGTTAACTATTACTAATAAAATAGTTACTATAATAGTTACCCTATATACTATATAGTAAATAATATTATTAGCTAATACTATTAGATAAGAAAAAGAAATTGAAAAGTCACACAATTATGAGGGTATGTTTGATGTGGCATCACCAAATGCAAGCTTTCTCTATAGTTTGTCCACATGTCAACACCATAACCCTCATCACTAACTTTAATATATATATATATATATATATATATATATATATATATATATATATATATATATATATATATATAAGATTTTTTCAAAAACAGGGCATTTATGATTATTGGGACGGGCATGTTCAAACCTACCGTCACTTGTTGGCGATTGGGTCCTCAAACTTATTACTCCCTCCGTCCCAGAGAGTAAGATTCCTATTTTCTACTTTCGTACGTCTTAGAAATGGCAAAGAATCTTTACTATTCATCCCACTCATTCTCTCTCTTACTTTACTTTTATACTCACAATACCAATCAACTTACTATTTCTCCCACTCAATCTCTCTCATACTTTACTTTTACACTCACAACGCTTACATTACTTCCACTATTTCTTAATCTCCGTGCAAATAATTAAGAGCTAGGGCTCTTACTCCGAAACGGAGCGAGTACTAATAACCCTCTAATGTTTTTTTTTTTTAAGCAAATAACCATCTAATGTTAAAAAAAACTTTAGTACGTAGAAATCCCCAAATATCTAAAGACTTGACTCCTTCATCAGTACCCCCACAATTTTATCTCGTCTATTTAATTTTTCTTCAGAAATTGAAACAGCAAGGTCCACACATTATTAATTAATAGCTATTATGGTTATGGTTACAACCTACAACACCAAATACAAAGACGGGTGCAGTCGGGATCACGTGCACTCCCAGTACCCCTGCTGGTTGATCATTCTTTATAGCGTTATTAATATAACCTTTAATTAGAGTATCCACAAAAGTAAAATTCTTTTCAACAGTTTTTTCTTCATCAAGTAAATACGTTTTTAATTTTTTTTTTTTTTTTACAATGTCCACGCTATAAGGAGGCAAGTAGAGGGATCGAACCCTAGCGCTCACCGAGGGTGAGGCTTGGCTTTACCACTGGGCCACTCCTTTAGGGACCATCAAGTAAATACATTAAAAGCTCAAAAAATTTCCACAATGATCGCTTGAAACTTTACTCCCACTTATTCCTTTGGAGAAAAATCATTTCTCTAAAAAGGTGCTATGTCGGGCAACAAACACCTTATTGCCTGTGCGGTTGTAAAGTAATATCTTCAAATTTCTTTAGGATATCTCACGAAAATACATTTATTAGATTTGGGTATAAGTTCGTTGGAAACAAGCATTTTTACAAAAGCCTCACAACTCTAAATTTTCAAGAAAGATAAACTAGGTTTTCTTCCATAACACATCTCATATTGTGTCTTAGGAATCGATTTAGTAGGAACTCTATTTATTGTAAACGCATCCGTTTTTAATGCATGACCCCAAAATGATAAATGATGATCAACTTAACTCATCATCGAACAAACTATATCCAAAAAGGTTATATTTCTCCTCTCAGACACACCATTCCATTGTAGTGTTCCAGGTGGAGTCAATTGTGAAACAATTCTACTATTTTTATGAAGATCGTCAAATTTTTGACTGAATATTCACCACTTCGATCGATCGCAGTGCTTTAATTGTTTTATCAAGTTGATTTTATACTTCATTTTAAAATATTTTAAATATATCAAAAGATCCACTTTTGTTTTTCATTAGATATTCATAGCCATATATACTAAAGTCATCGGCAAATATTATAAAGTACTGAAATCCGCCCCTAGTATTGGTGCATAATAGTCCGCATACATCAGTATGTAGCGGTTTCACTCACTACAACAAAAATGGATTTTCCCGGCACTTATTTACAGGCACTTTCATATGTGCCGCTAATTCCCGGCACTTTTTCAAAAGTGCCGCTAATTCCCGGCACTTTTTCATAAGTGCCGCTAATTCCCGGCACTTTCTAACAAGTGCCGCTAAATTTCCGGCACTTTATAAAAAAGTGCCGGGAATTAGCGGCACTTATGAAAAAGTGCTGGGAATTAGCGGCACTTTTGAAAAAGTGCCGGGAATTTAGTGGCACTTTTGAAAAAGTGCCGGGAATTTCCGGCACTTTTTAAAACCAAGATGTTTGTTTTGAAATTTTTATTTAATTTTTAAATTTAATCATATTTTTCATGTAACTTTTCTTTAATTTGTTACTTATATTAGATTTTTATGGACTACAATAATAGAAATGCCCTAATTTAAGTTTTTGTTTTGTAACAAATAATTGTATATGAAAATTTATAACAAAAAATGATTTAGCCTAGCGGTAGAAGGTGTGCTTCGTATGCAAGAGGTCGTGGATTCGAATCCGGGTAAATTCAAAAATAATTTTATTTAAATTAGCGGCACTTTAAAAAGTGCCGGAAATTAGCGGCACTCTTTGAAAAGGGCCGGGAAATTCCGGCACTTTTAAAGTGCCGGTGCTTTTAAAGTGCCGGTAAGTATTGCCAACACCATTTTTTCCGGAACTTTCAAAAGTGCCGGAAAAAGTGTCGGGAATAGCTTTTCTGGCACTTTTTTTGAATTTCCGGCACTTTTTAATGTGCCGGAAAAATTCACTTTTGTTGTAGTGACTACTCTTGGTAAAAGGCGTCTTAGTAATTTTTTAAGTAAACAAGATTCGCATACCTCATATGATTCAAAATCATGTGAGTCTAAAAGTCCATCCCAATGGAGTTTAGAAATGTGTTTCTCATTTATATGACCAAGACGGCAATTCCATAAATACGTGTGGTTTACACCATAAGGTCTAGATTTCTTATTTACAATATAGATACTCTCATTTTTTTGTTTCTCAACATCATGTGATATAAAGGCTATTAAATGAACTTGCAGTACAATAAAGCATATCATTGAATAAATAAAAAACATTCTATATATTGTTAATTGAAGAAACTGAAATAATATTCCTATTTAAATCTAATACATAAAAGCAATTGTTCAAAACAAATATTAATCCGTTAGGTAAAGTGACTTCATAAGTCCCTACAGCTAATGCATCAGATCATGCTTCATTTTTCACACGTAGATCTACTTCACTATCTTTAAGTACCCTTTTATTTTTTAGTGCCTGCACATTTAAACAAATGTGAGATCCACATCCGGTATCTAATACTCAAGAACTAGAGGTAGAAAGGAATATATCTATAACATAGTTACCTAAAGTGGTAATCTTACTACCCTTATTCTTTAAACCTTCTTTATAAGCTTTGCAATATCTCTTTTATTAACCAATCTCATTGCACGGAAACAAATTGCATCATTTGTAGCATAGTGTTTAGCCACAGCAGCAAGGGTGACAATTTCCTTGCTTGCCTTAGGTTTGGCAATCTTTGCGTTACCTTTGCCTTACCTTTATTCTTGAAACTCTTTCTTTTATTGACCATTAGCACTGGGTAGGCTCTTTACCCATATTATGGTATGCAGTTTTAAGCATCCCGTGAAATTCTGACGAGTTTATTATCATTTCAACCTGCATACTATTGCAAGATTGATGCTTTGCCCTCGTACTCACGAAACTCACACTATGACCTGCGTACTATGGTTTTAATAAAAAAAATTCCCTGTGATAACGGTGAGCCGTCAGAAATCTAACAGGCTTGTCAACGTATGTTAAAAACTTAACATATTTACAATAAAAAATTCAAATATGACCCTGATAATGATATTAATGTCGTAAAGGTCCAAAAAATATTGTATATACATATTTCTCTATATATATATGTTATTAAGAGATAATAAAATAGAAAAAGTAAATAAATTGTCATAACTAATGATATTTATGTTGTAATGGTCCAAAATTTATTTATATTTATATTTATATTTATTTTATTTGATTTTTTAAATATTAATACACACAAAATACACACACTCCCCTCCCTCCTCTCTCTCTCTCTATACTATTTCTCTCTCTACCATACCACCTCCGACCACCTCTCCTCTGCTGTACGCCGGCGACCATCTCCCCCACCTCCAGCGGTCGTCTCCCTCTACTCCAGCGACCGTCGCCCACCACATCTCTCTCTACCCTACCCTCCTCTCTATCCCTCACGGTGTCAGAGTAGTTGTTGGCCACCAGGAGAAGAGGACAGAGGATTAGTGGCAATGAATCAGAGATAGAGATGAGGGTTTACCGGTGTACTACGTTGATGGCGTGGCTGGAGATTGAGGGAGGCAACGACTTGTATAGAGAAACGGGAATGGAGGGTGAAGCGCATAGAGAAGAGTAATTGGGGTAGGGTTTGCAAACACTGATCTGAATTTTGTTATGTGTGTTGAACACAAATCTCGAATTTGTGGTGGCTGTGATGTTAAATTTTTTTTTGTTACACTTTGCATAAAGGGAGATAGAGAATGTGGTGTCCGGTGCGTCGAATTAAGATCTGCTGGTGGTGGTCTGCGGACGAGACTGCGGCGGTTGGCGGTGGTCGGCAGTGGTAAATGGTTGTGGCAGTGGTGCTTGTGTAATAGTGGTGGACGTATTTGGGTATTTATTTTGAATTAAGATTTAAAAGTTAAGTACAACAATTTGTAATTGTTATTAATAATTAAAAGTAAATAAATGTTCATTACTAATGATATTAATGTTGTAAAGGTCCAAACTTATTTATATTTGTATTTCATTCATTTTGAATTTTTTTATATTAATAAATTGGTATACTCTATCTATACCAAAACAATTTTTGATCCATATAGTCCATCATCACTTTAAATTGGAGCAATTATTGATTGAATCTGTTTGTTCTTCACCCATTTTTTATTCATAAATTGGTATTCTCTTTTAATAAAAATATATAGAGAAATATTAATATAAAATATATATGGACCTTTGCAACATTAATATCATTGTCAGGGGGTCACATTTGAATTTTCTTATTATAAATCTGTTAATTTTTTTTTAACATATATTGACATCCCATTAGGTTTTTAACGATTCAGCGTTATCCCTGGTTACTTTTTTATTAAAACCATAGTACGCAGGTCATAGTGTGAGTTTCGTAAGTACAAGGGCAATTCGTCTATCTGGCAATAGTACGCAGGTTGGAATGGCAATAAACTCAAATTCTGACAGTAACTTATTGTAGACACCCACACTTGGTCTGGTACACCCACTTTAGTGCTCCCACCTATCACACCACCCAGAACCAGTCCAACAACACGTGAGAGGCACATCTAGGCCTGAGTGACCGGACGGCCACACTAATTTTTAATGGCAATTTCATCATTCCCCAACGTTTCTCACGTTTTATTGATGGACAATCAACCTAATTGGCCCTCTAAGCCATAAGCGTTATGTGAGTTTGTGGGAACGATCTCCCGCAATATCAGTTGCCCATTACTCCCACTTCTGCCTTTTTTCACTATAAAAAAGACACCTTGCATACACAAAAAAAGAGTCTTTATAGCACACACGACATCTTTGCAAACACAAAATACATAGTCTCTTTGCAAGCCACTAGCCACTAAAATCTCTTACCCCTCCCTCAAAAGAGACCGCTCTCTTTGAGAACCATCGCCCATCACCATTGAAGTAGACAACCGAACTTAGAGAGAGCCAATTTCCCGAGTTTGTTCCTCAAGCATAGATCGCCAAAGCGCAAGAGGCATACTTACTAGCCTTCTTAATTTCAATTCAAGAACATAAACACACATGCACGCTTAGAAAGGCTGGTCTTCGAACAGGGCAGATTGGGTGCCTATCTTAACCCCTTCCCAATCCTTATCTAGACATCCAAACCCATAATTTCTGTCAAAGAAAAAGTTTTCTATTATTTTATCTCTTATAAATAATGGTGGCGACTCTTTAAAAATCTAAATGGGTACAAAATCCTCGAACGCCCAAACTCGAGATACCCACATTGGCGACTCTATTGGGGGTTTGAAAAACTTCTTTATCATTGCGGGTCTGATTTTCATAAAAAAAAAAATGTGTGATTTGATTAAAATTTGGTGTTTTTAAGTTGAAATTTTTCGTCCCCTGTTTTCTGCAAAAACAATCTACAAAGCACCTACAGGTGGCAAGACGGCCACGTGAGCATTTTTCCATCAGTCTGCTCTAAATAGTCTATAAGTCAATTTTTTTTTCTATTTTCGCCTCAAACGGTTCTGAATTATGTTAAAATGCACGCTATAGTATCCCACATCATGAATATATGTTCCCTAAGTTGCAATAACATGAAAAATCTATGTTTAGAAGCATGATCTAGGATGATTTATGTTTATGCTAGAAGTAGGATTTCATATAAACGTAGTATCGGGATTGCATGATTACGGTGTTATAAGGTTGGGCCTTTGAATCTTTATTTGTTTCCCTTGTATATCATTGAGAAAAACAACAAAAAAAAGTACTAAAATATTCTTCGTTTTGACTAGAAAAGGAACATAGTTTGACTGCACACTACTATATACACATTGTTGCATATTGCATATCTTCTTGCAAGGAATACAACAACCATTTACTATCTAGGGACTCTGCGGTTATTTCTGAACTCTTAACTCTGTTGGAGCATTAGTCTTTACACCTGGATGCTCCACCCAACATGAGCATTTCGGTGTGATGACCGAGGCATTAGTCTTTGGCATAGTTTGAATATGAATTTCTTCAATTCTTCAAGTCTTTAAAATCTTCTAAGTGTTGAAAATGTTTCATCTTTGATTGAGGCGCATGCTTATAAGCGCGTAGCTAAAAATGGGACATGGCGCATTTCTATGCTTGGTACATGGCTCAAATTTCATCTCTCAAACTTATAACATATTCTTTTATCCTATAGCCTATAAACTAACTATGGACTTGTCTAAAGATTGAAGTATGAAACTTCTTACATAAAATTCTAAAGTTCATTAAATAAAACTTAGGTGATGGATCATTCAAATCTAAATATTAAAATATGAGAATATAAGTGGGCATACCCAACAATGTCCAGTTGAGATTATTATTATTATTATTATTACTATTATAATTATTACTATTATTATTATTATTATTATTATTACTATTATTATTACTATTATTATTACTAAAACTATTATTATTACTATTATTATTATTATTATTATATTTATTATTATTATTATTATTACTATTATTATTATTTTTATTACTATTATTATTACTATTACTATTATTATTACTATTACTATTATTATTACTATTATTATTACTATTACTATTACTATTACTATTACTATTACTATTACTATTACTATTACTATTACTATTACTATTACTATTACTATTACTATTACTATTACTATTATTATTATTACTATTACTATTATTATTATTATTATTATTATTATTATTATTATTTTGGCATTTGTTCTCATTATAAGTGTTCATTTTAAGGAAAAATAAATTGCCTAGCGGGATTTGGTCGTAGATTTAATAGGAGATGATTCTATGAGGTTCATTGCGCTAATGTTTAAGCTTTATAAGGATGTTCTTAATTTCTCTAAGTCCCTAGAACAAAAATACCAACTCTACCTGATCTTTATGTATGAGTATTTGTAATTAAAGCGCTATTCTCGCGCTCTGTCATTTTCCATCGCATGCTCAATCATAGTCTATCGCGCTCACAAACATTATAAGCGGCTCTTAACTCTGTTGGAGCATTAGTCTTTACACCTGGATGCTCCACCCAACATGAGCATTTCGGTGTGATGACCGAGGCATTAGTCTTTGGCATAGTTTGAATATGAATTTCTTCAATTCTTCAAGTCTTTAAAATCTTCTAAGTGTTGAAAATGTTTCATCTTTGATTGAGGCGCATGCTTATAAGCGCGTAGCTAAAAATGGGACATGGCGCATTTCTATGCTTGGTACATGGCTCAAATTTCATCTCTCAAACTTATAACATATTCTTTTATCCTATAGCCTATAAACTAACTATGGACTTGTCTAAAGATTGAAGTATGAAACTTCTTACATAAAATTCTAAAGTTCATTAAATAAAACTTAGGTGATGGATCATTCAAATCTAAATATTAAAATATGAGAATATAAGTGGGCATACCCAACAATGTCCAGTTGAGATTATTATTATTATTATTATTACTATTATAATTATTACTATTATTATTATTATTATTATTATTACTATTATTATTATTATTACTACAACTATTATTATTACTATTATTATTATTATTATTATTATTATATTTATTATTATTATTATTATTACTATTATTATTATTACTATTACTATTATTATTATTATTATTACTATTATTACTATTACTATTACTATTATTATTATTACTATTACTATTATTATTATTATTATTATTATTATTATTATTATTATTATTATTATTATTATTATTATTATTTTGGCATTTGTTCTCATTATAAGTGTTCATTTTAAGGAAAAATAAATTGCCTAGCGGGATTTGGTCGTAGATTTAATAGGAGATGATTCTATGAGGTTCATTGCGCTAATGTTTAAGCTTTATAATGATGTTCTTAATTTCTCTAAGTCCCTAGAACAAAAATACCAACTCTACCTGATCTTTATGTATGAGTATTTGTAATTAAAGCGCTATTCTCGCGCTCTGTCATTTTCCATCGCATGCTCAATCATAGTCTATCGCGCTCACAAACATTATAAGCGGCTCTTGTTAGAGATAAACCCGAGTTTCCTAATTAGTCTAGACAATTTGTTTCCTATTTATCTCCTAATTCTACGATTGTAAATATAGCTAGGATTCTTATTACTTGCACATCAAGTAACTCTCTCTTGTATATATATACTACATATGTGAATAAGATGGCTACTACATATGTGAATAAGATGGCTGCAATGTTTTCTCACAAATTATCAAACCCTAGTTTTATTAAATTCTGTTATGGTATCAGAGCTGACCCTTTACACGTGCGAGCCTAAAGTTCGGCCCACAATGATCTAGCCCCATGCCACCCAATTATATGTCCACGTGTAAGCCCAAAGTTCAGCTACGCGTGAGGGGGCGTGTTGGAGCAATTATCCCATATCAGGTATTAACTAGCCAATACCTGACTATATAAAGATCAAGGACCACACCTCCCAGAGCCAATTGGTTTTAGAATGGAACCTTAAACTTTATCATGGTATCTAGAGCATAGATCCATAAACCCTTTCAATATTTTTTTCCTCTTTTCGTCACATGGCCTCAGCCGAGAGTTCCTTCTTCCTCCCCAAAGCCGCCGAGCCATCTAAGCCCCTCGTCGTCATCTCTGTCAATAATATTTTAAAACTCACTCCCACAAATTATATTGCATGGAAGATCCAGATTGAAGCAACACTCCTAGGCCACGACTTGTACAATTACATCGATGGCACAACCCTATCCCCGCGTCAATACATACCCGAAACCACAACAACCTCCACCACCTCTGAACAATCACCGGCCGCCAAAACACCCCCACCTAGGTAAAAAACCCTGCCTATTCTACAAGGTTTAGGCAAGATAAACTTATCCTAAGTTCTCTAGCCGGCACTCTCTCCCCCGCTCTAGTTCCTCTTATATCTTAGTGTGCAACCACATATGATGCATAGAGAACCCTTTTTAAAACATATGCCAATCCATTTCGAGGCCATCTCAAGCAGATTAAAAAATACCGTCTCCATAGTATAACCAAAGGTCCCCATTTAGTGTCTCAATATATGCACGATCTTAAATGTGTGCCGATCAGTTGGCCTCACTCAGAGTGGTACTTAAAGTACACCTCGGTAGTCACTGCTGTTCAAAGTCGTGAAACACCTATAACCTTTGATGAGCTTCACGAAAAACTGCTCAACCGTGAACTCACCATCAAACACAAGTCTCAACCTACTCCCACATTCCTGGCCATTATCAACTACACCCATAAAAACAACATCCGCCAACCCACAAACCGCAACCCTACCACCTCGTCTAACCCACCACCCAACCCTAACCCTAATTCCTAAAGGCCAGCCGTCGCTTACAAAGGCAGGTGTTAGTGGTGCAGAAACAATGGCCACTTTATGTCTCAGTGCCTTTCCTTCCGCCAACAATTTCCACATGCCGTGTGTGATATCCCACATCGGTGGGATATACAAACTCGGAGTGGTACTTAAAGTATGATAAATTACCAATGAATATCAATACGTCCATGGATTTTTGGGTGGGCCTGTGGTAAGCCAGGTGGACCCAAGATATTTGTATTCATTGGGCCAGTGAGTGGTACTTGTGTAACGGGTCGGGCTTGCAGGCTCGGGTCGTTACAAATGGTATCAGAGCGGGTCCCGTCTAAAAGTGTGGAGGAAAGTGCTGTGCAGAACAAAGTGCACACCGCATAGTTGGTGGGAGCCACCTCTTGAATCCGTACGAGCAACCTCTTGAATCTAACACTGCCCAGTGATACAAGTGGGTCTTGGCGAGGACGACAAGGATCCAAGGTGGGGAGATTGTGATATCCCACCCACATGGGTGGGATATACAAACTCGGAGTGGTACTTAAAGTACGATAAACTACCAATGAATACCAATACGTCCATGGATTTTTGGGTGGGCATGTGGTAAGACAAGTGGACCCAAGATATTTTTATTCATTGGGCCAGTGCGTGGTATCACCTCGAAAAGGCATAAAATGATTTGGAAAGAAAGGGAAGCTAACTCGTTATATTGGGCCATTTGAAATTCTTGAAAGAATAGGAAAATTAGCCTAAAAAGTTGCATTGCCACCATCGTTGTCAGAGATTCACGATGTGTTTATGTTGGAGATTATGCCCTAGGCCCTTGAGAAAGGCCTTACGTTACATCATGTTCTCATTTGTTATAGAGATAACAACTTGGATTATTATATGTTTTTGCATGTTTCTTATAATAATCCCCGTCCCTAGTACTTATGAGAACTAGTATAAGTTTAATTGATAATCATGTGATGATCATGTGTATGTGAGACAAATTAAACTTATAGGTAGTTGTTGGTGAACAAGTACTGGACATGACCCATTATGAGATTTATGTCATGGTCAAATGTCATAATTAAATCTCATTTAGTTATATCATTGGAATCCTTAGACCTGAGATTATCATCGTCTTCCACATGATGAACGTTGTGTTTGACGAACTCAAACGCTACCCTTAACCAGGTGGTTATAAAGGCTACGATTGGCACAATCGGATTCTTGTAGGGAAGAATGATAAGTCAAGATGGGATGTTCTCGCTCTTTATCTCAGAGAGAGAGAGAGAGAGAGATATCTGCTTGGCCACACGAGAGTGAGATTGATGATAGTGTATGGCCATACCCCAATGAATTGATGTGTTCAATGTCATTTTCTCATATCAATCCACTCGGGATCAAGAAAGCATTGTGCACTTAAGTTTACTTAGACCGTGACTTATGTTCAATATGATATCGCGTGATAAAAGGATTGTGATATGTTCTATGAGGATAAACAAACTTCGTTAGGTTATATTAATTGGGTAATCATGATGGCTTGCTAGAGTTCGCTCATGATTTATGAGTTTGACCTTGGTTGGACTCATTTCCAACTTAATATAATCCTATGGGGTCACACACAAAAAAACGAATTGTTAAAAAAGGCAAAAGGCAGAATTTCTGGCGGGCACGGCCGTGCAAGTTTGTGAGCACGACCATACCAGTTTGTGAGCACGACCGTGCAATTTAACAAGCACGACCGTGCCAGTATTCATATTGGGCAGATTTGGTTTGCACCAAATGGCACGGCCGTGCCACTTTATGAGTACGACCGTGCCAGAGTCACTAGGGCTAGATTTTGGTAAGTTTAATTGGGTGATGGGATTTAGGTCTTCTAGGTCATTAAGGGTTAATGCTAGGGACTATAAATACATCTTTTCACCAGCCATTAAACTAATGCAACCCAATATATTTGAAAAACATAATTCTTGATCCAAGATTGAGAATCAAAGATCAAGAACGCATATTATTCATATAGCATTTTGATAGAAATAGTTTCTATAGGATCTAGAAGTCCAGATCTAGAATTGTTCTAGACATTCGTTCGTGTGTGGATACACATAGAGGGTGCTTCCTTAAGCATCTCAAGTTCGTGTTCCTGATCGTGATTCGAAGAACGTGGAGAAAATCAAATCATAAATCTTGAAGACTTGAAGATTTGATGATCCGGAAATTTTAAACGCACAATAACGGTTAGTATTATAAATTTATCTTCTTATTAATTTAATCATCATGAATGGATCCATGGGCTCTAGGGTTTTGTTGTTTTTCTATTGCCGTTTTCGCTGCGCATGGTGCCTCAAAACCCAACAGTGGTATCAGAGCCCCACATGAAATAATATAAGCACTCCCCTACATGTTTAAGCAGGTTATCGATAAACAGTTTCTTGTAATAGTCACTAACCCACTTTATCGTAATATAAATACTTACATAAATGTCCTTGTAATAGTCACTAACCCACTTTATCGTGCCATCTGGAGCCACGGAAGTGTGGGTAGCAAGAAAAGCCTCAGCAGCATCAACATCTGGCCCATGTCGCTGAACCTTAAAACATAAAAATAATCATAACTTAAGTCATTATCATAATCATGTACTCACTCCGTCCCAAAACAAAAATGTAATTTGAACTTATACCATGATAATGAATACTCAGTACCTTAAATGAGCAATTGAACTTACACTAAGGGACAACCATTATCATAATAGTAATTAAGTAAACTTACCAAACGATTCCATGACTCACTGAGGTTAAGAGACCCCCCGGTGTGCACACTACCATGTCCCTCGTTAGAGTTCCTGTTAGCCTTGGCTATCTCTGAATTCTTCAAAAAATTTGAACTCCTCCAATGTTCTTCCCATTCGGCCCATACTTGTGGCGTGTAATTAGATGCGGTCTTACCAGTATCTTTCCACTTCTTATGCATCGCAAACACATTCAACCTATAGCACTTAAAAATCATCTCTTTGAATGCTGCTTTTATCTGCTTCTCTGTGAAACCGGGACAACTATATTCCCTCTACAAAAGAGGAATATATAAAAAGACGAGAAAAGAGCAAACCAAAATCAGATTCAAGATGAACACAGTAATAATATAGTTAATCAAATATAAAGAGGGAGTAGCTGTTTTTGTGAATACAAAGCCAACAAAACAGCCACAAACTAACAACCCCCCCCCCTTCTATTTTTTCTAAATCTCTACTTACTGCTTTATTTTTTACACAAACAGGTTAAAGACAAAGAGGGCAAAGATGAGTAGATGACTAAATGGTAAGCTTAAAACAGTAATTTGTAGTAGTCCTAGTCTCATTTGGCAACAGTAACAATACCAGCTAGAATCAAGTACTCCCTCCATCCTAGAAAAACATTGATTCTGTATAAACCACAAGTAGATACCTGGAATTGGGTAAACCACAAGTTGTACACTTCAGTTGATAGCTTTTTTGCTGTCGGGTAAAAAGCATTAAAATGATGCTTCCGAAATATTTCTCCAAACCATCTTGATGGATCTGGACTCGCATCATGGATGAACCTATAAAAAAATTAAAACATGATATTAAAATATATATATATATCAATAATACATGTGTAAAACGTAATAGAATAACACTTTGAAATGTAAAATACTTACTGCATAGTGGGAGAGATTCTGATAACATGCTCCCTTCATGTACGATTCTATCCAAAAGAACCTTCCCATCAGGAATTCTAGGCTCCTGACCTGCACCACTAGAGCTCCCTACACCTGGACTGCTAAGGGAGTCATCCTCATCATCTACATCATGTCGTGGAGTAGGATGTTTGGCCCTAAAAGACTCGCTCACCTTATGAACAAATGATAGAACTTTTGTCTTCTTTGGAGGAGGGATACCATCACCAGACATGTCTAAACTAGAACAAATGATAGTAGACAAAAATGAATAAATTACAACATAATTAAAAATACAGTGATTAATCATTTAAATTAGAACATAAACAACAAAATGTAAACGTCACACATAAAACATCATCTAAATATAAGGCCAAAGTAATCAATTACAATCATTCATTGTCACTAGAATCATTTTCTTCTTCACTATCATTCTCGGTATCACAAAACTCAATTTCTTCATCACCACTTTCCTTATCCTCATCTTCATCATCAACCCCAGCTGCATATCCTTCTCCTTCCTCGTCTTCTTCATCATCAAACTCGGTTTCATTCAAATTCACTTCCTCCAATTCTGCATGAGTGTTTTCACCTCGAAATGCTTCATTCTTGCCATTATCATTTAAGGAAATAATAGGAGGGGTGGGCATTTCTTCTTCCTGGTAACAATCATGTAATGATGAATCAATTGTTGAACTAGAAGTTGTTGCATGCAACGGTAAGTTCTAAGTGCTTCTCGCTTTGGTTTTCCAAACGGCCCACCATCCGCTAAACTCCCTACATCGACGTGGGTAGGGGGTCATATACACCTGCTGTGCTTGGGATGCAAGAATGAACACATCGTTACCCCTATGTTTAGAGGAATGCTTAACATCAACGAGGTCAAATGTGCCATGTTTGACGATACCTTGCTCAGCATCACGCCACCCACAGTTAAAAAGAACAACTGAATTTCCATGATAATATTGCAATTCAACAACTTCTTGCAATATACCATAATAGTCCAGATTTCCTTTGAGGTTAACCCCGCTATTCCATGTTGTTTTTGTTTGGCCATATTCTTCAGTGTGGAACACGTAACCATTAACAAAATAACCCTTATATACATTCACTTTAAATAGCGGACCATGGGCTAACATTTCTAGTCTCGCAGCTTTTGCATCTCCGCGGTTGTTTAGAATCTAAATAAAAATATATTTATAGTAAATAAAAAATATTAAATATACTATAGAAATTGAACAAGGGAATAGACATTTACATATTTGTTAAACCATTCAGGAAATTCGTTGTCTGTCCTAATAGCAATCAAAGCTTGTGCCAAATCTCTAGCCTGATCTTCAAACATACTGCATGTTTTATATATGGTGATAAAAAATCAATTGAATCAACGAAATAACTTTATTGGGATTGAAATTGCGTGCAATAAATAAAAAAGCACTTACTTCAGATAATCTTCAACCTCATTACAGTTAAGGAGAACATAGAGTCTAGCCGCTTCAAATTCCTCTCAGCTTAGCATGCGAGTGTATTTTTTTCCAAGGAATCGACCGGGTGAAGAAAACACTGATATTTTCCCATCTGTATTTGTGACACCCCCGTCATAATTGCGACCCACTTTGGTAAACCTTGTCTCAATGTTAGGGTGAAAATATGTCGACACAAATGACACAATTTCATCTATAATCACCGATTCAGAGATGGATGCCTCAACTTTTGCTCTGTTACTCATCTTCTTTTTCAACTTTCCCAAAAATCGTTCAAACGGATACATCCATCTGTATTGAACAGGACCACCAACTCTAGCTTCATAAGCTAGGTGAATTGGTAAATGCTCCATTGAATCAAAGAAAGATGGCGTAAATATCTTCTCAAGCTTGCATATTGTCACCACAATGCTCTCTTCTAGCTTTTTCATATCATCGACACGAAGATTGCTAGACGTAAATGCTCTGAAGAATTCACTCAATTCTGTTAATGCCACCCATATTTCGTTAGGGAGAATGTCCCTGAATGCAATAGGAAGCAACCTATCCAATAACACGTGACAATCATGACTCTTCAACCCATATATTGTTCCTTCTTCCACATTGACACAGTTGCCAATATTAGATGCATACCCATCAGAAAGTTTCAGATCTTTCAACCATTGTAGAACACGTTGTTTATCCTCTCTATACAAAACAAATGGCGCAACTGGTTTGTAATCTTTCCCATTAACTTGAACAATGTTAAGATTCACCCGATTACAAATTGCTTCAAGGTCTAGCCGACCATTAGGGGTGTCCTTTGTTGTAGACTTGAAATCCATCACTGTGTTAAATACATTGTCAAACACATTTTTTTCAATATGCATCACATCAAGGTTGTGTCTAATCAAGTTTGTCTTCCAATAAGGCAACTCCCAAAATATACTTTTTTTAATCCAGTTGTGATCCTTACCAAACCCATCTAATCTATCTTTTGAAAACTTCTTCCCCCACCTGACATCGGATAACTCAGATACCCGCTCAAAAATTTCTTCACCGTTCAAATGAGGAGGGGGCCCCCGAAGCTCAACTCTATTTTTGGTAAATGCATTCTTCTGCCTACGAAATGGATGGTTACTAGGAAGAAACCGCCGATGACAATCAAATCAACACTGTTTTTTATAATGCTCGAGTCTGAATGCATCAGTATTTTCCATACAATACGGACATGCCAATCTTCCATGAGTACTCCATCCCGACAACATATCGTACGCAGGAAAGTCGTTAATTGTCCACATCACTGCTGCCCTCATGTTAAAGTTTTGTAACTTGAAGGCATCCCATGTCTGCACACCGTCATTCCACAACTGTTTTAGTTCATCCATGAGAGGTCGAAGATACACATCAACATTTTTGCCTGGATTCCACGGCCCAGGAATGAATAAACTCAAATACATATAAGGATCGGTCATACATAGCCATGGGGGAAGATTATAAACTGTGACTATAACAGGCCAACATGAATAAGATTTTGCCCCCGGCCCAAATGGAGAAAAACCGTCTGTACAGATTCCCAACCTTATATTTTGAGCATCTGCTGCAAAATCGGGGTAAGTAGCATCAAAATGCTTCCATGCTTCTCCGTCGGAAGGATGAGTCATCACACCCTCTTCACGAGGACACTCTTTGTACCAACGCATAGCTTCTGAAGTATCTTTCGATGAAAAAATTCGTTGCAATCTGGGTATGAGCGGCATATAACGCAACTGCGCCCGAGGTACGTTCTTCTTGTGCTTCGCACTACCCCGACGTGCTGGCTTATACCTACTAAGCCCACAAATTGAACAAGAATTCAGACCTTCATTTTCTTTGTAAAAAAGCATGCACTGATTCTTGCACGCATCAATTTTATCATACCCAAGACCGATATGCCCCACCAACTTTTTAGTGTCATAAAAATTAGTAACCATCTTATTTTCTTCGGGTAGCAACCGTTGTACTGCTGCCATGACACGGTTGTAAGTTTGTTGGCTCATATTTGAATCAGCCTTGATATTAAGAAACTCAGCCACTGACTCCAACACCGTGGCCTTTGCACCAGGATGAACTTTCTCATTTGCAGAGTTCATTAAATTCATAAACTTCTTTGCATCAGGATTGGGATCTTCTGTTGGATTAGGGGTCCAATCGAACTCTGGACCGGCTGCATTTCGTACCATATCATCCATACCCACAGAAGGCTCTATTTCATCAACCAACTGTTCGAGTTCCCTCACTTGATCACGTTCAATAGTGGGACCATTTTGAACAATTGTTTCAACTGGATAGTGCTCACCGTGCGCTACCCATATCTTGTAACCATCAATGAACCCCACATCCATAAGATGTTTCTTCACAAATCCATAAGAATGAAATTTTTTATTCTTACACCTTTTGCAAGGACACCTAATCTTCCCATCTTGTATGTATTGGGGATGCGATCTAGCAAACTCCACAAAATGTTCTAAACCTTCTACGAACTCAGTTGTGATACCCCTTCTATTAGGATTCCTACGATTATCCATCCAACTACGATCCCCAGACATATTTATCTTCATAAAAATTAAGAAAAAAAATTAATCTTCATACAAAAGCTACAATTACAACATATAAAGAAAGAAGTACTTAAATAAACAATTTTGATCAAGCGTAAACACAAACATCTAGACTGCTCACCAAAATGTTATTGATAGTATTGTTGATGGTGTATCAATAACAAGATTTAGATTTTCATTATGGAAATTAAATCAATGTAAATTTATTACTAAAAGTTCATTTGTAGTAATGACGAAAAAAGTAGGAAGATCAATTTGGGACGGAGGGAGTATTCTCAAGTTACATGAACCAATATATTAAATGGGCCTAGTCAATGTAATCCAAGCATCCATGAATTCCACAACCCCACTCCTTAAACCCCATATGGACCCAAACAACATGACTAACTCAATCAACAAATCAGGCATATGAAGAGTTATCATCTCTTACAAAATATACATAAAAAATTATAAAACTGAACTCAAAGTACAACATAACTAAATCACTCTACATATAAACATGGCATAAATCAAGCTTCAAGACATCACAAATTAGCAATTCATACATATTACACTCAAAAGTGAAATAAAAAAAAACATCTTGAACTTCAAAATAATATGAAAGGAAGTAAATTCAACCTAAAGAGTATAGTTTGTGTCTTTGTATGTGCATCAACAAATCTGATTTAGGCTTCAATTGATGTATTTCATACGATAGTATTTCCTTTTAATTATGTACTTGGAACTCTGGACATTTTGGGTGAGACTTGCGCAAAGATAATTGCACATAAGCTTCTTGCTTTCTATAGATGTTTGTGATCAAGGGAGGAAGATATGGTTTTGCGTGTTTGAGAAAGCTTTTGATATGAAATTTTGGGGTCAGAAAATAGTTGACGGGTTCAGGATTATATATTATTTGGCTTCCAGGGAGTTTCTATGTCATTATGATGCAAGAATTGGAAATAACATCCTTTATCTGTTTCTCAATTCAGAACGGAATCTAATTTCCTCATTCCAAACTAGGTATCTTATTGGTGGCAGTGTGCTGTACTATCCTCAACTTTCATCAATAAGTTCTTATCAACTGTATGTGGAGGTTAGCATATCTGTGAAGTCATATTTTGCTACTCCCCCCGTCTCAAAAAAACAAAAATCAAACACCCAGTTCAGATCCACGAGAATTAACATTATAAAGAAAAAGAATACAAAAAGAGTACTTGACAAATTAAAAAACAAATCTAGATAAAATACCAGGCTCACTAGGTACGGAATGAAGGAATGCCCAAGTGAAATATGAAATTGAGATCAATGGTTTGTCACATACTCTGCAAACTCTAAATCGAGATTCAATTTTTCATTCTCAACAACCAATGAAAATCAAAACAACACATGGAAAACGGAAAAGTAAATTAGGGCACAAGCAAAAAACTGAAAGGGGGAGGGGTCGGCTACCTAGGTCAAACAACGAACCTGGAGAAATAATCACGAAATTGCAAGGATGATGGAGAACGGAGGCCTATAGCGAACGGAGGACGACGACGGCGACCGGCGTTGGTGAATCGGAGAGAGGCGAAGGGAGAGCTCGCCAAGTCGGCTTGTGTTCTGAATGAATAAAAATTGAGAGACTGAAAGAAAAAAAAGGTCGATCCGTGTATAAATTTCATTTAAATATTACCCACGGAAATTTCCGTGGGTAATTCCGACGGAACCATTCCGTAAGTAATTCCAACGCAATTTTCCGTGGATAATTTTGAAATCCGTCGGTAATTGAATTTCCCAACAATTGGAATTCCCGCGCTGACAAAGCCAAAAATTCCGTCAGCAATCCTTTTATTTCCGTCACTAATACCCACGGAAAAATTCCGTGGGAAAAATCCGTGGGTAAATCGCGTCTTTCTAGTAGTGTGTATGATTATTTTTATATTATCATGTTAAATATATGATTATATGATCTAGCATGATGTGAATTTAGAATAAAGGATTTATGTGAGTTGTTTGGAGAAACAATTATATATATGATATAGTATGATTATGAATAAGGTTTTCAAGATGCATGATTAATATGATTAATCTATTTATTGCATCATCAATCTCTTTAATATGATTATTGAATTGATGATTCTTAATCTTGAAGAACAAATTGTTTGTTCTTAGGGTTTGATGTTTATGATAATTTGATTATCATAAATAGTTGAATCTTAAAAGGATCAAGATTTGATAAATTGCGTTCGTGCAGTTCGCGTGCAATAAACGTTTTTGTCAAGAATTTTTGTCCAGAATTTTTGTGCAGAATACGTGCATCGCACGTGCAGTCCAAAATTTTGTGCAGAATTTTCGTGCAGTTCGCGTGCAATGCAGGAATTCGTGCAGATTTTTTGTGCAGTTCGCATGCAGTGTAGATTTCTGAATTCGTGTTTTTCAGACTTGGAGATAAATTGTAGAATATGTATTGTTCATGGAATTAGATTCTATGAAGTAATGTATTCTTAATAGAATTGGAAGCTATGAAAGAATTCATCATTCAATATATATTAAACCTAGAGTGGGACTTTAGGAAAATCTAAAATTCATAATTATATTCACATAGTATCTGTTCATTAATTAATTAGATTAATTGCACCTTTGTTATGCGCGTTGCTATATGAAAGAACCTTCTTGAAAATTTAAGTCATGTATCAACCCATGATTAAAACACTTGTGAGTACAATGGGTAGTTTTATGCAGGCTACGCCCTAGCGAGGTGCATTAATTCTATCAGTGTATGAGCAAGATGAGGAAATAGTGATTCCTATACGTTTAAAATGGTTTGACTTAATTAGGCTATTAAAACAGTTTTGGGCCTAAGACACAAGATGAGAATAAAACATGTTTGACATATGATGTCTAAATAATCTCATAAAAGATCTAAGAGTCATATATGATATGATTGATAAGGGTTATCTACCTAAATAACTTGGTTTTGACCAGTCGTGCCCTAGCCGACTAAAAATTTGGTGAAATATGGATCTTAGCCTACATAAATTATATTATACAATTTTTGTATATGAAGGTTATATAATTTAGTGGGAGTATTTATGAAATACAAATAATATATCTCTTAAATAATTGGTATGAAATATAGGTCTATATTTATTTGCATATTTGTGTAGAATATTATCTTAAACTTTAATTATGTTTGTTACTGCAATCTATTCTTTAAAAAGGACAAAGTTAAAAGAGAATGAAATTAATTTCTTTGATTGGATCATGAGCTTAAGAATTGTTCAAAAGCAAGAACGGAAATTATACATTCTTAATAATCCTAAATAACCAAAATTGCAATATGAATTTGATTAATATGTTCCGTAGGATCATTAAAATTTAATTTTATTAAATTGTTGATGATCTTAGATTCATGAATAAATTGTTTATTCTTGGTTTTGATGATCATGATGATTTGATCACCGTGAACACTAAATCCTAATTGAATCAACGAAAGCAATTTTAAGGTAAATTTTGAAATTTAAAATCTACTTTTTTGTGATGTTCAGAATATAAATCTGTGATTGAATCTAGTTTCAGATGGCTGGTTTTTAAAAACCGTGTTTCCTGAAAAGTGATGTCAATTCAGAATTCATAAAACTGAAATCAGAATCCTGAATTGTTCTGAATTGATGAAATCAGTTAAAAGTATGACACAAAGAATTTAGAAACGAACTACAGATTCATACGGAAATGTGGTTGCCTTTTGGCTTAGTTTCGGCCGTATGGACTGTTCTCTAAGTTTCTGAATGATGTACGGAAATGTGGTTGCCTTATGGCTTAGCTCGGCCGTACAGTTTGTGCTCTTGATATCTGAACTATCATGTGGAAAGATGATGATCTAAGTCGAAAATTTGAGTTTTGACTTTATGAATTTCTAAAAGGAAAGAGGATTAAAAGATAAAGGTAAGACAAATGTTGTCAATGTTGGGTTTTGAGGGTCCTTGCGCAGCGGAAGACGACAATATGAAATCAACAAAACCCTAAGCCCCAAGATCCATTCATGATGATTAAATTAATAGCAAGATGAATTTAGAATACAAACCATGTTGTGCGTTTAAAATTTTCCCTGATCTTCAAATCTTCAAGTCTTCAAGCTTTATGATTTGATCTCCTCGTTCTTCGAGTTCTTCGGATCAGGATCTGTAAGTACCACAATCTGAAATTAACCAACTTTAGAGGAATTCTTAGCAACATTCAGGGATAAACTGATAGGCTGGGACCTCACTAAGATAAACCTAAAATTCCAGGACTACTCTAGAATTAAAATTGGAAAAATCCAGAAGCTCGCCTTGCTGAGCCGTACGGATGGTTTGGACAAGGGAGGGGCCAATCCATACGGATGGTTTGGGCACCCTCAGTCCCTATAAATTAGACCCTTGGCTGATCATTCCAGGGGGGAGAAAATCATTTTTGTGTGCAAACTCTGCTAGATTGAGAGCAGATTAGGGATACAAACATTCTTGAGGGAAGAGAGAGAGAAAGAAGATAGGCTTAGAACCAATATTGGTGAGGCCTCCTTCTCCCCATCTTCTCTTCATCTCATAATCTATTTTATTTTGCCTTATTTACATTATGTCTTTATTATTCTTGCACATATTATGAATTGGAACCAAGTTCTTGATGTGAATCCATGGTGCCCTCATGTTCTATGCATGATCAAGGGTTCAAACCCAAGATAATTAAGGCTTGTTAACATTTAATGTCTTTAGATTAATGCTCTTTACATTATGTCTTTACTTTTATGCAATTTATGTTATGTCTTTACATTTATGCAAGTTAAATTCCATGTCTTTACTTTTAAGATGATTTTATGGTGAAATGATCAAGTTTGGATGATAAAGTTTCAATCTTTATCATTCAAACTTTGATCTAACTCCAAAAATGTCTCTTTGGATGGTAAAGATTCAAAAGGTTGATTTCTTACTTCCCCAAGGTCTTTCCTTGGATGAATCATCCATTTGGATGTTAAAGTTTCCATCTTTAACCATCCAAATGATGATTTTGGCTCAAATGCCATGTTCATCACCTTTCTTAATTTTCCCCAATTATTGCCTTGATCACACCCAGAACCTTGTGTTTTGGTGTTTAATTAGTGATTAAGAGCATAGGGATGATTTAACTCAAGATTTGTGTAAAGAAAATAAACTGGAAAGATGCAAAACAGTTCAGTTTCAGCAGAATGCTCTGTTTTCTGTCTGAAACTGGACTGATTTCTTGACAATCTGTAAAAACCCCAGGGACGGCCTTCCCAGCCGTACGGCTAGTTTGGCCAGAGGGGTGAATTTTCAGTCTTTCCCCTTTTCTGTTAAACTGTTTACAAAACTACCATTTTTTGTTAAGTTTCTAACTGATTTTGTTAAAAGTCAGTTTCTCCCATTTTTTAAGAACACACACACACACACACACACTTGCACAATTTTTAACAAACTTTAGGGAGACTCGGTTTTTTCTGAGGCACTTTGGGTGAACTACCGGTTGAGTTCTTCCCAAAGCGTAACCTGACCTCCGAACTCGCAATCTCTAAACATTTTTCGTTAAGTTTGGTTTTAAAGTTAAACTAACGTGGCGACTCCGTTAAACATTGAAAGTGCCGTGTTTGATTCTCGAGGGAACCATTCGTTTTTCCCGCGGGGTATCTTACAGGATCACAGGAACACGAAATCGAGATGCTAAAGGAAGCACCCTCTGTGTTTATCCACTCGCGAACGAATATCTAGAACCATTCTAGATCTAGATTGCTAGACCCATTAGAAAACATGCTTTTCTAATCTTCAAAGGCTATATGAATTTATTGGTGTTCTTGAGTTTTTGATTCACAATCTAAACTCAAGAATATGTTTCTCAAACACATGGAGGCTACTAATAATGATCCAATATCAAATTAGGTAAATACCTTGTAAAGAGAGGTGTATTTAAACTCAAAAGTCCTAAACCATTTAGGAAATTTAGTCCAAATCCCGTCAAAACCCGAATAAGGAAAAACTAGGCTTTCTGGAGGGGTGGTCCGCCTGGGGCACCAACCTGGTCCGGCAGTACCTAGGCATGGTCCGACCGGGTCATGTCTAGGGTCCGGCCGGACCTGCCCTTTTCAGCCTATTCCGTTTTTCCTTAATTATGATAATCGCGCTCTCTTACGTATTTCCAATTTCAGCCCTTTGTAAATTTGTTCTTTCCCCATAGGATTATATTAAGTTGGCAATGAGTCTAACCAAGGTCAAACCTATAAGTCATGAGTGGACTCTAGCAAGCCATCATGACTACCCAATTAATATAACTTAAACGAAGTTCGTTATCCTCATAGAACATATCACAATCCTTTTGTCACGCGATATCATATTGAACATAAGCCACGGTATAAGTCAACTTACCATGTTCAATGCTTTCTCAATCCCGAGTAGATTGATATGAGCAAATGATATTGATCACATCAATTCATTTTAGCGTGGCCACGCATTTCATCAATCTCACTCTACGAGTGGCCTAAGCAGATATCTCTCTTGAGGAGGGACAAATTCCATAGTGACTTATCATTCTTCCCTACAAGAATACAATTATGCCAATCATAGCCTTTATGACCACCTAGTTAATGGTAGCGGTTGACTATGTCAAACATAATGTTCATCATTTGGAAGACCATGATAATCTCAGGTCTAAGGATATCAAATGATATAACTATATGAGACTTAATTATGATATTTAACCATGACATAAATCTCATAGGTGGGTCATGTCCAGTACATGTTCACCAACATGTACCCATATGTTTAATTTGTATCACATACACATGATCATCATATGATCATCGATTAAACTTATACTAGTTCTTCATAAGTACTAGGGACGGAGATTATTATAATAAACATGTAAAACATATAATAATCCAAGGTTGTTGTCTCCATAACAAATGACAACATGATGTAACGTAAGGCATTTCTCAAGGGCCTTAGGCATAAACTCCAACAATCTCCCACTTGTACTAGGCCCAATCAATGTGTATCTAATACCATTGAGCTTAGTTTATGACCATCATAACAGCATGTGGAAGAACATATGTATGAAGATTGTCCTTGTTGTCATCATAAGATATTTTGCATATTTTGACATCTCCCATGTCAACGATTTCTTGTAGAAATGGAAACGTCTGAGTTTGTGTTTGGATCATAGATGAGCCTTTGGCACCTTAACTTGTGCAATAACCATTATTTCACAATAAAGGTCCATAGGATTAGTTGTACTAGAAACTATTTCTAGTTTTACTAATAACATCTATATTCAAACAACACCCTTAGTTACAACTCTTGTAACCAAATACTCAATTTTATTCATAGAATTGTTTATAGTGTATTTGCTTGGAACTATTCCAACTAATAGCACTAACTTTAAACATATGTCCATACTGCAACCTTCAATTAACCTTGTCGATGTGGAAACATGCATCTATATAACCATTTACTAGATCATCTTACATGCCAACAACCATTAAGAATGCATCCTTAGTTCTTCTTAAGTACATAAGGATATTCTTGACCACTATCTATCTAGTGAATTTCACTAGGATATGATTAGTATGTTCTCATCATACTCCAAGTATACGAGTTATCCCGTCTAAGTACACAATATGACATATATGATAGATCCAATTGCCGAAGCATATGTAATCCTAATCATGTATTCTTTCTCATTAGTCTTCCACTAAGACTAAGTCTTGCAAAGAACACTGTCATTAGACAACCTTGCAAGTTCTTCTCCAAGAGTCTTGCATACTGAAAAATTCAGTACTTTGTCTTTATAAGTACTTTGACACAAACCAATCAATTTCCTAGATTTATATCAATAGATATTAATTTCAAGGATGTAAGCGGTTCTTCCTAAGTCTTTCATTAAAAAATCCTTTCAAATGAATTATATGTCAACCACATATATTAAGACTAGGAATAAGACTATGCTCCCACTAATTTTCTAGAAAACACAAGTCTCACCTTTGATGAATTTCAAACCATTTGAACACTTCATCAAAATGATTGTTTCAACTCCAAGAAGCTTGCTTCAATCCATCATAGGGATTTCCGCAACTAACATACTTTATTAGAATTTTCTAGACTATCAAAGTCTTTAGGTTGTATCCAATACATCCTTAAGTGAATTACCGTTAAGGAACGCTGTTTTGATATCCATTTGTCAAATTTCATATTCCAAATATGAAGATATGACAATGAGAATTCTAATATTTTAAAGCATGACAACGAGTGAGAAAGCTTTATCATAGTCGAAATATGAGTCAACCTTTCACATTTAGTCTTGCTTAATTAGTATGTTCCTTGCTACCCATGTTAGTTTTATCCAAGAAAACTTAATTCTATCATTTGGTTATTACACCTTAGGTTAGAATGATCAAGTTCCAAACTTGGTTATTATACATGGATTGCCTTTTAGATTTTATGACTCCAAGCCATTAATCTAATATGGAGCGGACATTGCATTTTGATAGGTGGTAAATATGTCATTCTCAATGAACTTTATCTCAATACTTTCTATTTAGAGAAATCCAATATTTCTTGTTATAGATTGTATCCTATCATATATGAAATTAACTTGTGTAACTTGAACGAATTTTTCACAACTCCTTGCGAAATTTTGTTCAATCTTCCATCTGAGGTTCTATGTTATTTTCTAGGTCTCGAACCATTTGAGATATATTTTACTCCCACTGGTTCTTTTAGAGATAAACAATTTATCTAGAAAAGTACCATCGCCAACAAACAATTTTTTTTTTAGAAGTAAAATAATATCCTTAAGTTTCCTTAGGATATCCCAAGAAAATACATTTATTAGTTTTAAGTGTGAGCTTGTTCCAAACAAGTCTTTTCGCAAAAGTCTCACTTTCTTAAATCTTCATGAAGGACAAACCGATTTTTTCTTTTATTCCATATCACATATGGTACATTTGAACCTATTTTGATGAAACTCAAATTAGTGTAATTATAGCGGTTTCCAATATATAACCCTAAAATAAATAATGAAAGATCAATTTGACTTTATCATCTAATGAACCATATCCAATAAGGTCCTATACCTCTATGTAGACACATCATTCCAAAATGGTGTTCTTCATGGAGTTAATTGTGAAACAATTTCACAACCTTAAAGATGATTGTCAAAATCTTGGTTCAATTATCCATCATCTCGATCGAATCGGAATCTTTGAATAGTTTTGCCAAGTTGTGCCAAAATCCTTTTAGCATTGCTACTTAATGGACCATATACATCGACATGTATTAGGTCCAATAAGATATTAGCCTTTTACTACTCCTAGTAAAAGACGTCTTGCTCTAAGTAAATAAGATTTGCATATATCACATGATTCAAAATCATGTGACTTTAAAACTCCGTCCCATGGAATTTTAGATATGCGTTTCTCATTTATTTGATCAAAACAATAATGCCTTAAGAATTTAACTATTTATGTTATAGCCTTATTTATTATTTTGTTCTTCAAGATTTAGGATATAAGATTTATTTATATGATTTAACATTACGATAAAGCAAATCACAATAAATAAAGCACTTTTCTTATTCTAAATAAGAAATAAATATCCTTCATTATCTTATAACAAAATAATATTTTCTACTTAATGAGTAAAGTCACTTCATAAGTGTTCTACGATCAATGTTGCAACTATTGCATCATTACCATTCGTAGATTAACTTTACCTCTCATAAGTAGTCTTTCTATTTATTAATTGTTGCACATTTATACAAATGTGGGATCTACATCCGGTATCCAATACCCAATAATTAAAAGTAGAAAGATTAATCTTATAACATAAATGTCCGAAGTGGTAGTCTCACTACCATTCACTTTCTTTGATCATCCAGAATTTTGATTGCAATTTTAAATGGTCAATCTAATTGCCATGTTACCAAATTTCATTAGTTAGAGTTATAATTTTAGCCACAATTTTTTCCTTTAGGTTTGACAACATTTGTATTACCTTTATTTTTAATCCTCTTTCATTTTAGAAATTCATGAAGTCAAAAATCAAATTTTCAACTTAGATCAACATCTTTCCGCATGATAGTTCAGATATTGAGAGCACAAACTGTACGGCCGAAACTAAGCCAAAATGCATCCACATTTCCGTACATCATTCAGAAAATTAGAGAACAGTCTATACGGCCGAAACTAAGCCAAAAGGCATCCGCATTTCCGTATGGATCTGTAGTCTATTTTTAAATTCCATGTCTCATCAATTTAACTGATTTCAGCAATCAAGAACGATTCAGGATTCTGATTTCAGTTTTTTGAATTCTGAATTGACATCACTTTTCAGGAAACACGGTTTAAAAAACCAGCCATATGAAACTAGATTCAATACAAAGTAGTTTTGAACTTGACATTTAATTTCAGGAAACATGGTTTCTAAAACCAGTCATCTGACAATTAAATTCAACTCAAAATATTTATCATAAAAGCGGTAGATTTTAAATTTCCAGAATTTACCTTAAAATTGTTTTCCTTGATTCAATTAGGATTTGGTACTCATGGTGATCAAATCATCATGATTATCAAAACCAAGAATAAACAATTTATTCATGAATCTAAGATCATCAATAAGTTAATCAATATTAAATTTTGATGATCCCATGGAACACATTAATCAAATTAATATTGCAATTTAGGTTACTTAGAATTATTAAGAATGTATAATTTCCGTTCTTGCTTTAAAACAATTCTTAAGCTCATGATCCAATCAAATAAATTAATTTCTTTTTCTTTTATATTTGTCCTTTTAAAGAACACATGGCAGTAATAAACATAATTAAAGTTCAGATAATATTCTACACAAATATGCAAATAAATATACACCTATATATCATACCAATCATTTAAGAGATAGATTTTGAATTTCATAAATACTCCCACTAAATTATATAACATTCATATACAACAATTGTATAATATAATTTATGTGAGCTAAGATCCAACTTTAATTTAATTTCAAGTCCGCTTTGGCGATACTGCTCAAAATTAAATTAATTAGGTAGATAACTTTTATCAATCACATCATATGGGACTCTTAGATCCTTCATGAGATTGTTAGACAACTTATGTTAAACATGTTTTAACCCCATCTTGTGCCTTATGCCCATAACCCTTATGATAGCCTAATTAAGTCAAACCATGATAGACGTATAGGAAACTCTCATTCACTCATCTTGCTCATACACTGATAGAATCAATGAACCTCGCTTTGGTAGAGCCCACACAAAACTACCCGGTGTACTTACAAGTGTCTATCATGGGTTGGCACATGACTTAAAATTTTCAAGAAGGTTCTTTCATATAGCAACGCTCATAACAAAGGTATAATTAATCCAATTAATTAATGAACGGATACTATGTGAATATAATTATGAATTTGAGATTTTCATAGAGTCCAACTCTAGGTATAATACATATTGAATAATGAATTCTTTCATAAAGTCCAACTCTATTAAGAATACATTACTTCATAGAATCTAATTCCATGAACAATACATATTCTACAATGCATCTCCAAGTCTGAAAAGCACGAATTCAGAAATCTGCACTGCACGCGAACTGCACGAAAATTCTGCACATAATTCTGGACTGCACGTGTACTGCACGTAATCTGCACAAAAATTCGGCACAAAACGTGCATTGCACGCGAACCGCACGAACGCAATTTATCATCTATTGATCCTTTTAAGGATTCAACTATTTATGATAATCAAATTATCATAAACATCAAATCCTAAGAACAAACAATTTGTTCTTCAAGATCAAGAATCATCAATTCAATAATCCAATTAAAGAGATTGATGATGCGATAAATAGATTAATCTTATTAATCATGCAACTTGAATACCTTTATCATAATCATACTATATCAAATATATAATTGTGTCACCAAACAATTCACATAAATCTCTTATACTAAATTCACATCATGCTAGATCATATAATCAAATCATATATCAAACATGATAATATTAAAATAACCATACATGAACAGGGCTCTGATACCACTGTTGGGTTTTGAGGGTCCTTGCGCAGCGGAAGAAGGCAATATGAAATCAACAAAACCCTAAGCCCCAAGATCCATTCATGATGATTAAATTAATAGCAAGATGAATTTAGAATACTAACCATGTTGTGCGTTTAAAATTTCCCCGGATCTTCAAATATTCAAGTCTTCAAGCTTTATGATTTGATCTCCTTGTTCTTCGCGTTCTTCGGATCAGGATCAAAGGAACATGAACTCGAGATGCTAAAAAAAGCACCCTCTATGTTTATCCACATGCGAACGAATATCTAGAACCATTCTAGATCTGGATTGCTAAACCCATTAGAAAACATGCTTTTCTAATCTTCAAATGCTATATGAATTTATTGGTGTTCTTGAGTTTTTGATTCACAATCTAAACTCAAGAATATGTTTCTCAAACACATGGAGGCTATTAATAATGATACAATAGCAAATTAGGTAAATACCTTGTAAAGAGAGGTGTATTTAAACTCAAAAGTCCTAAACTATTTAGGAAATTTAGTCCAAATCCCGTCAAAACCCGAATCAAGAAAAACCAGGCTTTTTGGAGGGGTGGTCTGCCCGGGGCACCAACCTGGTCCGCCCGTACCTAGGCATGGTCCGACCGGGTCTTGTCTAGGGTCCGGCTAGACCTGCCGTTTTCAGCCTGTTCCGTTTTTCCTTAATTCTGATAATCGCGCTCTCTCTTACGTATTTCCAATTTCAGCCCTTTGTAAATTCGTTCTTTTGTGTGTGACCCCATAGTATTATATTAAGTTGGCAATGAGTCTAACCAAGGACAAACCCATAAGTCATGAGCGGACTCTAGCAAGCTATCATGACTACCCAATTAATATAACTTAAACGAAGTTAGTTATCCTCATAAAACATATCACAATCCTTTTCTCACGCGATATTATATTGAACATAAGCCACGGTCTAAGTCAACTTACCATGTTCAATGCTTTCTCGATCCCGAGTAGATTGATATGAGCAAATGATATTGATCACACCAATTCATTTGAGTGTGGCCACGCATTTCATCAATCTCACTCTACGAGTGGCCTAAGCAGATATCTCTCTTGAGGATGGAAAAATTCCATATTGACTTATCATTCTTCCCTACAAGAATCTGATTATGCCAATCATAGCCTTTATGACTACCTGGTTAAGGGTAGCGGTTGAATATGTCAAACATAATGTTCATCATGTGGAACATCATGATAATCTCAGGTCTAAGGATAACAAATGATATAACTATATGAGACTTAATTATGACATTTGACCATGACATAAATCTCATAGGTGGATCATGTCCAGTACATGTTCACCAACATGTACCCATAAGTTTAATTTGTATCACATACACATGATCATCATATGATCATCGATTAAACTTATACTAGTTCTTCATAAGTACTAAGGATGGAGATTATTGTAATAAACATGTAAAGCATATAATAATCCAAGGTTTTTATCTCCATAACAAATGAGAACATGATGTAACGTAAGGCATTTCTCAAAGGTCTAGGGCATAATCTCCAACAGTCAATCCTAAAGGAAATAATTGTGACTAAAATTATAACTCTAAATAATGCAATTTTATAACATGGCAATTAGATTGACCATTTAAAATTGCAATTAAAATTCTGGATGATCAATAAAAGAGAATGGTAGTGAGACTACCACATGGGATATTTATGTTATAAAGTTAATCTTTCCACTTCTAATTATTGTGTATTTGATACCGGATATGGATCCCACATTTGTTTAAATGTGCGACAATTAGTAAATAGAAAGACTACTGAAAAGTAAAGTTAATCTATGAACGGTAATGATGCAAGAGTTGTAACATTGTTCGTAGAACACTTATGAAGTGACTTTACTCATTAAGTAGAAAATATTATTTTGTTATAAGATAAAGAAGAATGTTTATTTCTTATTGAGAATAGGAAAAGTGCTTTATTTATTATGATTTACTTTATCGTACTGTTAAATCAAATAAATAAATCTTATATCCTAAATCGTGAAGAACAAATAATAAATAAGGCTATAACATAAATAATTAAATTCTCAAGGCATTATTGTTTTGATCAAATAAGTGAGAAACGCGTATTTAAAATTTCATGGGACGTAGTTTTAAAGTCATACGATTTTGAATCATATGATATATGCAAATCTTATTTACTTGAACCAATAAATCTTTTACTAAGAGTAGTAAAAGGGCTAGTAACTTATTAGACCTAATACATGTTGATGAATATGGTGCATTAAGTGGCAATGCTAAAAGAGGATTTTGGTACTACTTAGTAAAACTATTCAAAGATTCCAATTTGATCGAGATGATGAATAATCGAACCAAGAATTTGATAATCATCTTTAATGTTGTGAAATTGTTTCACTATTAACTCCATAAAGAACACCATTTTGGAATGATGTGTCTATATGGAGGAATAGAACCTTTTTGTATATGGTTCATTAGATAATAGAGTCAAATTAATCTTCCATTATTTACTTTGGGATTATGTATTGGAAACCGCTATAATTACACTAATTTGAGTTCCATCAAAATAGGTTCAGAGATACCATATGGGATATGGAATGAAAGAAAACTTAGTTTGTCTTTCATGAAGATTTAAGATAGTGAGACCTTTTTGGAAAGGACTTGTCTAGGACAAGTTCATACTTAAATCTAATTAATGTATTTTCATAGGATATCCTGAGGAAACTTAAGGATATTATTTTACTTTTAAGAAACAAATTGTTTGTTGCTTATAATGGTACTTTTCTAGATAAAATTGTTTATCTCTAAAAGAATCAGTGAGATTAAAATATATCTCGAATGGTTCGAGACCTAGAAAATAACATAGAACCTTAGATGGATATTGAACAAACTTTCACAAAGAGTTGTGAAAACCGTTCAAGTTACACAAGTTACTTGCATATATGATAGGATAAAATCTATGACAAGAAATATTGGGTTTCTCGTAATAGAAAGTATTGAGGAAAAATTCAATGAGAATGACAAATCTATCACCTATCAAAATGCGAAGTCCGCTCCATATTTAGATTAATGATTTGGAGTCATAGAATCTAAAAGGCAATCCATGTATAATAATCAAGTTTCGAACTTGATCATTCTAACCCAAGGTATAAAAACCAAAGTATGGAATTGAGTTTTCTTGGAGAAAAAACATGCATGGCACGGTTCATACTCATTAAGCAAGACTAAATGTGAAAAAGGTTGACTCATATTTCGACTATGATAAAACTTTCTCACTCATAGTCATGCTTTAGGCTATTAGAATTCTCATTGCCATAGCTTCATATTTTGAATATGAAATGTGGCCAATGGATATCAAAACAGTGTTCCTTAATGGGAATTAACTTAAGCATGTATTGGATACAACCTAAAGGTTTTGATAATCTAGAAAATTCTAATAAAGTATGTAAGTTGCGCAAATCCATGTGATGGGTTGAAGCAAGCTTCTACGAGTTGAAATATTCATTTTGATGAATCATTCAAAGCGTTTGAAATTCATCAAAGATGAGACTTGTGTTTGCTAGAAAATTAGTGGGAGCATAGTCTTATTCCAAGTCTTATATATGTGGTTGACATATAGTTCATTTGAAAGAGTTTCTTAATGAAAGACTTAGGAAGAAGCCGCTTACATCCTTAGAATTAATATCTATTGATATAGATGTATGAAGTTGATTGGTTATGTCAAAGTACTTATAAAGACAAAGTACTGAATTGTTTAGTATGCAAGACTCTTGTAGAAAAACATGCAAGGTTGTCTAATGACAATGTTCTTGGCAAGACTTAGTGTTATTGGAAGACTAATGAGCAAGAATACATGATTAGGATTCCATATGCTTTAGCAAAAGTATCCATCATGTATGTCATATTATGTACTTAGACGGGATAACTCATATACTTGGAGTATGATGAGAACATACTAATCATATCCTAATGAAAGTCACTAGATAGTGATCAAGAACATCATTTGCACTTTAGAAGGACTAAGGATGCATTCTTGATACTTGTTGGAATGGAAGATGATCTAGTAAATGGTTACATAGATGCATGCCTCCAGACTGACAAAGATAATTAAAGATCGCAGTATGGAAATATGTTTAAACTAACTGCTATTAGTTGGAATAGATCCAAACAAATACACCATAAACGATTCTACGAATAAAATTGAGTATATAGTTGCATGAGTTGTAACTAAGAGAGTTGTTTGGATATAGATGTTATTAGTAAAACTAGAAATGGTTTCTAGTACCACTAATCCTATGGACATTTATTGTAAAATAATGGTTATTGCACAAGCTAAGGTGCTAAAGACTCATCTATGATCCAAACACACACTCAGACATTTCCATCTCTACGAGAAATCGTTGATATGGGAGATTTCAAAATATGCAAAGTACTTTATGATGATAACAAGGATAATCTTCTTACATAAGATTCTCTACATGCTGTTATGATGGTCTTAAGCTAAGCTCAATGGTATTGGATACGTGTTGATTCAGCCTAGTGCAAGTGGCAGATTGTTGGAGATTATGCCCTAGGCCCTTGAGAAGGGCCTTACGTTACATCATGTTCTCATTTGTTATAGAGATAACAACTTGGATTATTATATGTGTTTGCATGTTTCTTATAATAATCCCCATCCCTAGTATTTATGAAGAACTAGTATAAGTTTAATTGATGATCATGTGATGATCATGTGTATGTGATACAAATTAAACTTATGGGTACTTGTTGGTGAACAAGTACTGGACATGACCCATTATGAGATTTATGTCATGGTCAAATGTCATAATTAAATCTCATTTAGTTATATCATTGGAATCCTTAAACCTGAGATTATCATCATCTTCCACATGATGAACGTTGTGTTTAACGTACTCAAACGCTACCCTTAACCAGGTGGTTATAAAGGCTACGATTGGCACAATCGGATTCTTGTAGGGAATAAATGATAAGTCAATATGGGATGTTGTCCCTCTTTATCTTAGAGAGATAGAGATATCTGCTTGGCCACTCGAGAGTGAGATTGATGATAGTGTATGGTCATACCCAAATGAATTGATGTGTTCAATGTCATTTGCTCATATCAATCTACTCGGGATCGATAAAGCATTGGACACTTAAGTTGACTTAGACCGTGGCTTATGTTCAATATGATATCGCATGATAAAAGGATTGTGATATGTTCTATGAGGATAAATGAACTTTGTTAAGTTATATTAATTAGGTAATCATGATGGCTTGCTAGAGCCCGCTCATAATTTTGAGTTTAACCTTGGTTGGACTCATTGCCAACTGAATATAATCCTATGGGATCACACACAAAAGAAAAAATTGTTAAAAAAGGCAAAAGACTGAATTTCTGGCGGGCACGGCCGTGCCAGTTTGTGAGCACGACCGTGCCAAACGGCTCGACCGTGCCATTTAACAAGCACGACCGTGCCAGTATTTATCTTGGGAAGATTTGGTTTACACCAAATGGCATGGCCGTGCCACTTTGTGAGCACGACCGTGCCACTTTGTGAGCACGACCGTGCTAGAGTCCCTAGGGCCAGATTTTGTTAAGTTTAATTGGGTGACGGGATTTAGGTATCCTAGGTCATTAAGGGTTAATGACTAGGGACTATAAATACATCTTTTCACCAGCCATTAAACTGATGCAACCCAATATGTTTGAAAAACATAATTCTTGATCCAAGATTGAGAATCAAAGATCAAGAACGCATATTATTCATATAGCCTTTTGATAGAAAGAGTTTCTATAGGATCTAGCATTCCAGATCTAGAATTGTTCTAAATATCCGTTCGTGTGTGGATACACATAGAGGGTGCTTGCTTTAGCATCTCAAGTTCGTGTTCCTGATATCGTGATTCGAAGAATGTGGAGAAAATCAAATCATAAAGCTGAAGACTTGAAGATTTGAAGATTCATAAATTTTAAACGCACAACAATGGTTAGTATTCTAAATTCATCTTCCTATTAATTTAATCATCATGAATGGATCCATGGGCTCTAGGGTTTTGTTGTTTTTCTATTGCCGTTTCCGCTGCGCATGGTGCCTCAAAACCCAACAGTTTCATGTTTCTATGCTCCGTAAGTATATGGCACATGAGTCTCATGTACTCAAGTACGAGACTATTACATTTCAACCTGACTTATTTTATGAGAAACAACATGTGAGAATACAAGGAACAGGTCTTGCGTACGAAATGAATACCTCTTGTGAAAGTGTTATGGAGGAATCATGAAATTGAAGAGGCTACATGGGAAACAGAGCATGAAATGCGAGAAAAATACCCGTCATTGTTTGATGATTTTGGTAAGTAAATTCGAGGACGAATTTATTTTAAGGGGGAGAGAGTGTGACGTCCGTCTCAATTGCATATAATTTCATGCATTGCATTATTTTTATGATTTATTTTGTGTTAGTTTTAACATTTTAAATGACTTATTGACAAATTAAAATGTTTAAATGAAAATAGTTTAGTTGAATAATGACTAAAGCATTATTAGAAGCTAAAGTAGTTGATTTAATATTTATTCGAATTTAGTTAAAAATATAAAAATAAAGATAAGGAGGTCAATTGTTAAAGTTGAAACTTTAGGGGGCAATTGGTTAAAATTAATAGTTAAAGGGTTTATTTGTTAATAATAAAATTTGAAGGAGCTTATGTGGAAATTTCAATATTATAAATGGATAGACTTCATTTTGAAGCCTCTGTGTGCGCAGAAGATTACTCACCTTCGTCCCCTTTATCGACAGTGAGGGTTTCGTCCAAAACTTTCAATTTTCCTCCAGTTAACCCTCCGTTCTAAAATTCGACTTCATCGAAATGTTCAAAGAGTAGAGTAGATCATTTGTAGCCGATCAAAAAATAATTTCTTCAATATTTTTCCCGATTTTAATTATAGTAATGTTCATACATGCTATATATGATACTTTTATTGTCAATTATTGCTTTATGGGTAGTATTAGTGCTAATAATTATTTTTGTTAATATGTGATTCTATATACTCCCTCCGTCCCAGACAAAGTGAAATTTTTAGTCAAACCTGATTACACTTTGACTAATTATTTAAATGAAAAATATTTATCATAATTAATATCTGAAAATTAATATTGAAAATATTATGAATTGTGACACATTAACAATTTTTTAAATTTTCATTACGATTATTATTTATTCTTCAAATTAATTGTCAAAGTGCAATCAAGTTGACCAAAAGTCTCACTTTGTCTAGGACAGTAGAGTAGCGGTGATATAAATAATAAGTATCATCCAAAATGAGTAAAATACTCGACGGAGTTATATAGGGTGTAATAAAATTACCCCGTTCCATAAAAATGAGTTCCTAAGATAAATAGGGACTAGTGAAAATATAATTATAATTTATTAAAATTATAATTAAATGTCAATTAAAATAAATCAGAAACAATTACGGGACACAATGTGATTTAAAAATGTATTTGACCATTAATTGCGAATATACGCAAGGTATACAAATATGACTAGGTACAATATGACATGCCCTGCTACTTACTTGGAGTCTAATACTTATGGACTCAAATTTGGATTGATTATGTTATGGTGGATACTTTATGTGCCATGGTTATACTGTTCGATATTTGCAAATACTGCATATGGTTATATGTGATTGTTGTGAACAAATGATTTCATTGTTCCTGTGACTAATGAACTGGTCCACTACTTTTGGCCTAGTTTTGATACAGTTATGTCAAGTAAATATCTACTTGTGCATTTTATTTGAGTCCAGCTGGCATACGTGTTTCGGGGGTACGTAGACCTTTTGTTAGTGTGGGGGCTGGGGCCACGTTCTAACTTAAGGCCTTCGTACCTGTGTCCGTTCGCCCTTACTAGTGGTCATAGTAAGGGAATAGCTCCCGATCATTGTAGCAATACGCATGACATTATATAGCTATACATTGAGCGATTCCAGGGTGTAGGGACTAGGTTGACTCGATTTGATACTGAATACCATATCATTATTGTACTGCAAAGCAGCATTCAGATTGATATGTGTACTACGACATCAACACAGACATCGGTAATAATAGTTACAAATGGTATCAGAGCGGGTCCCGGTCAGAAGTGTGGAACCAAGTGCTGTGCGGAACAAAGTGCACACCGCAGAGTCGGTGGGAGCAACCTCTTGAATCCGTACGAGCGACCTCTTGAATCCAACACTGCCTGGGGTTCTGATCCAAGTGGGTCTTGGCGGGGACGGCAAGGATCCAAGGTGGGGAGATTGTGATATCCCACATGGGTGGGATATACAAACTCGGAGTGGTACTTAAAGTACGATAAATTACCAATGAATACCAATACGTCCATGGATTTTTGGGTGGGCCTGTGGTAAGCCAAGTGGACGCAAGATATTTGTATTCATTGGGCCAGTGAGTGGTACTTGTGTAACGGGTTGGGCTTGCGGGCTTGGGTCATTACACCATGTTCCCCACTCCGCCTCCAAACAACAATAACTTCTCTCCTCAGCCACCGTACCGTCCCTCTCCATCATCCTCTTCGTCCGCTCATACTTCCTCAGTTCACAACCCTAGTCCATCCTCGTGGCTCCTCGACGGTGGAGCTACACATTCTGCGACCAATGACCTTAACACTCTTGCTCTCCACTCTCCATACACAGGGACAGAAGAACTATTCATCGGTGATGGCTCTAGCTTAAACATTGCCAATACGGGTTCCTCTTCTATCTCTTCTCCTTCCACTTCCTTTACTCTTAATAATGTTCTTCATGTCCCGTCTATCTCTAGAAATATTATATCTATATCTCAATTTTGTCATGATAACTGTGCCTCTATCACCTTCTCATCAATCTCTTTTAGTGTGAAGGACCTTCGCACAGAGAAAATCCTACACCAAGGTCAACCTAAATCTGGCATATATGAGTGGCTTCCGTCTTCTCCGACAATTAATGCTGCTGCTCTCTCCTCTACTTCAAATTGACATCATAGATTAGGACACCCCTCCCTCTCTATCTTACATTCTGTTAGCAAGAATTTCAGTTTAAACATTGCTAGTTCAATTTATTTCAATTGTAATGCTTGCGACTGTAATAAAAGTCACAAACTTCCGTTTTATGATAATACAATTCATTCTCATGGTCCTCTTGACATTATTTACAGTGATGTGTGGACTTCTCCACTTCATTATTTTGACGGGTACAAGTACTATATTATATTTGTTGATCACTTTTCCAAGTATGTCTGGTTTTACCCTTTAAAAAATAATGATGATGCACTTCCTATCTTCATTCGTTTCAAAAACCTTGTTGAGATTTTTTTTAACAGACCTATCATCACCATATTCAGTAACAATGGTGGTGAGTACCTTGGTCTTCGTCCATTTCTTGCTCAACATGGCCTCTCTTATCTTACTACACCTCCCCACACTCCGAAACATACTGGTTACTCTGAACATCGATACTGGCACATTGTTGAAACGGGTCTCTCTCTTCTCACTCATTCCTCGATGCCCAAAAAAATCTGGTCCTTAGCCTTTGCCACCGCGTGTTACCTAATCAATCGAATGCGGACCAATCTCTCCATCTCACATCTCCCTTTGAAAAGCTTCATAATCATAAACCTAACTACGCCAAACTTTGTAGTTTCGGTTGCTTATGAAACCCCTGGCTTCGTCTCTACACCAAACACAAACTTGATCCTCGCTCCGCTCCGTGTGTCTTTGTCGGTTACTCACCCACTCAAATTGCACATTTCTACTCTCCCTACCAACAACCCTATTCCAAATATTAGTCCCTCACACGAACCATCTTCCCCTGTGCCTGCTCACACTCTCTCGGACACACAATCCCCGACCCTCACACCATCGGCAAGTTCTACTCCCACTTCCTTGGCCAGTACCACTATCGACCCCTCACCCATACCATCTCCGCTAACTTCACCCACCCCCCTTATTTCCAGACCTGTTACCAGACATCACAAAACCCATACAAAGATTAAGTCTTCACACCTCACTTCAACCCACCGACACGAATCCTTCAAACATCACCTAGGCCTTGAAAAGTCCCACTTGGCGCAATGCCATGCAACAAGAATTTGATTCACTCATGTACAACCATACCTGGGACCTGGTTCTTTCTTCCCCTTCTCACAACTTTATTGGTTGGAAATGGATTTACCGTAACAAATACAATCAAGATGGGTATATCTCCCGCCACAAGTCTCGGTTGGTGGCTAAGGGTTTTCATCAACGAGCTGAACCTTTAGTCCCGTAGTTAAACTGGAAAAAGTTCGCACCATTCTTCTCTTGCTACAGTTAATGGATTGGTCCCTCTAACAGATAGATATAAATAAATTTTTTCTGCAGGGTTCCTAACAGAGGATGTTTACACCCAACGACCAGGGTTTGTCGATCCTCGCCTTCCCTAACATGTCTGCAAGCTTCGTCAAGCTATCTATGGTCTTAAATAGGCTCCTCGAGCTTGGTATAATGAGCTTAAATCCTTTGTCCTTTCTTTTGTCTTTCACAGTTGTGTGTTGGATTCTTCCTTATTTGTTCTTCGCTGTAATCATGATGTTAATTATCTACTTGTTTACGTAGATGACATATTAATAACAGGGTCCAATAACATCATTTTGGACAAGTTTATTGCCTCCTTCTCCTCCTGGTTTTCACTGAAAGATTTGGGTTCATTGTCATATTTCCTCGGTGTTGAGGTACTTCCACATCCGAAGGGTCCTTTATTAAGTCAACACAAATACATACATGACATTCTCACTTGAGCAAACATGGATGAAGCTCGACCGTTTGCTACTCCAATGGTTGTACATCCCACCTTATCCGCCACCTCCAGTCCGTCTCTCTCCAATCCCACTGAGTACAAAGCACTTGTCGGCAGCCTCCAGTATCTTTCCATCATACGGCCTAACCTATCATTTGTGGTGATTTATTTTCCCTATTTCTTCAACGTCCTATTGAGGAACATTGGGTTGCCCTGAAAAGGGTTCTTTGCTTTCTTGCTGGCACGTCAACAACTGTGTTACTCATATGTCGTTCCTCTCCTTTGACACTACACGCATTTACTGATGCTGATTTGGCTGGAGATAAGGATATTTTTCTTTCTACCACAGGTTACATTGTTTACTACTGATAAGTTACTTTGGATTCAAAACTTACTTCATGAGCTTCATGTTTCTCGTACCTCGGCTCCCACAATTTTCTGTGACAATCTTGGTGCCACTTATGTAGCACCCAACCCTCTCTTTCATTCAAGGATGAAACATCTCAGTTTGGACTATCATTTTGTCCGTGAACATGTTCAGAACAAGTCTTTACGGATTTCTCACATTTTTGGGGATGATCAGTTGGTGGACACTCTCACGAAACCCTTGGCCCGAGCTCGGTTTCAAACACTTTCTTCCAAGATTGGTTTTACATCTCGGTTATCCATCTTGCGGGGGCACGTTAGAGATAAACCGAGTCTCCTAATTAGTCAAGACCAGGGGAGGACCTAAGTAGCACCATTCAGGGGCCGCGGCCCCCATTTGAATTTACTTTTTTTACAAGTGCAATTTTTTGTAAAAATTAGGGGTATTAGTGCAATTTAGTAAACTTTGCCACCTTATAAGTAAAGTAAAAATACATTAACAATTTTTTTTGCATTTCCCCCCTTAATAAAAAATCTTAGGTCCGCCACTGGTTAAGACAATTTGTTTCCTATTTATCTCCTAATTCTACGATTGTAAATATAGCTAGGTTTCTTGTTACTTGCACATCAAGTAACTCTCTCTTTTATATTTTTTTTGAACGAGTTAACTATTTATCTTATTAGAAAAGTACGTAGGCTCATGGCCTATAAAGTTCATATGCATTTTTCTAGCAAAAATCGCTTTATTATACGTTAATTGAACTACATTTCTATCAACTTTACTAACATGAGACCTATTACATTGAGACATAAGAAATCGAATATCTAAAGTGATATACTCTAAAGAGAAATATTTGCATCTTGAGTCTTGAATGTTGTCCCCAGCTTGTGTGGAATCCGTCAGAATGATAATATTGTAGTAGTCGTGATGTACTGCCCATTCAAGTCCTTTCCATATTGCTAGGATTTTTGCTTGGGTGCTGGATTGTGCTTTGCAGGAAATGCTGCCAGTAGCTATTCTGCCTGTTCCTAGGTCCCAGAGTTCCCAGCCCAGTCCGGCCCATCTCGCACTTTTCTTCCATGAGCTATCTGAAATGAGAATTGTGAGATTACTTTGATTGCATTTGTTGAGGTGTTCCTTGAGAGTCTTTCCATTCAACGAATTAAGACCCAGATAAAATTCAGAATATGGGTTGGGAGAATTATTTGGTAAGTGAGGGGGAAGGGCATGTCTGGTGGTTTGTTTTGTTGTTTGGCTTGTCTTTATTTTTTGAAGACGTTGGAGGGCAATCAGAATGATGTTGTGTATTGTTGGATAAGCATTATTGAAGACTATATTGTTATGATTGAGCCAGATTTCCCAGAAAATGAGCAGGGTCAAACCTAATTCCAGGGGCCGAATGGGTCTCGCTACCCAAGAGGTGAACCATTCTAGAAGGTTTTGAAAGGGGTGGTTTGGGTTAGGGTTTGGGTGGGTTACGGGGGGCTTGAATCCAAACAAGGTTTGCTAGGCAACATGATAGAAAGAGGTGGAGTTCAGATTCGTCTAGACCACCATAACGATTACAAAAATTGAGATTTGTACATTTCCTGATAGTTAGGGTTTTTTGGGTTGGAAGGGCATGGATGAGGGCTCTCCAGACAACGAAATTTATTTTTGGTTCAAGAGGGAGTTTCCAAAGGGTTTTCCAACTGTTGGCATGATTTGAGGCATACCTCAGGTTGATTAAGGTTTCTGTGTCTTTGTGTTGGGTTAAGGCTATGAAATATCCGGTTTTTACTGAGTAGATGCCATCTTTTGCTAGATGCCAAACCAGTTTGTCTTCTCCTCCCTATCTGGGGATATGTATTGGAAGAATGGATTTCACTATGTGTCGGGGGAAAATGGTATTTAATAGCTCAGTGCGCCAAGATTTGGTTAAGGGGTTAAATAAGTCTGCCACTAGGAGGTTTGGAAGGCTTGTTTATAAGGAAGCTGGCGGTGAAAAGGTATAGTGATCTGGGATCCAAGGATTTGATAATGCTTTAATCTTGATTCTACTTTTCACTGTCCAAATCAGGTTATAATTGAGGAGCTCTTTCCCCCAAGATAAACTTCGCCATCCCCAGGAAGACTTTGAATTTGGCCGTGACTCAAGGAAGTTAGTGGGGGAAAATATTTTGCCTTTAGAGTAGTGCTAAGGAGAGAGGTGGGTTGTGAAAATATTTTCCATGCAATTTTAGCTAAGCTTGATTGAAGGCTCCGATGTGTCTCATACCTAATCCTCCTAAACTTTTTGGTAGGCAGAGTTTGTTCCAAGCTACCCGGTGAATACCCGAAGATTTATCCAGACCAAGCCAAAGAATTCTATTAAAAATTTGATGGAGTTCCTTTATTTGGTAGATCGGAAATTTAAAACAAAACATGGCGAAGCCCGGGATCGAGGATATGACATGTTTAATAAGGATAACTCGACCCGCATGAGAGAGAAATTTACCTTGACACCCTTGGAGTTTTGTGTGAACTTTTGAGAGAATATCTTGAAAATTTTGGGTTTTGGAGCCATAGAACATTTGTTTGAGGCCCATGTATTTTGCATCTATTATTGAGTTTTGAATAGACAGGATAGTTAAAGCTTGTTGTCTTAGCTTAGGAGAGGTAGAAAGGGAGAAGTAAGGGTCGCTTTTTTGAAAGTTTATATTTTCCCCCTCTTGGGCACTGAAAGAGTCTAGTGTCCATTTTAGAATGAAACATGCATTAGGGTTAAGCTCGAAGGATATAAGACAATCGTCTGCGAAGAGGAGGTGATTGATGGGACAAGAAGACCTTCCCATTTTAACACCTTTGATAATTTTCGATTCGTTAAGGTGTTGAAGAGTAGCCGAGAGAGATTCCGCACAAAGGATGAAAAGGTAAGGGGAGAGAGGGTCGCCTTGTCGGATTCCTCTAGTAGGAGAAAAACTAGTTGTTGAGGCTCCATTCACAAGGATTGAGTAAGACACTGAGGATATGCAGGAATGAACAAGATTAACCCATTTAAGAGAGAATCCTAGTTTTAACAAGACATTGGTAATAAATTGCCAGTCTAGACGGTCATAGGCTTTACTGATATCCAATTTGGCTATAGAGAGAGGCTTATTAGGATTTTTCTCTTTTTTTCACTTGCTCAGAGAGTTCATGGGCAAGGAGAATGTTATCAAAAATTAGGCGACCTGGGATAAAAGCGTTTTGGTTTTGGGATATGAGTGAGGAGATTATAGGTTTGAGATGGTTTACAAGGACTTTGGATAGGATTTTGTAAAGAGTGTTGCAAAGGCTTATAGGACGGTATTGGCTTGGATTGGAAGGGTTGTCTACTTTTGGGATGAGGGCAATAAGTGTTCCATTCAGAGAAGAGGGAGAAGAGTCAGAGTTGATTATGTTTAGAATAGCATGAGTTACCGCTGAGTTGACTGTTGACCAATTCTGTTGGTAGAATTCTGATGTGTAACCATCTGGACCCGGGGATTTAAGAGTGCCAAGTTAGAAACAGATGTTTCTACTTCTGAAGGTTTGAATTCTTGGTCAAGTTCCAGGGATTGAATTTCTGTGAGGTGGTGTTTGATATAAGAGATTGTGTCTATATCTGGTTGCAAGGGGGGAGCGGTTGTCTGGAGCATTTGAGGTGCAATGAGATGTAGAGGTAGTTGGGGCTAGAAGTTCTTTGAAGTAGTTATTAAATATGTGCTCAATTTCTTGTGTATCTTTTGTCCACACATTGTCTTCCTTTTGTATTCTGTAGATGCCTTTGACCTTTGCTTTGATCGATGCTATGCGGTGGAAGTAGATGGTATTTCTGTCTCCAAGGTTGTACCAGTTGAGTTTAGCTCTTTAGGTCTAGTACGCATGTAGGGCTTCTAGGAGTTGGTCAAGGTACTGGCGATCATTGAGAATGGTTGTTTTTAGAATTTATAGGGTTTGGGGGTTCAGGTTTCGTTGAAGTTTATTTTGATGTACTGTAATGGATTGTGTAGTGATACTTATTTGGGTTCGAAGATTTCCAATAGTTCCCTAAGACCAGTGTTTGTAATGACGAAGGAGGATGGTTTGTTTTTCTAAGATATGATGGATAAAACCTTGGTTTTGACTAGGGGGAATCTTCCAAACTTTGTATAAGGTTTCTTTACTTTCTTTGAACAGGAGCCAGAAGTTTTAAAAACGGGTTCTGATTGGGTGATTCTTCATTTCTTTCAGATGGAGGAGAATTGGACTATGATCTGATCTAGTGATTGGTAGAGTATAGGTATAGGCTCTCGGGAAAAGGTTGATCCAGTCAATATTACAAAGTGATCGATCAAGTCTAACAAAAGTGTGTCCATTCGTCCAAGAGAAGTGACAACCTCTATTTGGGACTTCAATGCAATCATTATTGTCCATAAAATATCTAAGGTGTTGCCATCCAACCACGGAGTTTCTACTACTACTGATTTTATCACTATCATAAAGGGCTTGGTTTAGATCACCTATGATAGAGATTGGTCCGCTAAGGTTTGATATAGTTTTTGACATGTCTAACCAGAATTGTTTCCTCTTGTGTTGCTTTGGTTGTTCATAAATAAAGACACCCCACCACCATACACCCAAATAATCCGAAATGCGGGTTATAATGAAACGTTTAGTTGCCACTATTACATTTACGTTGTAAGAGGTAGACCAAAATAGATAAATTCCACCACTATGACCCTTCGGGTGAACACCATAGCCAGAGGGAAAATGCCAGGTGTTAGGTGTTGCCTAATTTGAAAACAGAAAGGAGGGACATTTTAGTTTCACTTAGGAATAGAAACTCTGGCTTATATAGCCTGACCAAACGGGAAACTTCAAAAGATGTAGCAGGCTGGCCAAGGCCTCTACATTTCCATGAGAGTGTACTCATTGAGGTGAAGGAGATTGAGTGGGATCAATCTCTGCAAATCCATCTTTAGTAATAAGAGCAATCTCATCCAAATAAACTTTCAAAACATCTAAATATGTGAAGCATAGAATTGTGTACTCAGTTTGGGATTGAGCTTCAACCAGTTGGTTATCATTTATATTGGAGAACTTGCAGATTTTTGTAGGGGACCCATCAGGAGTGAAAGAGTCCGTTCTTTGGCGTTGGCTGCTATGAACATGGTTACGGTTGGGGAAAGGTCTTTTGAGATTCTTTTTTCCCGAATGTGTGTTCAATTCCGAAATGGGTCTCTGTTTTTCTTCAATCCCATCTAAAAGTTGTGTGTTTTCTTCATGGTTCTTGTCAATATTAACTTGGTCTTCGATTTTTTCTTCTGGATCTTCTTTTGGGTCTTCTTCTTCGTGTGTGATGTCCACGATTTAAGTGTGGTCGGTAATATTTGTTAATTTTATTGGGTTTGCTGGTGGCTTGGTGCTGTTGAGGATTACATAAGTAACTGACATTACTTCCTCAACAGTTCAGTCTTGGTTAAGAAAGGGTTTGATTTCCTCACTGGTTGTTTGGAATTGGGCTTCATTTGATGATTCTCTAATGTTGTTTGGCCATGAGTGTTTTGGAAGGACATCTTCACCGTCACTACAATCCGAGTTGTCATTTCCAAATTCATTTGATTTTCTTTTCCTTTTGTTTGGTGGGTGGAAGGAGGTTTTCAACTGTCTGTGGTGTGGTGGTCGAGTGGAGTGAATGATGATGCCTGAAGCTCGTATTCGTCTACCTCTTAGAATAAACCTGTTCTTGGGATCTGCTTCAGGTATGAGTTTTCTTTTATTAGGGTTGTCTTTGTCTTTGGTTAGATCCACAGCTTTATAATGGGATGCCAAGTGGTTTTCAAATGATGATTCTAGTTTGGCTTGGTTAAGAGGTTCGTTGGATTTGCCCATTTGTTTTGTCAGTGGGCCAGTGATTTCATTGAGGTTCAAAGGGTTGGATGAGTTTGATTCCATGTTCTTTTCCTTTTGTTTGGTGGGTGGAAGGAGGTTTTCAACTGTCTGTGTTGTGGTGGTCGAGTGGAGTGAATGATGATGCCTGAAGCTCGTATTCGTCTACCTCTTAGAATAAACCTGTTCTTGGGATCTGCTTCAGGTATGATTTTTCTTTTCTTAGGGTTGTCTTTGTCTTTGGTTAGCTCCACAGCTTTATAATGGGATGCCAAGAGGTTTTCAAATGATGATTCTAGTTTGGCTTGGTTAAGAGGTTCGTTGGATTGACCCATTTTTTATTTTTTTATTTTTTTTAAAGGGGTGAAGATTGGATAATATTTGGCTTTATGTCTGAAATTAAAGAAAGGGAGATTTGGTAATTGCTTTGCCAAGAAATGGGTGGAGGGCGGTGGTGGTAAGGCTGTTTGGGATGGAGGGAGGTAGTTAAAGTTCCCTGAGATTGGTAGTCGTGGGGGTTGTATTAACTGTGAGTGTTGAATAAGGGTGGTGGGTGTATGGGTTTAGTTGATGGGACAAGGCTGGGGGTTTATTATTCATCCAGATAAGGATGTTGAATGAAGATAAAGAAGAAGATTTAGTGCTCCACTTGGCAGAGAAATGTACTGTTCATAATAGCAATTTTAGTGGTTTGGTAAAATCCTCTTGTATATACTCCCTCCGTCCCATTGAGAGTGAGACTAGAGGAGTGGGCACGATATTTAAGATAAAGTGATATATATGTGGTAGAAAATGAAGAGAGAGAATGAGTGGGGTAAATAGTGGTGTTGGTTGAATAAAATGAGTGGTGGAAAATGAAGAGAGAGAATGAGTGGGGTTAAATAGTGGGGAATGATGAATATAAGTATATTAAAACATTTCCATTTTGGGTAGTCTCACTTTAAGTGGGACGGCCCAAAAAGGAAAGAAGTCTCACTTCTAGTGGGACGGAGGGAGTATATACTTCATATGTAAATAAGATGCAATGTTTTCTCACAAATTATCAAACGAGATAATTACAAACCAATGCAACGTACTACACTCTTGGTTACAAAAAAGGTAACCTACTCTTCTTTAACAACATAATGAAACGTACTTTTATGTCGGGTTACAAATAATGCAACCATGTTGGATGACGTTAAATTTTATTAACAAAATGAACAAATTCGTTAAATAAACTAACAATCGTTAATGAAGTAACATCCCTTGAATTTGTTTCCAAATTCAAACCAACAAAAAATAATGGATCGATGAACACCAAGAATGAACCCAGATCTCAACACTAGGAATCCCAAATCGAACCCAAATTGAACAAGATAATCAAACACAAATCAAATTCAAAGTGAACAAAACCTAGCCTTTTCGAACCCAAAAACCGATCTAACCCAAGAATCGAATTGAATCCTGGGCGAAATCAAACCATAGCCAAAATTGAATCCAATGCATATCCAATCAAACCCTAGAAATTAGTTTAACATGGAGCAAAATAGGCGACTGAGAGGAGAGAGGCATCAGTCGAGATGTCGATTTCTTGATGGTGCATTCAGCCGGAGGAAATTTGAAGAGGTAGGAGGGGGTCGGTGCACAGAGTACAGACATTGCCGGAAAGGGTCACGGGATTTGGAAGGCTTTAAGGTCAGACATTGCAGCTGTGAGGAAGATGAACAGGGATGCCATTGTTGAAGGGAATAAGTGTTGTGCTTGACTGATGAAGAAGTTTCAGATCTGATAGTTGGTGGCTGGTGGTTGATGGGTGCAAATGGGTGGTGTTTCTGGTGGTTTGTGGCCGGCTGATGGTGGTGTGGGGCGGACATCTGGTGGAGAAAGATGGCAAACACAAAGGACTGTGAGAGAGACACAGAGCACAGTGAGAGTTAAGTATGGAGCTACAAAACCCATTAGATAGGCTAACAAATGTTAAGTATATTTAACTAATGTTACTCTTTTTCTAAAATTGTTGACATTTCAGATACCTTTTTAACATCATTAGGGTGCGTTCCATTATATGCAACGAAATGATAAAGTACATTTCATTAAGTTATCAAATCGTAGTACGTTGCATTAATTATAACAAACGCTATAGTACATTACCCTACCTTGTCGTTCACCTATTATCAAACCCTAGTTTTATTAAATTCTTTCAGCACTCAGTCTTTTTTTTTTTTTTTTTAGCTGTGGGCATGAGCTTTGAGTGGTGAGAGTCATGTCTCAGATACTCTGATAGTCGTCTATTAGAGTGAAATAAAAACTTTGATATTGAACTCTAAGATGAAAAAATAAACTTTGAATGTTGTAAAACAGAGTCGTCGCCATTCGGATATGGTGAAGCAGTTTGGGCCACGTTCGGAAACAATATGTTGGAGAATTGGTTGATGATTCAAATATATCAGGCCATGTTATCATAGCAAGGTTTGCGAGTATGCAGAAACGTGAGCAGGGATGTGCAAGGGAGCAGGGATGTGCAAGGAGGATCACGTGAAGTGATGTCCCAAGGCAACGGAGATCCAAAATACACAACAACAAGTATACAAGAAATCTCAAATATGTTCTGAACTGAAACATTCTAATATCTTCTCTAACTGAACGAAACGCTAATGTTTTTAATATACTCTTATCCTGATCAACTTGTATATGTGCAGTGGTTTATCCTTATGGTTTGCGCCATTTAATTTAATAAAGAATTTTCCTCAGCAGTGCTCCCTTCAAATACCCGTTCCCTTGCCTTCAGCGCCTGCAATATTAATAAAACAAACAAGTTGTTACGTTGAAACATTGGGTTGTCGTTTTTTATTTCACTAAGCTAGCTACTAGTTAAACTGGCACATTGAATTACCTGGTTTTGCCAGTCACTGAAACATGTTACCAAAGCAAGCAGAGCCGCTTGCAGCCCTGATCCCACAGTTAATCCAATCCATAAGCCCCTCCCACTCAAATCCATAACAAAACCCAACACTAAAGCCACTGGTATTCCAGCCAGATAATACGCTCCAAGATTAATATAAGCCCCTATGTCCTGCCAACCGCATCCTCTAGCAACTCCTAATATCAGAAATTAGAGACCGAAATAGTATATTAGCTAGTATTCAACTTATTATTCTTTTTCATGAACTAATGAAAGAACATGCTCCCTTTATCCCGAAATGATCTTCATGTTTGCCATTTTTCATTGTCCCAATATCAGAATTTAGGTTTAATTAAATGTACATAAACATAACATGGCTCGTAAAGCAAGTGTTCATACCCTTAAAAAATTTGAACAGGCAAATGTGAAGATCATTTTCGGACAGAGGAGTATATAAGTAAAAAGAGGGATAAGGTGATAACCACTAAGTATTGCTTGTATGCAGTCAACCACCACGGAGACACAAAGAAAGGGAGTCATGACTTTGACATAATCCACAACTTCCTTTTCGTTACCGAACGCATATCCTAAAACAGATTGACAACTGAAGAGAACTGTGATGGCTACAATCACCTCCGCCAGTCCAAGAACCATTACCGCCCAGACAGCCATTTTGGCACCCACTGAATTTCCTGCTCCTAATTCATTTGAAACACGGGTGCTAAAGGTCCACAAAATCATAGCAAGTTATTCCAGCTACAATCAAACAAACTAAATAATTTATTTGCTTATGTATGATGGTTCGAGACAGCTTTTGCCATATATACCTCGCGGCAACACCAAAAGAGTATGGTACCAAGTAGTGTAACGTGGAGACGTTTAGACTGTTTCAAAGATAGTGAAAGATTAGAAGAAATTAATAATCTACCATTAGTTGATAACTTGATCTATTTTTTGACTTTTTATGGTCAACAAAAGTGATGTTTGACCTAACATTAGTGTCGATCTGATGATCACAATGAAAATCCAAAACTTGTTTTTGATAAATCACATAATGATTTTTCAATAACAGTTTTCAGAATGTCACTAGAATAATTGAATCAACACCATTGTTTGGTCACTAGAGATACAACTTTTTGCACTAAAGTCAAACGATTAGTACAAGGAAACATACCATATTGAAAGCACTGAAGTTTGAAGCTGAGGATTTGCCATAAGTCCGGCTAGCAACACGATTGCCTCAGAGGACCACCATTCAAGACTGTGACAACATATATGTAGTGAGTGAGTTTTCTTTATAAACTAGAGAGGACATGAAAATCTGAGTCTACAAGAAATAAACGTATACTTAATACTCCCTCTGTCCCAAAAGATTTGTCCCATATTATTTTTTTTATGGTCAAAAAGACTAAATCTGAGATGTTGGAAAAAATGTGATTACCAGATCATGATAGCCGATGGGATGCCAAAGCGGAAAAACTCCCGTATACTCTGATAAAGGCCATTTGATGAGAAACAGATACGGGTGTGTTCGCATGCAGAAGAATAGTTGACATAAAGCCAAAGCAATAGTAGATTCAACGTGTAGGATATACCAATTGATAATGCTGCTCCTGGATTCCCTAATTTCATCTGAAAAACCAAAGCCCAACAAAGCGGTATATGAAACAGTAAAGTAACAATTGAGGTCCATAACATCGGAAGGATTAAACTCTGAGTCTGCAAGTATCGAGTTAACGACTGAAGAATCGCAAACGGGAAAAGGGAAGGAATGAGCCAAACGGAGAATTTGCGAGCTTCGATTGAGATTAGAGGGTCTTGGCCTATCAATATGAGTAGCTTGTCCATGAAAATCCAGAGAATAGATATAGGTATACAAACAAGAATGAGTGCTACAATTCCACCGTAAGTATAAAGTCCAAGTTTCTTGAACTGGCCTGCACCATAAGCTTGTCCACAAAGAGTCTCCAATGCACAAGACATTCCAAACTGTTTGGCAGGTTAAATGTTCCAACATTTAGAAATGATAACTTAAATAAGGAAAAAGTTGTCATTATATATACTCCAATTGAACTAAGGACCTATTTTGTATACAAAGTAAAAATAATAAACTGTCCATTATACAAGAATTAGCCTATGCAATTGCAAAATCTGGGTTATGTTTTAAAAAGTTTTTTTCCCCTTGGAAATTGGGGTTTTTTTTCTTCCTATTATTAATAAATGCCATAGACTATTACAAGAGTGCACTTGAAAATGCATTAAATGGAGATTGAACCTCGGGCCTTTTATATTAAAAGGAATACTTGATGCAGATTGAATTACTATTTTAAATCTTATAACATTGCAGTTTAAAATGTTTAATTGATAACCACGAAGTTTCTTTGAAAATTGGGTTCTTAATTATTAATAAATGACATAAACATTTACAAGAGTGTACTTGAAAATGCATTAGGTGAAGATTAAACCCTGGCTTTCATTTAAAAAGAAATACTGGACTTTCATTTAAAAAGAAATACTCGCTGCTTGCTGCTTGCATTTATTATTTTAAATCTTATGACATTGCAGTTTAATATATTTAAATGATAACCACTAATCTAAAAAGTCATGAGTCATGATGCACATGACTTGATAGATATAATGCCATGTGTTTATAAAAAGACCCTCTAGCGACATTACAAAACTTAACAAAGATTCTTGCAAGGCATCCTAAAATTTGACATCCACTATAAAACACTAACCTCGTTAAATAGACACACATTTCAACATTCTGCTCCATCTCCCAAAGATAATAGTCAACCCGAGCAATGTTAGGGGCACAAAATAAAGCCCCTACTATTATTCTATTCAACCCACCACCACCATCAGTCATTGCCTTCCCTCCCTCTCTACCCACCAACACAACCATTACCACACGACCTACCAAAGCCAACTTTTTATCACCACCACCACCAACCACCATTAACACTAACCACCAAAATCAAAATAACAACATACATATATATTTTGAAATATTATATGAAAAACATAATACATCAAAATCTTGAAATGAAAGTTCTCAATCTAATGAGGATGTCGAATGTTAAGAACCCACTGAGATTTTGAATATTGAATTACAAAACAACAAGGTTTGGAGTTAAGAACTCATTTCGAAAGTGGGGAATTCAAATTTTTAACTTGGGTTTTGGTTTTCTAATTTGAGATTTGATTTGGAGTTTGAATTTCAAATTTGGGGTTTCAGGCTGGCGTACGAATGGAGATTTCAATAATGGAAATTTTAATTTTTAGAATTTGGGTTTGAATCTCGGTTGAACTCCCTTGGAAACCTTATTTAGAGTCTTCATATGAATATTTTTTTGAAGATGAAGTGTCATGGTAGAGATGGATGCCGGAGAAGTGGAGGTGGGTAGAAATCGGAACTAGGGCTTATGAAGAAAGAGGAGAAGAAGCATAGATACAGTAGTGGTGGGGGTTCCGGGAGAGGCATGCTGCAATGGAGGTTTCTGGAGAAGTGATGAAGGTGGTAGATTTTTGGGGTGATGAAGAAGAAGATAGAAAACGTGTTATTCCCTTTTTATACTCGTTATATTTTCTAATGGATGTGACTCTATTTAACAGGTTGTCTTTACCAAGTTATCATTATTAATGCAAACATCTTCCACATTATCATTCCGTTAATAAAATCTAACTCGATCCATTGATAAGCATTATTTGTAACAAGACTTAAAATACGTTGAATTAACTAGTAACTTTTAAATACATTAGCTTTTGGTGTAATTAAGGGTGTAGTACGTTGCATGAACTGGTACTTCTCGCATTTACAAATTCGGGAAGAGAATCTCATAAGTGAGTCAAATATAACTAACTGAATTAAAATTAACGTTAAAATTATATCAAAATTATTCTATTATTTATAATTACGACATTTACTTGATACGATAAAAAATAAAAGTTATACGTTCATTATGGAACAATTGAAATATTGGTACTAAATTTCGAATATCACTTGAAACAAATACTTTCTCTAGAAATAATCTGAGAAAAAACATCTCCAACTCCTTGTTGGGGAATTGGGGGGATCGCCGCAACCACTAGCTCATACTAGCAGTCATCAACACCGAGAAAATAATTTAACACATGAATAATAATATGAAAGAACAAATAACACCGATGTTTGATAACCCAGTTCATCAACACATGACTACATCTGAGGGCACTTAGCCAGGATATCATTATAATAATATATGTAAAGATTACAACTTTATCACATGCGCTCACATAGATTTAGCATGGCTACTCTCTAATAATAATCTCTCACCTATATATTATTATCTCCTCTCCCAAAGAACATACAAACATAATCATGCCCGGGTTGTAGGATCGCCCCCCATGGCTCTCCTAGGCCCCCGACCCCCGGCTATACACTATTTTGTATCTCTCTCTTGATATCCTAACTTTCTCCTACACAAAGTACAAAATATTATGGTGGTAGTCACAATATATTTATAGGGATACAAAACCTAATACATATTAAAACCTGATTTACCCGGAGTCCTTGAGATAGAAGGAGTATAATATTTCTTCTCCAAGTATTATTCACATGAGATGGGAATTAGGAATCTAATTCCTTTAAGGAATTTGATTCCTTTTCCAATCCAACTTTCCATCCACGCCTCAGCCTACTCCACGCCAACTCCCAGTATCCCCGTCGGAGTGGGCGGTCGCCCATTCCACCTTGTGCGGTCGCCTTCTCCTCAACTTTTAGCCCAGTTCAACTCTGTCCAAGTGGGCGGTCGCATACCCCTTTATGGGCGGCCGCTCACTCCTCCTGGTGTGCGATTCTGCTCCGTCTTCTTCATGGTTTTGATCTTCTCCTCGGTTTTGGCTCCAATCCCAACAATCTCCCACTGGAGACATAAACCACCATTGTGACATGCTCCTATTATACTCCCACCAGAGATTGATCCACCAAATATTTTACCACCATGTTAAGCCTCAATGCTCCTCCACAATGAGCCTCCACGCCCAAGTAATAAGGCGACGCTTCAACGTCTCCGTGTTAGATCCTTCTTGCCTCCCCAAATCAACATCTACCTTGATTTCTTTGCAAGACTAACTTCGCCTTCTCCCTCCTAGATCCATTCCCTTTGAAATACTCCCCATAAAACTCGGACACGCCTTGCTTGTTGCATTGTCTTCTTGTGGTCTTTCCTCGCTCTCTGTTAGGGCTACTTGACTCCCACCGCGTTGCAACTTTTGAGTCACTTTCCCCTCCTAACATGTTGTTCATTGATGTCTCTCCCTTTTACACCAATAGGCCGGTCTTCACGCCTCTTGCTCCCACCCAGAACGAAATTTGATATTTTCGGTAGAGTACAACATCCTCCTAACTCCCATTCGTCGTTTGTGAGAATTCCTCCTCTTCCTACGTGGAATAACCGGTTTATACCACTCACCTTTGCATCGTCAGTTGCTTATGCAAGTGCCTGATGCATTCCTCCTTTTCTTTCATATTTTCTCCAACCACCTTGACTGCCCCAAGATCCCTTGAAAACCTCCGATCCATGTTGATCTCTGCATCTCCAAATCCCACCTCGAAACTCTGTAGATTTCATAAGAAACAAAACGAACTGATTTGAATTATCTGATATTCTGCACGAATGTGACCAATTTGGCACGCTCTTGCTCCAACCAAAAAACCCTAGAAGCTCTGAGATTTATCCTGCACGTCTTCCACACAAAGAATCTGCACTGCACGAAATCTGCACGTGCGCTGCACCAAGCCTGCACGTGCAATGCACGAATTCTGCACGTGCATTGCACGAAAAAATCTGTAGTTTCTTTCTTCACCTTGGATCTCCCGAATCTCAAACCAAAGCTCTTGATACCAGTTGTTGGGGAATTGGGGGGATCGCCGCATCCACTAGCCCATACTAACAGTCATCAACATGGAGAAAATAATTCAACACATGAATAATAATATGAAAGAACAAATAACACCGATGTTTGATAACCCAGCTCATCAACACATGACTACATCTGGGGGCACTTAGCCAGGATATCATTATAATAATATATGTAAAGATTACAACTTTAGCACACGCGCTCACATAGATCTAGCATTGCTAATCTCCAATAATAATCTCTCGCGTATACATTATTATCTTCCCTCCCCAAGAACATACAAACATAATCATAGCCGGGTTGTAGAATCGCCCCCCATGGCTCTCTTAGGCCCCCGGCTCCCTTCTATAAACTATTTTGTATCTCTCTCTTGATATCCTAACTTTTTCCTACACAAAGTAAAGTATAAAATATTATGGTGGTAGTCACAATATATTTATAGGGATACAAAATCTAATCCTGATCAAAACCTGATTTACCCGGAGTCCTTGAGACAGAAGGAGTATAATACTTATTCTCCAGGTATTTTTCACATGATATGGGAATTAGGAATCTAATTCCTTTAAGGAATTTGATTCCTTTTCCACTCCAACTTTCCATCCACGCGTCAGCCTACTCCATGCCAACTCCCAGTCTCCCCGTCGGAGTGGGCGGTCACCCATTCCACCTTGTGCGGCCGCCTTCTCCTCAACTTTTGGCCCAGTTCAACTCTGTCCAAGTGGGCGGTCGCCTACCCCTTTATGGGCGGCCGCTCACTCCTCCTAGTGTGCGATTTTGCTCCGTCTTCTTCACGGGTTTGATCTTCTCCTAGGTTTTGGCTCCAATCCCAACACTCCTTTCTATCCTTCGTCTCATTCCTTCATTCCTTCCTCTTCTTCAATCCTTCAGTCCATAAGTTTCCCTTTTTCGTCCTTTTTTCTTTGTTAATTATCATTGTAAACTTTCTCCAACAATACAATATTTTGTAATCTCAATTTGTTGAGATTACAAACAATTATATTGTTGAGATATTTAATTATTTTTGTCGTATAATAAATTTCTCTCCTACATTGAGAGCGTTATATTTCTCTCCTTGTTAAGAGTCGTAGATTTCTCTCCTCATTGAGAGCCTATGATTGTAAGTTTGTTTGTTTGTTGTTTACCTCTTCTAGTAATTACGATGAGTCTCACATTATTTCACAATGAAGTGGATACCATCATTACTACATAAGAATGTTTCGTGGATTTTGAATTGCTGGTGGGAGTTTCTTTGTCAACCCGGATTCTATAATGCATCAAGTGCTCAAAGATTTTTTTTTATCCTGGAAGGGATTTATTGAATACCAGTTTGAGGCAGTGTCCAAGTCTTACTTTGAGTGGCATCCGAACTGTTAGAATATTAGATTATGATATGCTAGTATCTTAGATAATATTGTTTACATATCTTTAGTTTGTATCATTATTGTTTCCATAAATATATTAGGCGCATTTGAATTTCCAAGTTCCTAGATTAGTTGTAACTAAATAGTGATTATCCTATAATAGGGCCAAGTGATTGGTTTGCATGTATAATGTACATATATACTAAGTTGATCAATGAGAAACTCAAGGAAATTTTTCTTTTATGGTATCCCGAGAATTTGGGTTTCTTTCCTAGACCTAACTCTTTTCCGCTGCGCCCAACTCTTTCCTTCGTTCTTTGTTCAAAATGATGTCTTCCTTTTCCCGTTCATCGTTTCACCTGACTTATTCCTTCTAGAACATCAAGAACCATATATCCATCACCCTTGAATTGGAGAATGTCCAATACACCACATGAGCGAAATTTTTCAAAGTCCATTCCAAATCCCATTTGGTTATTCACCACACAATCCCTCCGACTAAGGGCAAGGAGAAAGTCCTTTAGACGGATGAAGAAATCCAGATGTGGGATGTTCTTGATTCCTCTGTTCTTGGTTGGATTTACTCTGCTATGTCAACCGATCATCTTAACACAATCCCCGTTCCAGATTCTTCGGCTATAGAAGTGTGGAATAGCCTGCATGAGATTTTTCAAGATAACAAAAACACTCAAGCCATCTCTCTTGACAAGATTTCTCCCATAAATTTATGGAAGACTTTCCAAATACCTCAACCTACTGCCAACATCTCAAACAACATGCTGACCAGCTTATGAACGTCAGGGCTCTGGTGTCCGATGATTGGTTTGTGTTGCAGATGGTGGCAGGCATTATGGATGCCTACAATGGCGTAGAAACTTTCATTCGTCAAATTGATTGTTACCCAAATTCTATAAGACGAAGTCAATGCTCACTCTGGAAGAGGCGAGTTTGAACAAGAAGGCTTCTATGGCTTCAACATTGATAACATGCGAAGCTGCTTCTCCGGTTTTAGTTATTGATCGCTCTTAGGCAACAGGTCACTCCAATGGTAATAATTGGTCTATAATAGTGGTTCTAGTAAGAATAAGGTTGGCACTAATTAATACGGGCAAAAACTATGGTAAGGGTGGAAACATAAATGGTCAAACCGGTCAAGCTTTTGGTTTACGTGGTAGTGGTGCACCTCTACTTGGTTTCTCTTAGCCGTGGGGGTTTGGCTATCAGACTCAGTGGGGATCTGGTTGGACTTGGCCATGGGTTTTTCCTCCCTACCCATATCCTTCCGCACCTACTCTTCGGGTAGCCCCCAACTACTCTCACTCCCAGATTCTGTCTGACATCCTTGGGTCAAGGCCTGCTCAGGTGCATACTATTACCACTACTTCTTTGCCAACTGACATCGAGGCAATAATGTATCCTTAGGCCTCACTCTTCCGGCTACACCTTGGCATATAGACACGGGGCCACCTCTCACATGACCTCCAAACAAGGTATTTTCTCGGCCTCTTATAATCTGAGCACTGATCGTAATATTCTTGTTGAGAGTGACCATTCTATTCCTTTACACGGTCTTGATAACACTAAATTTCCATACCCTCACCCCCCCCTTTGTCCTCAAAAATGTTATTTATGCTCCATGACTGATTAAAAATCTTATACATGTTTGTAAATTCACATGTGATAACTATGTATGTGTTGAGTTTAACCCTTTTGGTTTTTTTGTGAAGGATTTCCAGACAGGGATGTATCTCATGATATGTGAAAGTCGTGGCGAGCTACCATGTCACCTTCCATATTCCCATCAATAACACACAGTCATTTGCTTTAGACATGTTTTATTTCAAATTCATTTAGAGACGTACTGTGCATTATTTATAATGTTGAAGGGAAAAAATTACTGACTCCTTCCGTCTTATAACAAAGTATCCATTTTCTTGTAGTTTTAGTAATGTATACTCCCTCTGTCTCACCTCACTTGACACCTAAGAGGTGGGCACAAGAATTAAGGGAAACTAATTTATGTACATGTGTTAGAAAATGAAGAGCGAGAATGAGTGGGGTTACTATTAGTGTTGCTTGAATAAATTGAGTGGTGAAAAATGAAGAGAAAGAATGAGTGGTAGGGTAGAGTGAATATAAAATTTAAAAAATTGGCTATTTTGTGGAGTGTCAAGTGAGCTGAGACTGATCAAAATGAAAACAATTGTCAAGTGAGCTGGGACGAAGTAAGGAAGGATGTTGAAAAAGTAGGTGTTGTGAGTGGATTCAAGAGAGAAAGTGGGGTAGGGAATAGGAATTATATACTCACTCACTCTCTCTCACTTTAATTTACAAAAATGAGGTTGGACACAATAATTAAGAATAAAATTGAATATGTAATGTGCTGTGAGTGTAGATAGTTGGGTAGGAAAGAGAATGTAGTGTATGAAATAGTAAGTGCGTAATTGTTATGAGTATAATAAGTGGGTCCACTATTTAAAAAATGTTAGAAAGTTTTAATTTTTAAATTTTATTAATTAAAGCGAGACAAATAAAATAGAAATTTTTGTAGACTAAAATAAAACAGATGGAGTATTTATTGTGAGTATAACATATAGGTCATGTTAATAAATATTCCCTCCGTCCCATAATTATATGGACAAAATGGGTTGTGCACGGAAATTGAGAGAAGAATTGTAGTATGTAATTGTTGTGAGTATGAAAAGTGAAATATGAGAGAGAAAGTGTGGTAGGAAATAGTAAGTTGATTGGTGTTGTGTGTATAAAAATAAAGTATAAAAAAAATGAGTGGGAGGAATAGTAGAAATTTTTAGTCATTATAAGAAAGTGTACCTTATCAATATCAATGGGACGCCCAAAAAAAATTTTATTCCAAAATATGGAACGGATGGAGTAAACTTAGTTACGGAACTGAATGAGTATGCGATAAGTTAAAGGACAACTGGCCCCATTGCCTCAAGTTGACAACTGAATGGCTACTAATAACTGAGGCTCATTTAATACTGTAAACGGGTAACATTTTAATATTTAATACATTTTAATACTCCCTCCGATCTCAAATATAAGCAAAAATAACTAAAATCACACATATTAAGAAAGTAGTTAAGTTAGTTAATTGTCTTGATTTTATAATAAAAACATGTTAAAATTACTAATATATCCTCATATTAAATGTGTAATAAATGTTCACTTGTATTTGAAAATGAATAATTAAATAGGGCAGTTTTGGTAAGAGAGTATTAATTAGTCTTGAAATCCCTTAGAGTTGCTTATATTTAGGTAAAAAAAAAACCCACTTTTGTTGCTTATAATTGAGTCCGGAGGGAGTATTGTATTATAATTGTTTGGTAGTAATAAGTCTAGACCGGTTTGATATTTAATACATTTTAATATTGTATTATAAATTTTAGAAGTTAAGTTAAAAAAAATATTTTGAAAACGAGATAAATTATTTGAGACAAATAGAAAGAGAAATAACTACTTCGTTTGTCCCAGAATAAATATGTTATTCTACATTTTCGTTTGTCTCAAAATAAATGTTGGTCTTACTAAAAATAGGGTATGAAGTTTGGTAATTTTTCTATACTATCTATTCTAATAGGCACAAGCATTGGAATGTCATAAGAGGTGCTACTCTATCCATATGAATAGATTAGGGCAATCAAAGAAACATAACTAAAAGTTTAAAAACATTAACTTGTCAACTATGATATTTATTTCGGGACAAATTAAATATCGAGAGAAAGAGAGAGATAGTATGTTACTGAAGAGAAAAAGAGAGAGATGACATTACAAGAAGACTGAAGCCGGTAACATTAGTAAGAGAGGTGGCAACGGCGGTTCCGGCAAGTTCAAGTTCACCGAGATGACCCACCATGGACATGGACGCAACCCTCAACAGGTTCTGTGAGAGGGTCACCACCACCATCGGTAAAGCTATGTAACACACCTTCTTCAGCTCCTCCACCAGCAAATCCCACGTCGACTTTCCGGCCAATCTGCCGCCATCGTTCTTCTCACCAGCCAGCAATGACTCCTCCATCTATAATCTTCCCTCTTGATTTTTTTTCCTACAGAAATATAGAGAATAAGGTCCCCTCAATATCATATGGACCTTATAGTTATAACTAATGGCATAAAATACAAAGACGTTTGGAACCACCCACTCCTAGCGACTGCTTGCTTTTCATTCATTAATGCCGCCTTTAATATTCCATACCGATCTTATTAATAATAGGAATATATTTTGGCCAATAAAAGATATGGGCTAGTCTAGTAAGTGTTAAGTAACCAACTCCTCTAAAACCTTAAGGTGTTAGAGAGGGCACCTACAATGTATATCAAGCTTCAACACTCCCCCTCACGTGTGACCCGGTGACACATGTGGAGAGATTAACAAACATGCCACTTATCGGGCATCAACATAGTGCAATTTTTAGCACTCAATAATCCGGGTAATAATATGCAAGCGGAAGGATTCGAAGCCCTGACCTTGCGATAACCAGAGCTCTGATACCATGTTAAGTAACCAACTCCTCTAAAACCTTAAGGTGTTAGAGAGGGCACCTACAATGTATATCAAGCTTCAACACTAAGCCTATTGCTATAAAAAGACTGGTGTTAGGATTAGGTGTCTTTGAATCAAAGATGTTTACTATTAGAATAAGGATTAAGAACTTATTAAAGAATAATGATTGTGGTTTCCTTATAGAATAGAGTTTCTTTCTCTCCAAGAATAAAGGATTCCTTATTGCCAAGGGTTTTGGTATTTATGTGACTATAAATACAACCCTCCCCCTAACATAATAATTAACTTGTCAACTAGATTTAGAACTAGAGAGTAGTTCAAGAAGTTCAATAAGTTTGATAGAAGTTCCAAATCTATAATTCTAGATCTATTTCAAAAATTATTGTGATCAATAATTCGTGCAACTAGATTAGTGAGATTTGTATTTGTAGAAAACTAGATTTTCTGGTTTCTAGGGTTTTTTTTTCTGGATCTCTTGTGTTTCCTGGTTCACAAGATTGATCATCTGTAATCTGTTCTTGGATCTCCATAGAAATAATATATGTTTCTCTTTGCCCGTGGAAGTAGCCAATAGGTTGTTGGTGAAGGACGTAAAATATGTGTTCTTACTTGTTGATTTGCGTTCATTATTATCTGATATCTCTTGGGTCTGATTTACTAACAAGTGGTACCAGAGCTTGGTTAGTCAAGAAAGATCAGGGTATTCCGCTGCAATAGAAGAGATGATTATGGACCAGAAGATTGACAAGTCTGACGGGAAGAACATATTTATGTTATGGTAGAAGATTGTGCATTAGACGTGTAGATCGCGTGCAGAAAACGTGCAGTGCACGTGCAGTCCGCGTGCAGTTTTCATGCATCGCACGTGCAATCCGCGTGCAGTGTCTGTGCAGAAATCTGGGTGTATAGGTTGGACACAATTGGTATTGTATTCTGTTGGCTCTGACATATTTGAGTTTGAGATTTTCCTTGTTATTCTAAAACTCTTCACTGTAGAGGATCGATAATCAATAAATATGAGAGCAGTCAATGATTGCTCATCTGTGCTAGCAATAGTAAATCTGGTAAATCTGAATCTTGAAGTTCATCTGGTGTTCGTTGGTGATCCAAGAATGCATTTGGAACGTTCTGGTGTCTGGTATCTGCATTAGAAGACGGAGATCTGAAGCTAGGGTTTTGTGATCAAAATTTAGCTATCTGGTATAATCTGAAGATCTAACATCTGGTGTAGTCTATTCTAGTGATCTAGAAGTAGATACAAAATATGTATTGTCAGAGGCAATAATCTGGTTAGATTTAAGAGTTGTACATCTGACTCCGCATCTGAAGAATTCTGAGTGGGCTGCAGCGGTGGCGAGCAGTGACAATATGGATGAGGATATATTGTGATTATGCTCTAGTGACTGAAAAAGAAGCGTGCAACGAAGTTGCATGGGTTCTAGATTCGGGTGCTTCTTATCACATGTGTTCCTGCAAAGAGCAGTTTACAACATACGAGCAGAAGGATGGAGACCGTATTTATATGGCTAATGGATCTGTCTGCGAGGTAGTTGGCATGAGCTCCGTAAAGGTGAGAACTTCGGGTGATAAATTTCTCACATTGAAGAAGGTGAGACATGTTCCACAAGTAGCAAAGAATCTGATATCCCTTAGTCGGTTGGACAAGAAGGGATTCAGTTCAAAGGTGAAAGTGGAGTTTTGGATGTCTACAATGGTTTAGATGTGATTTTGAAGGGTGAGAGAAAAGACTCCTTGTATATCCTCCAAGGTTCTGAGATAGGTGAGGGTGTTGATGTGAAGGTGGAGTAGCGTTTTACTCTAGGAGGGAGTGAACTGGGTAAGCCACGGCTAGAAGATCAACACACATCAGTTTTTATCTGGCATGGTTGGAAAGATCCAATGTCAACTGGATGGGCCTCATATGAATGATTGTTAGTTTCCCGTTAGGGCGATTCTGAGTGCATCTAGGTGCACGTCTGGGTGTCCATATGATACATGCATGCAAAATATATGATTGTCGAGAGGAAAAAGTTGTTTGTCTAGTGAGGCAAATTCTAAGTGTCTTGAAGAAACATCTGAGGCTAGCGAAAAATCTGGTTGTCCGGAGGACAAATCTGGTGTCTTTGACGAAAGACAGAATGAAGCAAATGTGGAGAAATCTGTTTCTGGTACGAGGGATGTGGCTCAAGGGGGAGTCTATGTCGGTAAGTTCGTCGTCTGTTTTTTGATATGGGGGATTCAAAGTCAAGGTAGAGATTGTTAGGATTAGGTGTCTTTAAATCAAAGAGGTTTCCTATTGGAATAAGGATTAGGACTTATTCAAGAATAAAGATTGTGGTTTCCTTATAGAATAGGGTTTCTTTCTCTCCAAGAATTAGGATTTCTTATTACCAAAGGTTTTGGTATTTATGTGACTATAAATAAAACCCTCCCCCTAACATAATAACTTGTCAACTAGAACTAGAACTAGAACTAGAACTAGAGAGTAGTTCAAGAAGTTCAAGAAGTTTGACAGAAGTTCCAAATCTGTAATTCTAGATATAGGGTTTGCACAGTCAAGAACTATTGTGATAAATAATTTGTGCAACTAGATTAGTGAGATTTGTATTTGTAGAAAACTAGATTTCCTGGTTTCTAAGTTTTCTTTTTTGGATCTCTTGTGTTTCCTGGTTCACAAGATTAATCATATGTAAAGGATTGCCATCTTAGTGTACATATTCATTGATTAATTGACATCACATAATCGAAACATTTAGGAACATGACTGTTAATATTATTATACCAACGCTCCAACTATATACTTGCATACGTTATATGGAACAGTGAAGAGAACAAAAGCATTAGTTGTTGGGCAGCAATAGTAGAAACCTAGCTAGAGGAAGTGAGAGATTGGGCTTCAGATTCGAGAGAAAAAAAAAAAGAATAGAGAATAATAAAGTCATAAGAAGGAGAATTATGAGAAAAGTAAGAGGAGTAGTAAACCCACGGCTATGAAAGAAAAATTAGGGGGAATGCTCAACATGAGACTTACCCATGTAGTTGTGAGTTCATTATATATAGACATTGAATACAAGAGAGTCCTACTCCACCTATACAATACCAAGATATCTACTAACTATGGTAAGGATAATACTAAATTATAGCAAGATATTCCTACCTAAACACTAACTCTATTTACATAAAATATATTCCGGATACACACCAAAGTAATGTATCCAGACTATAAGCTAATACTCCTCAAGACAATCGAAGGTAGGTAGATGCAGCTTGAATTTAAATAATGTCCCCGTAATTTCCGGAATAAGGACGAGATAAAAATCATCCCTAAAGGAAATACCGAAAGTCACTCATTGATGTTGAATAATAATTTAAGGTAGAGATGATCATGCCAAAGCATATATTGCCACATGTTCAGAGGATATAGTACGTAGTACTCATCTTCATAAGTCGGGACACCTCGGTAAACTTGGGGTAAATGAGCCAAAATGAGTGGCAACTCATTTGGATCAGCGACCTTAGTAGTGGGGGAGCAAAGTGATCCCACTTTGGGTGAAAGAGCATGCCTAATTGGAGAATCCATTTGGGGAGTTGGACTAAGAGAGTCCTAAATTGCACATGAAGCTGGAGACCCACTTGAATGGGCTATAGAAGAGTAGGGTGCATATGGGAGAGGCAAAGGAAAGATCCATGGTTGAAGGAGACCCATTTTGTGCACGAGATAGGAGGATGCGCTTAGTGAGGTTTCTGATAAAGGCCCAATAATTGATGTTGAGTTTCCTTGTGATCCAGTAGAGCTAGACCCAACTCGAGGAAAAGTAGCAGGAGCAGCTACAGGAGTGGTGTTCTTGGGTCGGCCCAAAAGAAAAATTGTTGGGTATGGGTCAGACGAGGAGCCTGGATGTTCTGAAGTTGTGGCAGTGGATTGAGGAGGCCCATTTGTGTTAGGCTTGCAAGGGCCACATGATGAACAAATTGGACCATAATCAGAATCACAATTTGTGCTTGGGCCAACAACACTTGTAATTTTCATTTGAGCCGTAGGAAAAAGCTGGTCATTCGATCGAGTCATAGGGTTCCTCAAATGAACAGATACAAAAGAAGAAGTAGTATAAACAGATTCGTTTGGTTCATAACAACACAAAAAATCAATTGCGGTATGACCAAGACCGTTACATAACTAAACTAAAGATATTCATAGGATGATAGTAATGAATCAAAACATACGGGATCTTACAAAAAATTATCCATTGATTTTAGAATTTTTTTGTATAATAAAACAAAATTAATTTAAAGAAGAAAAGAAAATAGAGTTGATTAAAGAAAGAACAGCGGAAGTGGAAATCAGGTCACCATGGATCGATGGCTTTGATACCATGAAAGAATGGAGAACAATAAAGTCACAAGAAGGCGAATTATGAGAAAAGTAAGATGAGTAGTAAACCCACGACTATGAAAGAATAATTAGGGTGAATGCTCAATGTGAGACTTACCCATGTTGTGAGTTCATTATATATAGACATTCAATACAAGATAGTCGTACTCCATCTATACAATACCAAGATTGCTACTAACTATGGTAACGATAATACTAAATAATAACAAGATATTCTTACCTAAACACTAACTCTATTTACATAAAATATATTCTAGATACACACCAAAGTAATATATCAAGACTATATGCTAATAGAAAACTCATACAGAGACATTACGCTGGATATGAGCCGTAGAATGAGGAGGCAGGACAAAAGGAATTGTAGGAAGGGCCTGAGAAAGATGAAAGGGCCGGACACACGAACTAGAGGAATCCAATAGGAGAGGTTTTAGACGATGCTGAAGAAACCAACACATCTGAATGAATTTTTGTAACTTAGTGATGTAGCGGAAGCAAGATAGAATTAACTACTGTTGTTTCGCTCGAGAAAACCAGTAATTAATCTTCAATCCTCGTTGAATCGCTCGAGATTACCGGGAATTGGACGAAAGGAAAGAAATTCAACTTTCGAATTAAAAAGAAATTAACTACTGTACTTCGCTCGAGAAATTCAGCAATTAATCGACAATTTTCGCTCGAGAAAATTGAAAAGAGACACGCTCTAATTTTTATTTTATAAAAAACAACCAATTTTCGGAATACAATATAACCCTATTTTTATATGACTTCTAAGACTTGGAAAGCAAGTCAACTACTTCCTAAAATACCCCTAATCTATATGGTAACCTATTACAACTCAAAAACATCAAAATATATCACAAATCTACTCCTAAACATGATATTATCACCTACCTAAATATAAATCCGAAAATAATAATAAATTAACATAAAACTCATATTTATAATCGATCTCCATCATTCTCCCCCGCTTGAAGAAAATTCGTCCTCGAATTTTGAGCAATGTAGTAAATATGTCTTCAAAATTAACTCTATGCCCGCGGCGAACTTTAAACTTTATTGCCTTCATCGCAATATCCATCCAATCACTCCATTGAGTTGATACGAAGTGATTGATAATTAATTTCTGAACAATCCATGAAACTGAAGAACGGACAATATAGACATGAAACGGATCTTCATATGAATGAGAAAAATCGAAAGCTTCAGAATTCCATATCAAGTCATCTTGTGGGACATCAAGGTTAGTTGTTTTCGGACCAATCGACTGTGATGTCATTAACTGGCAAATCTCGCAATTACATTTTTCAAAAACAGGAGGTTTTGACCAATCAACAAAAATCTCATCACTCGAAGATTCAGAAAAGGACCACAAAAAATCAACCATTTTTTTTTGGAATAAATAAAAATAAAAATTGATAACAAAATACCTCAACCTAGAAAAAAAATCACTGGTTTCGACTCTGAATACCAAATGATGTAGCGGAAGCAAGATAGAATTAACTACTGTTGTTTCGCTCGAGAAAACCAGTAATTAATCTTCAGTCCTCGTTGAATCGCTCGAGATTACCGGGAATTGGACGAAAGGAAAGAAATTCAACTTTCGAATTAAAAAGAAATTAACTACTGTACTTCGCTCGAGAAATTCAGCAATTAATCGACAATTTTCGCTCGAGAAAATTGAAAAGAGACACGCTCTAATTTTTATTTTATAAAAAACAACCAATTTTCGGAATACAATATAACCCTATTTTTATATGACTTCTAAGACTTGGAAAGCAAGTCAACTACTTCCTAAAATACCCCTAATCTATATGGTAACCTATTACAACTCAAAAACATCAAAATATATCATAAATCTACTTCTAAACATGATATTATCACCTACCTAAATATAAATCCGAAAATAATAATAAATTAACAAATAATTAACATAAAACTCATATTTATAATCGATCTCCATCACTTAGGGACATCGCTTTATGAACTCAGATCACTCACCAGCAAGGTCAAATTTATTCCAATCTACAGTTAGGGAGATAGTCGAAAGCATTGTTGTTATCGTTGGTGGTTACCGGAAGAATTAGGTTGTAAAAAAAGGTTGATTGGCGGTAGTCTAAGAGTGTGTAAGGGTTGAGAGAGTATGTGTGTGTGTGTGAGTGTGTTTGAATGCGAGGATGTGAGGGAAGGGAGGGTTTTGGGGGAGGGTGAATTTCGGTATTTAGGAAATTTATTTAACCAGAAACACAGAGGCAAAGGGTTTTTGTAGAATTATGATATGGTTCAACTCTATACATAGGGCATTGCAAATGTAGGGTCCTTATAGCACAAATTGATAAAGTTGGAAGAGTCTTGGATAATTAATCCTACTACCTCTATCCCTAAATGAGTGTCCATATTTCATTTTAAGGGACATAACTTGTGTACAATTTGGTGATAAAATTCATATATAATCTTGTAATTCTCTTTAAAAATATTTTGTTTTTGCAAGTATAAAGAGAACGGTAAAAAAAAATCGAAAAAAAATATTTATGGACAAAGTTATGATCAAAATGGACACTTATTTTAGGATAAATTTTCTGAAAATGGACACTCATTTAGGGACATGGGGAGTATAATTTTTTAATTACGGGGAAATCGCAAATCGCATTTGTTTTGAATTCTCTAGTTTGATAATAAGTCAAGTGAACTTTAAAAATATTTATTATGTTGTGCCATAAAATGAAATTAAAATAATCCCTCAGTCCTTTTTATATTAATCATAATTCCATTTTTAATTGACCAAATACTTTGTTACCATGCATTTAGAATACAAATAAATTAATAATCCCTCTGTCCCATAATATATATCCATATTTCTTTTGTAGTCTATCCTAGACTATATATGTCTACTTCTTAAAATGGCAAAAATTCTTTACTATTCTTCCCACTCATTTTCTCCCTTACTTTACTTTTATACTCACAAAATCAATCAACTTACAATTCTCTACCTCACATTCTCTCTCCAACATCACTTTTCATACTCCTAACACTTGCATAACCTCTACCATTTCTTAATCTCCATACAAAGGGGAGGATTTACATATACTCTGAGACGGAGATAGTAACATATTTTTTCAATTATGCCCTATCTAAAAGTGAATGTTATTCTTTCTTGAACTATGACTATTTATCCATGTCTTACATTTTTGTAAAAAAAAAAAGAAAAAAAAAAGGAATAAAAGAGAAACTACCAAAATTAAATATATATTTTTGTTGGTAGATTCGTTTAAGATTGAAGACTACTAGATGGTAGTTTTCCCAATAAATAAAGGAATTTTTCCCCTAGGGCCTCCAGTCCCAGATTTAATTACATATAAAACCCGGCCGAGACCAAATACCAGATAAGGAGTTGGGCCGAGATGCAAATTTCTCATACACCCCTCACTTATTTCCCCTGCATAATTACTATTCTGCCCACGTCAGTTATGTAAATATGGATTTCCCATTTTACCCTTGTATATAAGTCTCGCTTTCGACGTAGGGCGCATTTTCTCGCTTTTATTTTTTTCGTGAAGAGAGAGGCGATGGTGACGGCAATTTTTCACTTTCGAATCTCATTTGAAAAACCCTAGATCTAGGGTTTGTGGTGTGGATTGTAAGTATCGTCTTCAACAATTGATATGTATCTGCATCTGTATTTCGCTTTATCCTTTTTAAGATCATATTTTTTTTAGTTGTATTGTAATGAGGCTTTTTTATATTATGTGCAGATCATTTTACATCGTGGATTCAAATGTAATTGCATTCTTCAAGTTTGGTGATTTGACTGTTGTTTCATTGTTTTCTCGATTTTCATCTTTTGAGTCGATTGTGGAATTTATTTGTTCGAGGTGGGACAATTTGAAAAGAAACACAATGTCTCTGTCTTATGCTTTAGCTAATAATCCTCGTTTTTTGTTGGTTAATGAAGATGATTTCATATGCTTTAGTATGGTTATACGTAGGACTAGGCTTGATTGCATTGATATAAATGTGGAGGAAGTTTCTGTTACCAATATGAATTGTGGCATACCTGAATCTTTGAAACCAATTTGTGGAGATGTTGTTGAATATGATTATTTTGAGTTTAGTGATGCTGAGATTAGTGGTAGCAGTAGTAATATCCATGCTCCCATTAACTTCTTTCGTCATAGAGATAAGGTGTTGAAAAGTACAGGATGGACAACCGCAATAGAAAAAAATGGGCAGATATTCGAAGGGCGTGTCCAGAATTCAAAAATTCTCTTTGTAAATTTGCTACTGAATTTGGTTTTGAATTTGAATACCTGAAGAATGACAAAAAACGTATAACTGCTCAGTGTAGATATAAAGTTGACAAAGGTTGTCCTTGGAGGATTCATGGCTTTATTGAAAAGGTTAATGGTTTTTTCTACATTAGGACGTATGTTCCAAACCATACATGTATCGATATTGTTAATAATGGGTACAGACAAGGGGATAGGTAGCGTTCTGGGGTACTTGCTAGTGTTCTTATTGATGATGTCAAAGGTAATCCATCTATTAGGCCAAAGGATGTGTTGAATGATTTTAGGAAAGATTATGGTTATGAAGTGTCTTACAAATTAGTTTGGAGAGGTATTGAGAAGGCAAAGCCAGCTGTGTATGGTGATGCATCTTCATCTTATGACAGTATGAGGCATTACTTTAATAAAGTAAATGAGTTAGACCTAAATTTTCAATCTATGATTGATTATGATCATGAAACTTCTCGATTTGAGCGCTGTTTTGTTGCTTTTGGTGCATGCCTAGATGGATTTAAATTCTGTCGGCCCATGTTATTTCTTGATGGGACATTTCTTTATGGAAAGTACAAAGGCACTCTTTTGGCAGCAACAGCAAAGGATGGGAACAATGGTATGATATTTTGTATTTTTGAGTTTACTTATAAGACCTGTAACCTTAATTGTAAGTCTCATAACAAATTCACAACATTGATTTTTCACGTCTTATAACATAGTTCTAATACATTATAAGAATTATTATATGTTATTTTACTTATAAGAATCATATTTATTGTTTTCTTATTGTAGGTCTTTTTCACGTTGCTTTTGCAATCGTAGGCTCGGAGAATATAGATAATTGGAGGTGGTTTCTTCAAAATCTTGAACCTCATATAAATGAACGGACAACGACATTCATTTCAGATCGACATCAAGGGATCATCACAGTAGTTAAGGATATTATGCCCTCTGCTTCACATTCTTTTTGGATGTTCCATATCAAGAAAAATCTGAGGGACAAATTGAGAGGATTTTCATCAGAGATTCGTTCAAATATGCTTCATAAAATATCTCAATGTTCGTTAGCTCCAACACATGATCTCTTTCAGTTTTATTTGAGCGAAATGAAGAAAGAAGGTGGTACTAAGGTGGAATAATTTATGAATGCTCTTCCGGCTGTGAACTATGCGAGTGCTTATTCCCCGGGGAAGCGATATGGTGAGATGTGCTCCAATGCTGCAGAGTCTTTTAACTCAGAAATAAAACAATATAAATGTCTTCCAGCCTTGGAGTTAGTCGATCAAATCCAGTTAAAAGTAATGCAGAGAATGACCAAGCGGAGACGGGAATCTTTGACTTGTAAAACAAATTTGTGTCCAGTGAAAGACAAGAGATATAAAAGAAGGCTTGAGTATGGTAAGTCATGTGTTATCTCTTCTTCTAATGATCATATGTTTGAAGTTCACTTCGATCCTTCGATGTCATTTGATATTCGACAGTTTACATGTACACGTGGGAAGTGGTAGCATCAAGGTTTTCCATGTGTTCATGCGATTGTAGTTTTGTCGAGGACTAGTCAAGGTGGTTTACCATTTATTGAGCCTTATTTCTATACAAGTCACTACCAGAAGTGTTATGGATTTTTTCCCCTCCTATTCCTTCATTTGGTAAAGCTGTGGTTGATGAAGAAGCTATTATACTCCCTCCTGCAACTAAACGTGCTCCAAGTAGGCCAAGAAAGACTCGGTATCAAGCAAGAAGAGAAGTTGTGAAAATGAATATGACATGCTCTCGTTGTGGGAAATCTGAATATCATAATAGGAGATCATGCAAAGAACCATTACAGTTAGAACAATAGGATTTTGTGTTCGATTACAATGTTGATTCATACATTTGGTATTTTCTTATGATAATTGAATAGTTTGGAGATTGACAGATTATGATTTTGTTGAATTTTTTGAATGACTTTTTGTGTTGGATTATTATTTTCTTTTCTTATTATGGTTTGTGACAATCTTTTAGTTTAAGATTGCCAGTTTATGATATTATTTTTAGGTATTATATGTTACTAATAAGACTTTTTAAATGATTCTATTAGGTCTTATATACTACACATAAGATTTTTTTTAAAAGACATGCATTGTGATAGGTCTTATAAGTTACTATATATAGGTCTTTTATAGGTCTTATATGTTACTAATAAGACTTTTTTAAATGATTCTATTAGGTCTTATCTAGTACATATATGATTTTTTTCAAAAGACATGCATTGTGATAGGTCTTGTAAGTTACTATATAACACTTATAAAATGATTCTATTAGGTCTTATTCACTTTTTAAAATGTTAATCATAAGACTTTTAAAAAGATTATATTAGGACTTATTCATTTTTTTTAATCTTAAATGTTTCAATATTTCTGTTATATGTAGGTCCTATATGTTACTAATAAGACTTTTATTGAAAATGACATGCATTGTGATAGGTCTTATAAGTTACTCATAAGACTTTGTAAAATGACTTTTTGTCTGTTATAGCTTCCCCAAAATAACTCCTTCAACTACATTCAATAAAAAGCAAAACAAATTGTTCAACAGCCCAAACCTAGTGTCTAGATCATCATCAACACAAAAACCAATACCATAGTATTTGAACAACCAACCCTACAATCTAGATTATCGAGTTTCCTAGTCAAACTAAAGATGATATAAGCAGTCCCTATGGGATAAAATGTCTTGAAATATCTTTGCCCTATATGTGATGACAGCATGTTCATTATATTGCCTGCTCACTTCCCCCTTTTGAAATATATCTTGTGCAGCTATCAACACATGAATTCCACAATCGAGACTTCCAGATTGCTGTTGTGGAGTCCACTGAACCTTTGAGAATGATGGTTTGTAACCACCTTCGTTTGTAGGCGAGTCGCCTTGTCCAGCTAATACATTCTTTACATGATTGAACTGAATCAAGAAAACAACAAAAAGAATCATAATCCTATTCCTCATAATAACATGTTAAAAAAAACAAAAAAAAAAAAAACAAAAAAAGAAGAAGCTATTGTTAAGAACATACCACAGTTCTGGCATTGAGTAAATAGTCGTCTTTCCCTGTTCTTGGATGCAAAGAATTATAGAATGAATACACCCCAGTCTCTGAATTCAAAACAAGTAATGTCCAATAATCAATTGTCCTAGGATGCTCGCCTGCTGTAGTGTGCACTGGGATGAGAATGTAATACACCCCTTCCGTGACCAACTTCAAGAGGACCTTATCAATTGTTGATACAATATCATTAGGCTTTTTTCCTCTCAAATAATTCTGCATATGAAAAAAATATTAAATGCAAATAAAATACAAGAAAATTTTTTATCAATAATTTATTAGTCAACAATACTTACCATACATAACTTGTCACATAACCAACTTTGAGTGGTTGACTACCAGTAGGAGTAGGTGTATTTGCATATCTCTCCTTCAAAATTTCAAGATAAGCGTCTAACACCTATATAAATCCACAAATATATTATAAAAATAGACACGTTGGTATTCAGAGATAATTATAAGAGATAAAAGATATAATTTAACATACAGGAGACACGGTCATTTTTTTCATTTGCAAGATCCCACAAATCATTCATAGAAACATGATTTAACTTGCCCAACCACACAAAATCACTGTAAAAAGAAAAAATAAAAAAATAAACAAATTAATAATATATATTTTACTTATATATATTATAATAATAAACAAATGTTACTTACTGCTTGTCGATAAGGAGACATAACTCTGCATACTTATCTTTGTATTGTTGAGGAATTGGTTTCATTGTGTCAGTTGCTTTTGTTAGCAAAAGTGGTTTTCTCTTGATCAAATCAAAGTCAGGGAGATCGTCAACATCGACTAGCTCATCTTTCTTCCTCTTTTCTTTTTTCTCCTTTTGTTGTTTCTCCTTTTCTTGTTTCTCCTTTTTCTTTGTTGGTCTAACAAATTCAGGATCTTTCACTACCTGTGATAACTTCCTTATTCCATCGTCTCTTTCCTTCACATGCCTTTTAACAGATCCAATTTTTAAAACCTTTTGTTGTCTTTTTCCTCTTCCTCTACACTTTTCATCAGCTTTCTTGATCTTGTTCTCTTCTTGCTTCTCATTTAGCAGTTTTTTGATTTCTATGTCTTTGTCACTTATCTGCCCGATCAACTGAAAAGTTGTCTCCTCATTCTCCTTTTTAAGATTTTCAACTTGCACAATGTGAGCAGACACCATATTCTGAATTTCTTCCTCTTTCGCTTTTATAGTTATGTCCCTTGCAAGTATCTTTTCCTCAGCCTCTTTTAATTTTTTCTGAACCTCTGCCTCAGATGCCACCAAAACTTGGCCCTCTTCAACTATCTCACTGTCTTTCTTCTTAAACTCATCAAGCTTTACTTTCAAATCATCCATCTCCTTGATCAGATTTTCATTTTCAATCCTTAAATTATCCAACTCAATAGTCTTTTCCAACTTTATCTCTTCAATTATCACTTTAAATTTTTCAATCTCATTTATGAGTTCAGACAACACAACACTCTCTCGTAATTCTTCATCATTTTTAGCTTTCAACTTTTCATTTTCATTCTTCAGGTGAATCAACTCAACAGTCTTTTTCAATTCTATCTCTTCAAGTATAACTTTTAATTTATCGTTCTCAATTCTTAATTCAGACAATTCCTCTTATAATCCTTCATTTTTACATATCAACCTCTCATTTTCAGTTATCAGCTCACTCAACTCAACATTAACTCCAGATTCTAGCTCTTCAATTCGAGTTCTCAATTTTTCATTTTCATTCCGGAAATCATGCAATTCATCATTCTTTTTTGCTTCCTCAGAAGTGTTGTTACATTCTCCAGTAGGGGTGAAAACTAAGTTATTACCTGAACTGATGTTATCTAGTCCGACATCATCATAATCATGATTAATTTCATTCTCTCCATCGTTTTCCCCCTCATCAGCATTTTGTAACATCAACTTCTCCTCATCTGTTAGCTGAATCTCACCAGTTATAACCTGTTTTTAAAAATAATGTCCTATATGTCAATCATAAGACTTTTCAAACTTACATAGAACAAAACTTATGTCTTTCAAAGAGACATATAAGACTATTTAAATAACACATATAAGAATCTTTAAAAGAGCATTACATTTTTAAAAATACAAGACTTTGCGTCTTTATGAGACATATAAGATTTATATGTCTTATATGTCTCATAAGATGAAAGTCTTATATTTTTAAAAATATAAGACTTTTAGTCTTTATGAGACATTAAGACTTATATGTCTTATATTTTTAAAAAATATAATATAGGAAAAAGGCTGATGTCATGCGCTCTGCCTTTGATGCAAAAAACAAAGAGCCCATCGCTATAAGAACAAGAAGCTTGACTACATCTTCAATGTCTTTTTCATCATCACTCAAGAAAATCCTTTTCAGTGTCTCTTTAACCAACTTCATGTTAACCTCACTAGGACAATTTAGAAAATGTCGGTTCACCAAATCAAATGATTTGAAATCTTTCCTCAACTTTTTCAAATCCATTTCTTCAGACCCACCCACCACTCCAAAATGCCTGTAACATCAGCTGCTGTTACATCAACAAATTCACCACCAAGATTAAATTTCTGAGCTTTCGGATCATAACACAAAACTTTTTCCTCAATTGTATTATCTACTTTGCGGTATTTAAAATCCATGTTTGAGGAAATGGCATTGAAAAATTTGTAGAATGGGTTATCCTTCAACTTATCCAAATGTTTTTGCTTTAGAGGTGTATCCTTCATAATCTCATGAATAGCATGCACATTCGAGCGGTAGTTCAGGATCCAACTAAAATCTTTTACTTTCTTTAAAACTCCTTTTGGATTAATTCTTCTATTCACCTTAGGATATATTTCTATTACTTTCTTCGAAGGTTTCTTGGTTTTTGATCTTGGTGAAGGGGCCTGTGATTTTCCTTTCGCCTCACTACCTCCAGATTGTGTGCTTTCAGTCTCTTTCCTCTTTTTTGACCTTGTTAAAATTGTAGTTACAGTTGGTGAAGGCAAATGTGTTTCTTGTTCAACCTGCGTCCTTTTCCTCAATCTTGTAAGAGGTGTACGTTGAGTTGGTAAGGATTCAGATATGATATGTGGTACAAGTGAAACAGACGGTGTCCCTTCCGAGGACATTAGCGCAGGTGTTGATTCGACACACTTCACTGACTTGGGATCATAAGGTTTGAACTTCATTGCATGCTTGATTGTCATTTACTAAACAATATTTTTTTAAAGTATTATGTAACTTGTATGGAATCATTTTAATTAGTTCTGTCCTAAAAAAGTCTTATAAACATATCAATAAGACCTTTTTAAAATGTTCATATGTGCATGAAGATTTTAAAAAAGTCTTATAAACATGTTCATAAGACTTTTTTCATATAGTTTTATGAGACTTTTTTTTCATAGATTCTAATAACATGGAAAAACCAACTCACGCTAACTTAGTGTATGTCTTATAAAATACACATAAGACAATTCCAGAATGTAGTTCTTTTCACTAAGTTAGCGTGAGTTGGGTTTCCATAAGACTAAAGTCTTATTGACACACTCATAAGACTAAATTCTTATTTGTCTTTCCATGTTATAAGACATAACCAAAAGTCTCATAAAAAGTAAAGTACCATTCACACATGTCAATGAGAATAAAGTCTTATGATACTTTGCATGTTATAAGACATAACGAAAAGTCTCATAAAAACTAAAGTAGAATTCACATATGTCAATGAGATTAAAGTCTTTTATGAGACTTTGCATGTTATAAGAGATAACCAAAAGTTTTATAAAAATTAAAGTCCCATTCACACATTGTAATTAAAGTCTTATGATACTTTGCATGTTATAAGACATAACCAAAAGTCTTATAAAAAGTAAAGTCCCATTAACACATTGTATTTTAAAAAAATGTCATTGGTGTAAGTTTTGAACATGGTTCACACAAAATTGCATCAAAAATCAAACAAATCCATACCAAGATATGTAAGACCATCACCGGTCTATATCGGTGGATTACTCGTGATTTTGTGATGTAATAGGGTGTGAGATATGCCCAATTTCACACAAAATGACAACACGAAAAATATGAAAACCTCTTATATCATCATCACAAGACCATGCAAACTACTTTATGCATGACTAACAACTCATTTATAAGACTTATGAGAATTTGCAAGTTATAAGACAGAAGAAAAAGTCTCATAAGCCTAAAGTAACATTTTCACACATTGTACATGAGACTAAAGTTTTATGAGACTTTGCATATTATAAGACATAACCAAAAGTCTCATAAATACTAAATTCCAATACACACATGTCAATGAGATTAAAGTCTTATGATACTTTGCATGTTATAAGACTTACAAAACAGAACAATAAAACAAAAGCAACAATTAACACTGTTAAAAGACAGATAACATAGGTCTTATAATACACAAATTTGTTTTCAAAATTTAAACGATATAAACAAAATCAACCAAAAACTCTTATGAGTATGAAAACTCTCATAATCTATGAACAGAACCAACAAAAAACAGAAGAAAAAACGTTGAACGAAATCAACCAGAAACTATGAACGAAATACTCATATGAACATGAAAAGTCTTATAATCTACAAAAAAATAATGCTTAAATCCTGAAATCTATGAACGAAATCAACCAGAAAGTACGAAATAAAGTTCAAGTTTGTGAATATTTGTTATTTTGTTTGATTTTTTTCAGAAATAACACACATACCTAGTTTTTTTTTATAAGACCTGAAGTTGCTTCAACTTCGCCGTGAAAGATTCGTCGGAAAAAAATGGAAGGTGAGTCGTGCCGATGTAATCGCTAATTTTAGAGAGGGAATTTTTCTGGGAAATAAAGAGGGTTTTTTTTTAGGCCGTTAAGCAAGCCCCTTTTTTATCGAAGTAAAAAAAGCGTGTGAGCTGTCTTCTGCGTGCGCTGCGACATGGCAGTTAGGAGGGCAAAATAAGTGAGGGGTGTATGGGGAATAACTGATCTCGGGTTTCCTAAATTGTATTTGTATCTGCGCCTAGGGGCCCTAGTGTCCAAGGCCCTTAAATAAACTGGTGACGTTCTCGATAGCGTTTGTCACTAGATTGAAGCGTAGGAAGCATAGCTTAGATAGCGCTAGTATAAAGCGCTATGTAAGAAATACCCTTACATAGTGCATAGACTGCATAATGAAGCTGCAAGTTAATTTTTTTTGAAAAAAATGGAAAATAAAATAACTAATATAGCGCATATAGAGTAAGCGCTATGTAAGAAATACCGTTACATAGCGCATAAAAAAAGTGCTATCCTACCAAGCGCTTCATAAGTTTTTTTTTTGGAAAAAGCTACAATAGCGCATAAAAGAAGCGCTATCCTAGCAAGCGCTTCATAAGTTTTTTTTTTTTTTTTTTTTTTTGGAAAAAGCTACAATAGCGCATTAAAGAAGCGCTATCCTAGCAAGCGCTTGTGTTTTTTTCTTGTTCCCGAGTTTGACCAAACATAAAGCGATGTCTAAGGTCTTGCCCAAATTAAACAAAAAAACACCAAAGGCCTTCCCTTCATTCAGTCATTCGAACAAACCAAAATCGATTGCAGCGCTTACCACAAAACCGTCGACGACTACGGAGCTTGCCGACGATGCCAGAGGAAGGAAGGCACTGTATCGCCGGAGCTTTCCGGCGACGACGTATGGAGCTTCGTTCTCATCGCGCTTCTCTCGCCCACTTCCCATCGCTATAGTCGAAGGTAAATACTTTTCCTCTCCTAGGATTTTTTTGATTTCGAATTTCGGGCTTCAATGTTATATAAGAATTTCAATCTTGAAGCCCTAATAGGATTTTCCTGATTTCGAATTTAGGGCTTCAATGTTATTTCATAATTTCAATCTTGAAGCCCTAAATTGAAATTTCTAATATGAAATTGAAACTCTTATTTTAAATTTTGGCTAAATGGAATTTGGTATTTGGTTCTCTTCCTATTTTTTGTCATCTAATTTGATGCTGCATTCAAGATTCCAGTTGTTTTTCAAAGCAATACAACTTGAATCAAAACTGAATTGAATCCTCTATTCTGCTCACATCCAAAGCAAGTTTCCACTGTGTTGTACTTTACGCTGCCAATTTGTTGACTGCAATTCCCTAGTTGAAGAGTAAGTCTCTGATCAAATTCATAGTTGATTATCACCTATGTTACATGGTCTTTTCATTTTTGCCAAAGTACCTGTGTAAATTAACACAGCAAATCTCAACTTGGGTGTTGATGTCTGTGTGTCTGTTTACCCTGCTTTCGGTCCAAAATCTTAAAAGTAGGGTAGATTTGATGCTTGGATCCACACCCACATCCGGTTCTCGTAGCCAAGTGGCCCAAGTCATTCAGTCTGATAAAGCTGGACAGGTTTCCTTGTAGACTAAGCATTTTCTTTGACAATTTATTAGCTTTTTGTGGCAATTCTCTCTATCTCTATCACTGTCTTTGTCTCTCTAATTCCTACAAGTACATTCCTAGATGGGCGTGATTTGATCGGGTTTAGTAATATGTAACGTACAGTACTGGGTTGCATATCATTGTAAGACCGAAAATATGAAATGGCAATCAGACCTGCTTAGTTTGTCTCAATGACGTGGAATTGTTGAACCCATTTTATACCTGAGATTATGATCACTACATTTTGTGTGTGTGTGTGTGTGAGTGTGTGTGTAACTTCTAATCTAGTATACACCCTAGCCCTCAATCTGACAATCGTCACTGTGATAGTTACTCCCTTCTCTACGTTAAGAATAATATTCAATTTTTTGGATCGTATGCTAATTTTTTTTCTTTGAAATATTAGTTTACTTGCAATTATTAAAAATTTGTTATGGTGACATTTATTTGTTATTTAGTTACGTATGGATCGTAAGTGGATTGTTGCGGACCGATTCTCAAACGAGTATAAGAATGGAGTCAAAGAGTTCTGTAGTCATGCAGCCGAGCACCCTAGTAATCCCGGGTTCATCATATGTCCATGTCAAAAATGTGTGAATGTTAAAACAGTCAGTGGTCAGCAAGTGTTGTATGAACATTTAATATGTCATGATATCGATAAAACGTACACCGTCTGGACATATCATGGTGAGGGGAAAGGTCAATGTAGCTCAAACCGTTCGAGTCCCGACTTCTGCTATACAGATAAGATGGATATGAATATTGGGCCGGGTGATCGTAATGGAGCATCTAGTCCTATAACAGATACTCCATATGTTTTTAATGAAGAATTACGGGACCATCCTAATATGCATGAGAGGTTGAGGATTGATGCTGGGTTACCTTTATGGCCTGGGTGTACAAAGGCAACAAAACTGTCAGCTGTTTTGAATTTGTATAACTTAAAAGCTGGTCACCAGGTGTCTGACGTGTTCTTTACAGAATTGTTACAAGCCGTGAGTGATTTGTTGCGTGATGATAATGTGCTCTTTCGTCGAGCATATGATGCTAAACAGATGCTCAAACTGATTGGCTTAACACATGAGAAGATTCATGCTTGTCCAAAAGATTGTATTCTATACCGGAAAGAGTACGCAAAGCTCAGTGAATGTCCTAAGTGCAGTGCAAAATGTTATAACAAAAAGAAATCCCCTGCCAAGGTTATGTGGTACTTCCCGATTATTCCAAGACTTAGGCGGTTATATAGCACCCCAAATGATGCTAAACATTTGACATGGCATCAAGATGGGTGAATTAAAGATGGAATGTTGAGACACCCAGCTGATTCACCTCAATGGAAGAAATTTGATGATAGATATCCAGAGTTTGGTAAAGAGCCAAGAAACTTGCGCTTAGTACTTTCATCTGATGGAATGAATCCGTTTGGGGTTCAAAGTACTAGCCATAGTACATGGCCTGTTATTCTGATGATCTATAATCTGGCACCTTGGTTGTGTATGAAGCGCCGTTACATGATGTTGTCTACTTTGATACCAGGTCCAAGACAACCCGGTAATGACATTGATGTCTACTTGGCTCCTCTAATTGACGACTTGAAGTTATTGTGGGAGCAGGGCATTGATGTGTATGATGGATACAGAAAGGATAATTTCATGTTAAAAGCCATGTTATTTGGAACAATCAATGATTTTCTAGCTTATGGGAATCTTTTTGGTTATAGTGTGAAAGGGCGTACTGCATGTCCTTGGTGTACTGAGGACACTGATCATCTTCGTTTAGTTCATTGTAAGAAATTCGTTTACATGGGACATAGGGGGTGGTTGGAACTGAACCATCGGCACCGGACAATGTCAGAGGAATTCAATGGTGAAGTTGAAGAGCGAAAAGCACCTGATATATTGACAGGTGGGGATGTTATATCAAATGTAAAACTTAAAGTGTCCTTGTTTTATTTTAATGAAATAGTGATAAGTTTAGTACAATATATTGTAGGAGAAAAGCAAGAAAAATAAAGAGAGAGAGCAGAAGCAATGGAGGCGAGATATAAGAGTGCTTGTGTTGGTTATGCACGTCTTAGGGAGAAGATTGTAAGTGCATAACATGTGAATTTATTTTTTTTAATATAATACATACCTAAATATTCGAGGTTATGATGGTCAATGCAGATTGCAGAAAGAATTCAGAAGGGAGAAAAGAATCCAGTTGTGACTTGATTGGAATTGTGGGAGGCTGCGAGGACAAATGTTGATGGTGTTGTTGATGATCCAGAAGCATTGCAAATACTTGAGGATGTGGTAATTATGTTAATAAAGTTCAAAACTAAAATTTTTGAACACATTCCAGTCATAGTTCATCGTAGTGTTTTTTTTTTTTTTTGGTTTGTAAAAGAGTTATCTTTTAGATTATGATTTAGCTGAATATTAATATTGGTCATATGTTTTGTTCAGGTTCAAATAGCTAAGACTCTTAGCGAAGATGAGGTTACAAATATTGGCACCGATGATTTGCTCGCTCGAGCCATACCCTTGGAGTACCCTGGACGCGTACGAGGTTATGGTTGGGGCGTCACCAAAAAGTCATTAGGGTCGGCATCCCAGGTATCTGAATTGGCTCAGTTGAAAAAGAATTTTTTTTCTTTAGAAAAAGAGGTGGAAAAGATGAAAGGTAAAATCTTTCGTGAGACGTCATCTGGTGGATCGAGCCAAATAGATAATTTTGAGATGGATGGTTGTGCCGATCCAGATGTAAACTTTCGTGATGATCTTGATGATTTTCGTGGACATTGTGATCCAGATGTAGACCTTCCTGAGGTTTCTTTTTTTCTTACACTCGACATTTGGACCATCTTTTTTCTGTTTTTGGAAATTGATATTCGTTTTCTGCTTTCACTATTTGTTTTTTGATTTGATAATTCATGGGCAGGGTCCGGTCGAGTGTTATTTGTACCAGCAGCCACCTCGTAGATATGTTGGGAAAGGGATCTTGTACAATGGCCCTAATGAAACTTGTCATGGTGTTCGGCTCGAAGCTGGTTACATGAGAGTTCAATTTGAGGTGGCGGTCGAAAAGGAAAAAGTTACACCGCTACCGTTTCCATGTGATGAAGCAAGAACTGTTGGAGGAGCTCTTGGGTATTTTCTTCCATGGCAAAAAACATTGGTGTCTTTAGACAAACCGGTAAATATTTAATAGTGTACATTGTCCTTTAATTTTTCTAAATGATCTAGTTGTGCTTCTTTTTTTTTTCAAAAAAAAAAAAGAAAAAGAAATACTTAATTGGGTAATGAATGTTGTTATTCGCTTTCAGTTGGTATTTTATTTATATTGTAATGATTGTAGATCTTGAAGCCAATGAATACGGTCAAGGGGAAAACAAATCTTCACAAGGAAGTTGATCAATCTGGAACGACAAAGAAAAAGGAGAGAACGTTAGAGTCCACAGGTGGAGCACCACAGAGACCACTAGGTTATCCCCTTCCTGGTGATTCTAGTCACGGTGATGTCATCTTGGTCCTTCTACGTGCTGTCATTCACACGCAGGTTGTCAACGACATTGAAGTTTCCATTAAATCATATTTTGATGGACAGTCTTAGATTAAGCACATTGGACGGGAGAACATTATGGAGATTCTGGATGACCAGTGGCTAAGTTCCTCTTCTATTGTCTTGTATATAAGGTAAAATTGCTACTACTACTACTACCTAAATATTTTGATTTTCACATTTGACAATATATTTGCTTTAGCTATTATACACTCATGTATTTTCTCTTAATAAAAGGTATTTGGGTGATGTTTATCTTTCCAAAAATCCTGAGTTAGCTTCCAAGTTCTCTTTTGCTTTGCCCCATACGGTTCCTCCTCTAGTAGATATTTCTGCTGCATCCAATTATTTGGCTGATTGTTTGCTGCACTATGTTGGAGTAGACCACCTTGTTTTAATGCCTTATAATGTGGGGTAAGTTAACTAAATATAATATGCAATTTTAATGCTTAGTAAATGTAAAAGTTATTTGAAGTTAGAAATCAATAAAGCTTGGGTGATGTTAATCTTTTCACCTTGTTTTAACTAAATATATAGGAAACATTGGGTATTGGTTGCCATCAATACCAAGACAGAGAGCATCTACTATATGGATCCAGCTGAAGAGGAAAGAATTTCAAGAAATCATCACTTGAAACAACTTGTTGCACAGTAACGTGTTCTCTTTTAAACTTTCTTTTAATGAAACTAGAATTATAGATTTAAATATTTTTGACATGTTTATTTCATATTTTAATAGTGGTATGAGAGCTTTTCGGACCCGTCATCCAGGGACTACCAAGAAGGCCCTCTTCAATAGTTTCAAATGGAATAACATTAAGGTAATTTACTTTACAAACATGTCAATAGAGTAGAAAATAATTCATATTAAAAAAAAAATTAATACAAACATCAATTGTTATTAATAGTGCCCGAAGCAACCTGATGGAATTCATTGTGGCCACTATGTTGGATGCTTCATTGAGAGTATATTGATAAGTAAATCGCTCAGTTTCATCTCTCAATTCTAGCTATCGATCTGTTCTATTTGCCTTTGTATTTATTTTTTGGATTTAGGTGTCAAAGTGTAGACTTAGTTTGCTTTGTATTTATTAATTGGGATTAGATGTAAAGGTGTATCCTGGAGTAATTTTTGTATTATGTGAACTATTGGTGGTACATCAAGCGTGTTCTCGTCGAGTTGTGATTGTTGTGTTGTGTGTAGTACTCCGAGCGTGTGCTCGTCGAGTTGTGATTGTTGTGTTGTGTGTAGTGCTCCGAGCGTGTGCTCGTCGAGTTGTGGTCATTGTGGTTTTGAAATTGTAAATTTAGCAGGTGTTGTAAAATTTGGGATAATCAATTTTTCTGGGGAAAATCTGTCGAAATTTTTGTTAATAAATCAGTAAATCTGAATTTTTTTGTTAAAGTAAGCGTTATTCAGTAGTATGGATATATATATGTGTGTGTGTGTGTGTGTGTGTGTGTGTTGTTTCTAACAAATGTCTTGTAATTTTTTTGGTACAGTTTGTCCATGCAAACCGAATTAAGTGTTATCCTCCTAGCAAAATGCATATTTTTCAGGATAATTGGGCAGGCTACTTGTATAACCGATTTATTAAGGAGAAGATGGCAGGGAAGCAGTAGAAAATAGATATTACAAAGAATTTTAGTGGTAACCAATTTTGATTGTAAGATTAACTATATTATTGATGATCGAGAACAAACTTTTTTAACTCTTGTTAGTTTATAACTTTTGTGGATGATTAATTGTAATCATTATTGTTGGTGTAATGAAATGTTGATTATAATTGTTGAATGAAATGTTTGTATTATATTAATTTTTATTTATTTGATTTATAAGTTTAGTAGGGAAAAAATAAAAATTATAAAGCTAAAAAAAATATCAAAAACTGCCTTAGATAGCGCTTTTTATGCGCTATCTAAGTTATACACATAAAAATCATCTTACATCGCCTAACATAGCACTTAACATGCGCTACCTAAGAGAGATGCTAACATAGCATTTTATTATGTGCTATCTAAGTGTGATTAGATAAGGTCATTTCTAGAAATTAAAAGATCATCTTACATAGCGCTTAACATGCGCTATCTAAGAGAGATACTAACATAGCGTTTTATTATGTGCTATCTAAGTGATTACATAAGGCAATTTCTGGAAATTAAAAGATCATCTTACATAGCGCTTATTTATGCGCTATCTATGTATATTGTCTTACATAGCTTTTATTTAAACACTATCTAAACTTGCATAGCGATAGCTTGCATAGCGCTTATATGCGCTAACTAAGTGCAAAAATAAGCGCTATGCAAGCTCTAATTTGTACTAGTGATGTAAGTGTGTATTGTTGTAACCCACAAGTTTGTTTTCTTTCATTTTTGAGCAATGCTAGGGGCATAAGATAAGCTCATAAAATCTTGCTCACAAAATGAGGTGACGATATTTTATTGGTTGCATCGATAATGGACCCGGCACACTCTACTTAAAAACACCAATAAAATCATTACACCTAGGATTTTGTGAGTAAAATTTTGTGACTTTTTTATGCCCCTAGTATTATTCTTCATTTTTTTTCTTTTTTTTTTCTTTTTTTTTTCTTTTAGGATGTTCAACCCATAAGTTTCTTCTTTTTTTTAGACAATGTTTTTTTTTTCCAAGACAATGTTCAACCACAAGTTAATATATATTCGCATATTTAATAAAATAAGATGGTAGCGAAAGTGCACGTGAATCTGGCTGGCTGCACACGTCCTTGTATTTGTTAAACTAAGTTGCAACCATAAGTTCCATAGCTATTAGTAACTTATATTGGGGGACGCTATTCTTTCATTTTCTGATGAAGTGTAAATATTTTTCAAAAAAATAAATTCTTAACCACTTAATCTTAGTTTTAGTAGTATGAGTATTGAACCCAAAATTTGTACGACTGAGAGACATAAACCTGCTCAAATGCTACTAGGCACAATCTTTCGAGATTATTTGTTTGGAACTACAATCTTTAATAACACATATTTTAACATTTAAGAATACAACATTTTTCAATGGTTTCTATTTGAAGACATCATTCTCTAAGTGATCTCTATTTTAACATGCTATATTAACATCAGTGACTATAATTGACGTCTCAAAAATATTTTTGGCACTTATTTAAGAATGAGGCTTCTATTCCTGTTTCCGTTTTGTTCTAAATTCAGGCAAATATGGTATTAAAAAATAATTTGAGACAATAAACTATAATTTCGATAACTATGATATTTTGTTGTGATATAGAGGGAGTACCGAAGAAGTCAACTGGAAGGTGAGAACAACAATGTCAGGCAGGTTGGCCGGAAAATCGATGAGGGAGTAGGTGGTGGAGGAGCTGAAGAAGGTGTGTTAATGGGTTCATCCCTCTTACTATATAACCTAGTTATTTTAGAGTATACATTTTTTACAACAATCTAATCTAAATACCATACAATTAGATTAGTTTACATTTTATAGCAAACGAATCTAACTATTATTATTATGCAAGTAGTTGAAGGGAACACAATATGCATGTATGTAATAAGACCGCCGTTCATCTTCTTTGATACCCGATTTCCTACTCTTGTGCATTTAAAATAGGTTATACCTGCCTTGATGAGAAAGTGGAACTAGGGAATGATGGGGCTACATTGGGTTATGCTTGGGACTGTGGGAATGTTTGGAACAAGTAAGAGATTGAAGACTTGAAGGAATATGTAATGAATGAGAAGGGGCAAGCAGAAAAATATTGTGACCGTTGTTAGTAGTGTGCGAAATCAGTAAATAGGCACACTTTGATAGTTTATGTAAATTTTCAAAAAAAATAAAAAATCAGAAAAAGTTTGTCCCATTAATATATTGCAGTGATAATTAGGAAAAAGGCCACAAGAATAGGGAATTAATTCTCATGTGATTATGTGAAGTTTAAGTTTGGGGGTGAGACAGCGTGGGAATTGGGTGAGCGGAGAGTTCAATTTATTGTGAGGATGTATATATTTTAGAAGATTTCTTAGTCCACTTTCTTGATTTCGTATGTCCTTACCTTCGTTTGTAACTGTGAACCTAGCCTCACACGTTAGTTTTGCAAAAAACTTTATGCCATATTTTCTTTCAATGTCGAGTAACCGGGTTGACAACTGTGTGTATATGCTTATGAGTGTCCTTGTTGTGTTAATTGTATAATCATCACTAACATAGTGAACCTATAAACTATCTTATTTTGGTTGCATTGATCACCATCACTCATCCTATCATGCTGCGACGAAAAATCATGAGTTACTAGTGTATATGAAATTATAATTTGGTTTTATGATGGTACTTGATTGATGACATTTGTGTAAGACCTTGAGACTTTTGGCTAACACTCCCGTATGTAATAAGAACATCACAAAAATATTTTTCTTTTGTTTTCGTAGTTATGTTTAATTTTAGTTTGTCTAGTTATGTTTTATTGTTTTAACCGAGTACGAGCAAAAGATAAGTTTGAGGGTAGTTGATGGATGTGTTTTTACACATCCTATTCATTTACTTTTGGACTTATTTCGTGCTAAGTTCTCGGGTTATGTAGTGTTTTAATGGTGTTTGTGGAGTATGTTACGATACAGGAATAAATGAATGAAAGTGGCGTTTTTGTGCTTAAAGTGGAGTTAAAGGGGGGGGGGGGGGAGGACTTGTAGCAGTGAAGAAGGAAAAAGAAATGATGAAAAACTGTCCAGGAGAGCGGGAGACCACACACATATATTATGGAAGGCCACCTACTCACCCTCCAAAACGGCAAAACAAACTGATTGAGTGTGGGAGGCCGCCCACTCTAGCATCGGGAGGCCTCCCACTTGATGAAGGTTGAAGAGTAAACAGACTGTTGGAGTGGGAGGCCGCCCACTTCTAGGCCGGGAGGCCTCCCACTACTCCGTTTCAGCAAATCAGAGTTTCCTTATTTGATTAAGGTTTTGTCTTGTTTTCATATTTTGAAGCCTATTCCTACCCTAGTATATATACATAAGTTCTAGTCACTATTTTAAGTCACGCATTATTCTAGGTTTTGAAGTTTGTAATCAAGATTGAAGACTATTTTCCCATTTAAGCATTAATCCAGGTTTATGAGTTCCTGAAGTATTCTTGTGATTATTGCTATGGTTATGAGTAGCTAATTCCTATAATTAAATCTCATAATAAGTTACTGCAATTGAATTTGGAGGGATAATTTTAAGTTTATTAAATTATCCTAATGCAAATCTAAAACTTGTTATTTATATTGTTCATGTATAAACTAGACATTTTAGATTTTCGTTATAACCTAAATCAATCAATAAATATTGCTCAAAATTCATTCGTAACAACGACAATATAAAAAGATGATTTGGGGACAGAGGTATGTCGAAAGTCGGTTTCCGTAGTTTCCAATTCAGCTTAAATGAATCAGGGCTTGTTATCAACATTACTCCCTTCAAGTATCCATATTCTTGCCTTTATTGCCTGCAGGGGCAGACCTGGGCAAGTGCCTACAGGTGCCCAGGCACCGGTAAAAAAAAAAAAAAAAAAAATTTTTTTTTTTTTTTTTTTTTTACAAAACGACGTCGTTTTGGAATTAAAAAAAAAAACCTCAGAAATAACTTAATAAGCTTATACTGTACGCATAAGAAAGAACCCACGCCAAAAAAAAAAAAGTAGAAACAGAAGGTCGACGCCACTCGCCGCTCGACGTCGCTCGCCTCTCCGCTCGCCACAGCCGCCGCCGCCGGCCGCCCCCACAAAGCCATCGCAGTCCGCCACCATCGCCGGAATGGATGGAGATATTCCCCCTCCGCAACCCCCTCAAGAAATCAAGAAAAAATCCAATCAAAGGTAAACCCTAACCCCTAAAATTAATTTCAATGTCATGATTTTCTTCTTGATTTTGATTCTTTCATTCAAACTGATGAAAACTTCTTCTCTTTCAATTTTGTGAACTGGGTTCTTGCGGAATTTTGGGGGGTTTGTTTTTTTTGATTTTGAGTGTGCTTATTTTGATTTTCTTCAGCAGGATACTAATTTGAAAATCATAATTCATTTTGGTAATAGGTTGTTGGATCGATTCATTACAATGACTCCGAGAAATAAAGCAAGCGCTAGTGTTCCAATTGCTCAAGAGGAGCCGGAGGTAGTTCTTCAAGAAACACAAGGTCCACAACCTACAATACGATTAAGAGGCGAAGATGTGACCCTACAAAGTGATCCCGGGAAAAGGGATTCAATTTTGGTTTTTCATCCGGATGATGTTGAAAGAGTTAGAAGAATGTATCTCCATAAAGGACCGGAACAACCAAATCTACCAGAATATCCGACCACTCTAATCTCAGGTAAAAAGCATAAATTTAATCATACGTGGTTTAGTCAATATAAAGATTGGTTGGAATATAGTGAATCGAAAGATGCCTTGTTTTGTTTGCAATGCTATTTGTTTAAAGATGTGAGTAAGTATGGTGGTGAATCTTTTGTTGGTAAAGAGAATGGTTTTAGGCGTTGGAATAAAATGAAGGAGGGCCTTGACTTACATGCTAATAGTGAATCACATCAAGCAAGTAAAGCAAAATGCACAGTTCTCACAAACTCAAAGCAGAGCATTAGAACATGTTTGAATAGACAAAGTGAACAAGAAGATAGTGATTATGTAATGAACTTGAAAACATCACTTAGAGCTACTAGATTACTTCTGAGGGGTGGGCAAGCTTTTCGGGGCCATAACGAGGCAAAAGATTCTTCTTATCAAGGTCATTTTCTTGAATATGTAAATGTCTTAAGAGAGGTTCATGGTCAACATGAGAGTCGTAAGATGACCGCCCCCACCATTCAAAAAGAACTTGCAAAGGCATGTGCATTTTTAACCACTTCAAAAATTTGTAGGGAGATTGGGGATGATGTAATATTGATGTGGGTGCTTTTTTCGGATTGGTTAATGAAGTTGTGAATATTATTGGTTGTTCTAACAAAAGGCAAGAGTTTCTTCGAGACAAACAATTTGCTCATTTGGCCGAAATAATTGAAGAGGGTTTGGTAGAAACCGGTAGAGGTTTAAATCAACAATCATCTCTTACGAGGGCGGGTGATACTCGTTGGGGGTCCCACTTCAAGACTCTTACGAGTATAATGAGGTTGTATGGTCCGGTGATTAAAGTCCTTGAAACAATTGTTGAAGATGCTTCTTGTGACGTTCGTGGTCAAGCAAGCACTTTGATAAATGGGTTACATGATTTTCGTTTTATTTTCATGTTATATTTGATGGTTGATATTTTAGGGATTACTCATGATTTGAATTTGGCTTTACAAAGACGTGAGCAAGATCTCATGAATGCCTTGAATCTTGTTACAATTGCCAAACGACGACTTCAACAAAAGAGGGATAGTGGATGGGAAGAACTCTTTAATAGTGTTGATGAAATTTGTAAGAGACATGGCATTGATGTGCCGGATATGGATGGATCCTATTACTTGTTGAAGAAATCCCGTCGTCAAAGTTTATTTGTTACTAATCTACATCATTACAAGAATGATTGTTTTTTTAGTATTATAGATGTGCAATTGAAAGAACTTGATGAAAGATTTAATGTGGAAAGCACCGAATTATTACAATGTGTAGCACGCTTGAGTCCTTCTTCGTTGTTTGCTTCTTTTGATGAAGACAAATTGATGAGGATGACACAATTGTATCCTAATGATTTTTTGGAGGAATGTGAATCATCTATCCGCAATCAATTGGCTAATTATATTATGGATATGCGCTTAGACTCTCGTTTTTCAGATTTGAAAGGGCTTGTTGATCTTTCAACGACACTTGTGGCAACCAAGAAGAATGAGACTTATCATGTGGTTTATAAGCTTGTGAAGCTTGCTTTGCTTTTGCCGGTAGCAACCGCAAGTGTTGAGCGGGTCTTTTCCGCTATGAAGCATGTAAAGAGCGATTTGAGGTTTAAGATGGGGGATGAATGGTTAAATGACCGATTGGTAACTTTTGTAGAAAGAGATGTATTCATGACTATTGGAGAGGATGAGATTTTAGATTATTTTCAAAAGATGAATCCTAGGAAAAATCATATGTAAATTGCGTTTATTTAATATAATGTTGATATATTGAAGCCTATTATATTTATATTTGTGAATTTTACTTGGAGTATATTGTCTAAGTATTTTACTAACTCCGTCCCGCTTAAGGTTGCAATTGACTGCCGAGTATGCTAGTCACCTCTCTTAAACCTGAATAGAACAACAAGGGTTGGCTGCATTACACTGATGTGTGGTCATATAGTTTTTTTTTTTTTTCCTGAGGTTGGAACCTTAATATGCTATAAATTGATTGTTGTGTGTGCTAGCCACCTTTCTGACACTTGAATAGAACAGCAAAATCGGAATGGAAAAGTAAGCAAGGATCTGATGATTTTTAATGAAAATTTGATCCTATTGAAATGGACATGTATGTAAATGTAGGTGACTGCTATCATGGACAGTGCTCTGTAGGCCCCTATAGTAACATATATATGACATTTGTAAGATATTGCTCAAAAAATTTTCGGGGCCGCTGCCCCCGAACCCCCGTGCATCTTAGTTTCCCGTCAATTTTTTTTTTAAAAAAATAGGCACCACCAAATTTAAATGTGTAGATCCGCCGCTGATTGCCTGCAATAACGACCAATATCCAAGATATAAGTTATAAAGAACAATATTTTTACAAATAAAGGCCACTGTGACAATTTTAAGTAGCTCTAAGCCTAATCTTCGCCTCTTCCCCTTTATTATACTCTCTCCTAAAAATGAAAGTTGCAAAAAAATTCAAATTTGCTATTAATTAAGAGTTAATTTGAAATAATAAAGACATTCATTTGCATACCGAGGTAATAGCATTGATTATTAAATAGATAGATAATAAACTAAAGATATGTGTTGGTAGGATGAAGAACCTGTTTCTCCAAATCACTGAAACATGTTATGAGAGCTAGTAGTAAGGCCTGCATCAACGATCCCACGATCAATCCAACCCATAAGCCTCTCCCATTAAAATGTAGAACGAAGCCCAACACTAATGACATGGGAATTCCCATCAAATAATACGCCCCTAGATTCGCATACGCCCCAATATGCTGCCAACCACATCCTCTAGCAACTCCTAGTTCAACCAAAATATGCACAAGTAATGCTTTAATGTTCCCATAATTCATTGCTATAATGATATATAATATAGAGAAGATTATATACATGATTTTAAAGATGCATTACCAGAAAGTACCCCTCCTAGGCTGTCAACTATCACAGAGATGCAAAGAAATGGGACCATTTTCTTGTAAGAGTCCAAAACTTGCTTCTCATTAGTAAATGCATATCCCAGAAAAGAACCACAACAAAGGAGAATTATGCTTGCTATGATCTCCTCCACTAGTCCAACAACCATTACTACACAGATTGCCATTGGAGCACCCTTTGGGTTTCCTGCTCCTAATTCGTTTGAAACCCGAGTGCTACAATTACAAGTAGATTAAGCTAGTTGGTAAGTTTAATGAAGAGATAAGTATGTGAAACAGAAAACAGACCTTGCTGCAACTGCTAATGATGCAGGCACGAGGTAATGTGCCGATATGATGGTTAAACTGTAGTAGAGATAGTTTCACATCAGAAGAATTAGTATAATATATTCTCCATTTATATATAAGAGATTTAGTGCATGGAAGCATACCATATTGAAAGCACGGATGTCTCTAGTTTAGGATTTGGCATTAGACCAGAAAGCAATATGGCTATCTCAAATGTCCACCATTCAAGGCTATAATTTTTCAAAATTCCGTAGCACGCATTACGAACATTTAATACAGATGCACATGAATGTTAATAAAAAGATGGAGAATTGTATGATTACCAAAGCATGATTGTTGAAGGGATGGCAAAACGTGAAAACTGCCAAATACTTCGGAAAACATCTTTGGAAAAATAGAGACGGGTGTTTTCGCATGATGAAGAATACTTCACATAGAGCCAAAGCAAGATGACATTTAGTGTATATGATATACCTATGGCTAATGCTGCTCCAGAAGTACCTAGTTCCAATCTGAAAACCATAACCCAACAAACGGGTATATGAAACAACAGTGTAACAACAGATGTCCATAACATTGGAATGATCAAGCTCTGAGTTTGTAAGTAGCGAGTCAGCTACTGAAGAATAGCGTAAGGAAATAGGGAGGGAATTAGCCAGACTGAGAATCTCCAAGCTTCCGCTGCAATCAAAGGGTTTGGCCGATCAATATTAATAGTTTGTCCATGAAGATCCACAAAAGGGATATTGGTAGACAAATCAGATGGAGCGATATAATGCCACTATAAGTATAAATTCCTAGTTTCTGAAATTGGCCGGCTCCATATGCTTGTCCACATAAAGTTTCCAATGCACTAGCCATTCCAAACTGTTTAGAAATAAAATTTATTTAGATATGATAACTTAGATAATCATATAAGTATAAACATGATAATATCAATTTGTATAATAAATTGGTGGGCAAATTGCATTTTCATAACATGTGTTTCGTTCATTTTTGCAATTTGGTTCTCGAAATAGAAAATGTGCGAATCTGATTAGTGAGACTGCAGTTTGTTGCAAATTAATGTAAAAACTAACAAGGGGTTAGATTTAAGACGAAATCAAAGTGATGTTCGGGAATTGGTAGGATCTCCGCATCCACTAGCCCATACTAGCAGTCATCATTATGGAGAAAATAATCAACACATGAAATAATAATATGAAAGAACAAATAACACCGATGTTTGATAACCCAATTCATCAACACATGACTACATCTGGGGGCACTTAGCCAGGATATCATTATAATATTATAATAATATATATAAAGATTACAACTTTAGCATATGTGCTCACATAGATCTAGTATGGCTACTCTCCAATAACAATCTCACCACATATATTATCTCTCCCCCAATAACACACAAACACGGTTATGGCCGGGTTGTAGGATCGCCCCCATGGCTCACCTAGGCCCCCGGCCCCCTCCTAGACACTATTTTGTGCTCTCTCTTGATATCTTAACTTTCTCCTACACAAAGTAAAGTACGAAATATTATGGTGGTAGTCACAATATATTTATAGGGACACAAACTTAATCCTGATCAAAACCTAATTTCACAGAATCCCGGAGACAGAAGGAGTATAATTGAATAAAGATACTAATTAGGAGACTTAACTCCTAAAGGGAATAATATTCCTTTTTACCCACAAAAGTCAACACCTACACATGAACTCCTCCTCACTGCAAGAATGCTACGGCCCACACCAAGACCAACTCCAAAGCCACGACTTTTCTGATGATCCGGTCGGGTCATTATACAGGTCCGGCCGGATCTCATCTCCTTTGCTCCATCCCGGTTTCGACTCCTCGCTATTCCGCGGTTTTGACCTTTTTTTTGGTTTTGACTCCATCCCAATAATCTCCCACCCGGAGAAATAAACCACCATTGTGCCATACTCCATCAAACTCCCACCAGAAAATGATCCACCAAATATTTTACCACCATGTTAAGCCTCCACGCTCCTCCACCATGAGCCTCCACGCCCAATTAATAAGGCGAGATGAAACCAAGTGACGCTTCAACCTCTCTGTGTTAGATTCTTCTTGCCTCCCAAATCAACTTCTACCTTGATTTCTTTGCAAGTCTAACTTCGCCTTCTCCCTCCTAGATCCACTCCCCTTTCAATGCTTCCCACGAAACCCTGACACACCTTGCTTCTTGCATTGTCTTCTTGTGGTCTTTTCTCGCTCTCTGTTAGGGCCACTTGACTCCCACCGCGTTGCAACTTTTTGAGTCACTCTCCCTCCTACCATATCGTTCATTGATGTCTCTCCGTTTATACACCAATAGGCTGGTCTTTGCGCCTCTTGCTCCCACCCGGAACGAATTTGATGTTGTCGGTAGAATACAACATCCTCCTTACCCCCATCCGTCGTTTGCGAGAAGTCCTCCTCTTCCCACATGGTCTAACAGGCTTATACCAATCACCTTTACATCGTCGGTTGCTTACGCAAGTGCCTGATGCATTCCTCCTTTTCTTTCATATTTTCTTTATCCTCCTTGACTGCCCCAAAATCTCTTGAACACCTCTGATCCATATTGATCTCTGCATCTCCAAATCCCACCTCGAATCTCTGCAATCTAATAAGAAACAAACAAACTGATTTGAAATATCTGACCCGCTACACGATTGTGACCTATTTGGCACACTCTTGCTTCAATCAAAAAACCCTAGCAGCTCTCAGATTTATCATGCATTTCTTCCATACGAAGAATCTGCACTGCATGAAATCTGCATGTGCGGTGCACCAAGACTGCATGTTCAATGCACGGATTCTGCACGTGCGCTGCACAAAGTCTGCACGTGCAATGCACGAAAAAATCTGTTGTTTATTTTCTTCACCTTGGATCTCCCGAATCTCAAACCAAAGCTCTTGATACCAGTTGTTGGGGAATTGGGAGAATCTCCGCATCCACTAGCCCATACTAGCAGTCATTAATATGGAGAAAATAATCAACACATGAAATAATAATATGAAAGAACAAATAACACCGATGTTTGACAACCCAGTTCATCAACACATGACTACATCTAAGGGCACTTAGCCAGGATATTATTATAATAATATATGTAAATATTACAACTTTAGCACATGCGCTTACATAGATCTAGTATGGCTACTCTCCAATAACAATCTCACCACATATATTATCTCTCCCCCAAGAATACACAAACACGGTCATGGCCGGGTTGTAAGACCCCCCATGGCTCACCTAAGCCCCCGGCCCTTTCCTAGACACTATTTTGTTCTCTCTCTTAATATCTCAACTTTCTCCTATACAAAGTAAAGTACGAAATATTATGTTGATAGTCACAATATATTTATAGGGACACAAACCTATTCCTGATCAAAACCTAATTACATGAATACCTGAGACGGAAGGAGTATAATTGTATAAAGATACTAATTACCTAAAGGAGACTTAACTCCTAAAAGGAATAATATTCCTTTTTACCCACAAAAGTCAACGCCTGCACATGAACTCCTCCTCACTGCAAGAATGCTACGACCCACACCAAGACCAACTCCAAAGCCACGACTGTTCTGATGATCCAGTCGAGTCTTTGTATAGGTCCGGCCGGATCTCAGCTCCTTCGCTCCGTCCCGGTTTCGACTCCTTGCTACTCTGCGGTTTTAAACTTTTTCTTGGTTTTGACTCCATCCCAATAAATGATGCGCTACACGACCGTTACATAGGCATTTTTTTCAGTGTGCGAGATCTTTTGCAATTCAGGTGCTAAGGTGAGCTTTTTCCCACACTTTGCTAGGGTATTAGATTATTTTCACTCCTGAGAATGACAATACCATTACAATTAGGGTTATGTGTTTGTCCCCGCCTTATTACGTGAATTGCACAAGGCCTCACAAATAACAAAAGTGTCCCTTTAAAAGTCATGTGAATGTGCATGACACATGACTTTGATTTGTAAATAAACTAAAAGCATGTTATACCGTATTGAGACATTTTCTCCAAGAATCAAATTGCAAAAGTGATCAAACCAAACGTAACCGAATTGCAGGTTGCCCAAAAGTGGTTTCTAGTACACAAGTTATTCCAAAACATTGTATGGATTCTAGGATAATATATAATGCAATTTGATAACTTGAGTTATAAAGAAAGTTTCAGTTATTTTCCAAATCCTCTTTTCGATCAGTTGGTTACCTGAGTTTTATAATTCGTAGCAATGTGGTATAAAAAGTAACAAATCCTTATTTTTTAATGGAAAACATGTCATGTCCCTATACAAAACATTATCGCACATATGCATGTACACTAAATAGTCAGGAATTCACACACACACTAAAACACAAGCACACAAACCAAGAAATTGACAAGGAATATACTCGATCTCTACATCAAAAATGAGAAATCACAAAAAAGAACAATATGGAGACGGGAACACACAAAGAAAAACATAGATCGACATTAGGGTTAAATAGGGATTTTACAATATACATCCATCAAAACAACTAGCAATGAGATTGGTAGAATAGAGAAAGGAATAGAGTGAGACATCACATGCAATTGCTGCTGGAGGAAAACCAAAAACGATTAGGAAGGCATGGAGGCGGTGAAGCTGCAGCTTTTTCTTTTTGAGAGAGGGGGTTGAAAAAGAAAGTGGGATGAGAGAGGTAGATTTTGATCGTGTTTGCTTTTCCTAATCCCTGCCCTTGCGATTGCTCTTCCCTATTGCGATTTTTTTTAACTAGAAAGAAGATCTTTTATTTATTTTTAAAAACATTTTTTATTTTTTAAGTTATGCGATTGACAATCCCATTACCTTTTAATTAAAGCAGTCGCATATACTCATATTCCTCCCGCCATAGAAAACCGCAAAAAAATTTAGGTTGCCGCGTCGATTAAGTGATAATTTTGAGATTATTGCTTTGCGATTGCTGTAGCCCTCGCATAAACCATGTTTACTGAGATGGATCCGTGTGCCATCGCACAAAGTCATCGCCTAATCCATCTTTTCTTGTAGTTTTCCAAACAAAGTAAACTAACATTGCTTTCAATCAATCACCCTTATCCAAGTTTTCTTAGGTCTTCCCCTCCCCTTACCATCTTATCACTTTACTATTAATTAGACTATCTAACTGATACATCACTCGGTCTATGTCTCACATGACTAAACTGTTGGGTTTTGAGGACCATGCGCAGTGGAAACGGCAATAGAAAATCAACAAAACCCTAGAGCCCATGGATCCATTCATGATGATTAAATTAATAGGAAGATGAATTTAGAAACCAAACCATTATTGTGCGTTTAAAAAAAAATTGGATATTCAAATCTTCAAGACTTCAAGCTTTATGATTTGATCTTCTCCACGTTCTTCGGATCATGGTCACAGGAACACGAACTGGAGATTCTAAAACAAGCAGCCTCTATGTGTATCCACACACGAACGAATGTCTAGAACAATTATAGATCTGGACTGCTAGATCCCATAGAAACTCTTTCTATGAAAAGGCTATATGAATTAATTGGAGTTCTTGAACTTTTGATTCTCAATCAAAACTCAAGAATGTGTTTCTCAAACACATGGAGGCTACCAATAATTACCCATAATCAATTAGGTCAATACCCTATCAACAAGGGTAAAGAGAGGGGTATTTATACTTATTTATCCTAAACACTTTAGGAGAAATAGAAAAACCCGTCAAAACCGAATTAAGAAAACACGTAACCCGGGACCAAAAGGTCCGCCCGAGTCTTTTGTGTGGTCCGACTGGGTCATTGATGAGATCCGGCCGGACCTACCCTCCAGGAACCAATTTCCAGTTTTTCTCTTAATTCTGATTTTACGCCCTTTTTCCAAAATTCCAATTTTAGCCTTTTTGTAAATTCGTTCTTTTGTGTGTGACCCCATAGGATTATATTAAGTTGGCAATGAGTCTAACCAAGGTCAAACCCATAAATCATGAGCGGACTCTAGCAAGCCATCATGATTACCCAATTAATATAACTCAACGAAGTTTGTTTATCCTGATAGAACATACCATGATCCTTTTATCACGCGATATCATATTGAACATATCCACGGTCTAAGTCAACTTGAGTGTCCAATGCTTTCTCGATCCCGAGTAGATTGATATGAGCAAATGACATTGATCACATCAATTCATTTGGGTATGGCCATACACTATCATCCATCTCACTCTCGAGTGGCCAAGCAGATATCTCTCTTTGAGATAAAGAGGGACAACATCCCATCTTGACTTATCATTCTTCCTTACAAGAATCCGATTGTGCCTATCGTAGCCTTTATAACCACCTGGTTAAGGGTAGCGTTTGAGTACGTCAAACACAATGTTCATCATGTGGAAGACGATGATAATCTCAGGTCTATGGATTCCAATGATATAACTAAATGAGATTTAATTATGACATTTGACCATGACATAAATCTCATAGTGGGTCAAGTCTAGTATTTGTTCACCAACAAGTACCCATAAATTTAATTTGTATCACATACACATGATCATCACATGATCATCAATTAAACTTATTCTAGTTCTTCATAAGTTCTAGGGACGGGGATTATTATAAGAAACATGCAAAACATATAATAGTCCGAGTTTTTATCTCTATAACAAATGAGAACATGATGTAACGTAAGGCCTTTCTCAAGGGCCTAGGGCATAATCTTCAATAATCTCCCACTTGCACTAGGCCCAATCAACACATATCCAATACCATTGAGCTTAGTTTATAACCATCATAACAGCATGTGGTGAATCTTATGTAAGAAGATTATCCTTGTTATCATCATAACGTACTTTGTATATTTTGATATCTCCCATGTCAACGATTTCTCGTAGAGATGTAAATGTTTGAGTGTGTGTTTGGATCATAGATGAGTCCTTGGCACCTTAGCTAATGCAATAACCATTATTTCACAATTAGTGGTGCTAGAAACTATTTCTTGTTTTACTAATAACATTTATATTCAAACAACTCCCTTAGTTACAACTCATGTAACTAAATACTCAATTTTATTCGTAGAATAATTTAGGGTGTATTTGTTTGGAACTATTCCAACAAATAGTACTTACTTTAAACATATGTCCATACTGCGATCTTTAATTATCCTTGTTGATGTGGAAGCATGTATCTATGTAACCATTTACTAGATCATCTTCCATTCCAACAAGCATCAAGAATGCATCCTTAGTTCTTCTCAAGTACATAAGGATGTTCTTGACCACTATCTAGTGACTTTCACTAGGATATGATTAGTATGTTCTCACATACTCCAAGTATACGAGTTATCCCATCGAAGTACATAATATGACATACTCCATCTGTCCCACTCGAATTAGGATTCTTGGTCATTCCAATTATACTTTGATCAATAATTTGAAGAAAAATAATTATCTTGATGAAAATCTAAAAATAGTTATTGAATTTATTAGTAACCGTGATATAATAGCAATTTTTAAAATTTTATTAGCAACATTATTTTTCTTCAAATTATTGGTCAACCTTGCAAGTTCTTCTATAAGAGTCTTGCATACTAAACAATTCAGTACTTTGTCTTTAAAAGTACTTTGACACAAACCAATCAACTACCTAGATCTATATAAATAGTTATTAATTACAAGGATGGGGAAAATATACAAATATGCCCCTGTACTTACGCCAAGGATGCAGATATGCCCTTATACAAGTTAATTGACTAATTTACCGTCATTTTTAAAAGAAAACTCAAATACACCTTTCATCTCCCCCATTACACCTATCTCTCACCCCCCCCCCCCCATTACACCCGAAATTCGTGATGAAGCTAAATTCTTACGTCGCCGCCAACCAGGTCGACGTTGACTTACAGTCCTTCGACACCACTCTCCAAGCTTGAGCTCTCTTATTCAATTCCCTTAAGGAAGTCAACGGATGTTGACTGTAAATTGATTAGGTTGTGTCATGGAATTTAGGGCTTCGATTTGCTTAATCACATGTTGATTCTCGGGAGATTGTGTTCAATTGTTGTGAATTCGGTGGCATTGTTGAGTTTGGTGGTTCTGGTTGTGGTGAGGTTGGTGGTTGTGGTGGTGGAGGACGGTATCAGACAATGATGGAATGGCGATAGTGGAGGAAGAAGGGGATGGGTGGCTGTGCGAGGGAGGAAGAAGAAGTGTACTTTTTGTTTTAAAACGACGTAGTTTAGCCCTATTACGTGCCAAACGACGTAGTTTTGAGCCTATCATACTCATCAAATTCCACTTAGGCATTTTGTTTCCATGTAGAAACTTTTCCTAGCCAACTAAGCAGCTCAGTCAGCCATTTCGTTATATTTTGGATGGAAAGATAACGGAGTCCTAATATCCACACCTTTTTTATAAGTACGAGGGTTAATATGGCAATTAACTTGTATAAGGGCATATCTGCATCCTTGACTTAAGTACAAGGGCATAAATCTATATTTTCCCTCCAAGGATGTAAGCAGCTTCTTTCTAAGTCTTTCATCAAGAAACTATTTCAAATGAATTATATGTCAATCACATATACAAGACTAGGAATAAGACTATGCTCCCACTAGTTTTCTAGCAAACACAAGTCTCATCTTTGATGAATTTCAAACACTTTGAATGCATCATCAAAATTAATATTTCAACTCCAAGAAGCTTGCTTCAATCCGTCACATGGATTTCCGCAACTTACATACTTTATTAGAACTTCTAGATTATCAAAACATTTAGGTTGTATCCAATACATCTTTAAGTTAGTTCCCATTGAGGAACGATTTGATATCCGTTTACCCTATTTCATATTCGAAATATGAAGGTATGGCAATGAGATCTCTAATATCTTAAAGCATGACTACGAGTGAGAAACTTTTTATTATAGTCGAAATATGAGTCAACCTTTTCACATTTAGTCTTTCTTAATGAGTATGTACCGTGCCATCCATGTTAGTTATCTCCAAGAAAACTCAATTCCATCATTTGGTTTTTAAACATTGGGTTAGAATGATCAAGTTCCCAACTTGATTATTGTACATGGATTGCATTTTAGATTTTATGACTGCAAGCCATTAATCTAAATATGGAGCGGACTTCGCATATTGAGAAGTGGTAGATTTATCATTCGCAATGAATTTTACCTCAATACTTTCTATTACGAGAAATCCAATATTTCTTGTTATAGATCGTATCCAATCATATATGCAATAATTTGTGTAACTTGAACGGATTTTCACAACTCCTTGCAAAAGTTTGTTCAACTTCCATCTAAGGTTCTATGTTATTTTCTAGGTCTCAAACCATTCGAGATATATTTTACTCCCACTGGTTATTTTAGAGATAAATAATTTATCTAGAAAAGTACCATCATAAGCAACAAACAATTTGTTTCTTATAAGTAAATAATATCCTCAAGTTTCTTTAGGATATCCTATGAAAATACATTTATTTGATTTAAGGTTGATCTTGTCATAGACAAGTCTTTTCGCAAAAGTCTCACCATCTTAAAGCTTCATGTAAGACAAACCAAGATTTTATTTCATTCCATATCACATATGGTACCTTTGAACCTATTTTGATGGAACTCAAATTAGTGTAATTATAGCGGTTTCCAATATATAACCCCAAAGTAAATAATGGAATATCAATTTGACTTTATCATCTAATGAACCATATCCAATAAGGTTCTATACCTCCACGTAGACACATCATTCCAAAATGTTGATCTTCATGGAGTTCATTGTGAAACAATTTTACAACCTTGAAGATGATTGTAAAATTCTTGGTTCATGTATTCGTCATCTCGACCAAATCAGAATCTTTGAATAGTTTTACCAAGTAGTACCAAAATTCTTGTTTAGCATTTCTACTTAATGAATCATATACATCGACATGTATTAGGTCTTAATAAGATATTAGCATTTTACTACTCCTAGTAAAAGATGTCTTGGTCCAAGTAAATAGGATTTGCATTATATCACATGATTCAAAATCATATGACTTTAAAACTCCGTCCCATGGAATTTTAGATATATGTCTCTCATTTATTTGATCAAAACAATAATGCCTTAAGAATTTAATTATTTATGTTATAACCTTATTTATTATTTTGTTCTTCAAGATTTAGGATATAAGATTTATTTATATGATTTAACAGTACGATAAAGCAAATCATAATAAATAAAGCACTTTTCTTATTCTCAATAAAAATAAATATCCTTCATTATCTTATAACAAAATAACATTATCTACTCAATGAGTAAAGTCGCTTCATAAGTCTTCTACGAACAATGTTGCAACTCTTGCATCATTACCATTCGTAGATTAACTTTACTTTCATAAGTAGTCATTCTATTTACTAATTGTTGCATATTTATACAAATGTGGGATCCATATCCGGTATCCAATACCCAATAATTAGAAGTACAAAGATTAATTTTATAACATAAAATATCCGACGTGGTAGGCTCTCTACCATTCTCTTTTGTTGATCATTCAGAATTTTAATTGCAATTTTAAATGGTCAATCTAATTGTCATGGTACGAAATTGCAATATTTAGAGTTATAATTTTAGCCACAATTATTTCCTTTAGGTTTGACAACATTTGTCTTATGTACCTTTATCTTTTAATCCTCTTTCCTTTTAGAAATTTATGTAGTCAAAAATCAAATTTTCGATTTAGATCATCATCTTTCGTACTAATGTTCAAAAATCGAGAGCACAAAATGTACGGCCGAAACTAAGCCAAAAGGCATCCACATTTCCGTATGAATCTGTAGTCCGTTTCTAAATTCTTTGCCTAATCAATTTAACTGATTTCAGCAATCAAGAACAATTCAGGATTCTGATTTCAGTTTATCTGAATTCTGAATTGACATCACTTTTCAGGAAACACGGTTTCAAAAACCAGCCATCTGAAACTAGATTCAATCCCAGATTCAAATTCTGAATATCATCTGCTCAGTCGAGTCTTAAGACCCGCTCGGTCGTGCACCACAAAAAATAGATTTTAATTTCTAAATTTTAATCCTAAAATTGCCTTCCTCGATTCAATTAGGATTTGGTGTTCACGGTGATCAAATCATCATGATCATCAAAGCCAAGAATAAACAATTTATTCATGAATCTAAGATCATCAACAAGTTAATCAAATTAAATTTTGATGATCCGCGGAATATATTAATCAAATTAATATTGCAATTTCGGTTACTTAGGATTATTAAGAATGTATAATTTCCGTTGTTGCTTTAGAATAATTCTTAAGCTCATGATCCAATCAAAGAAATTCATTTCATTCTCTTTTAAACTTTCCTTTTAAGAACAGATCGCAGTAACAAACATAATTAAAGTATAATATAACATTCTACACAAATATGCAAATAAATATACACCTATATTTCATACCAATCTTTTAATAGATATATATTTTATTTCATAAATACTCCCGGTAAATTATATAACCTTCAATCTATTTAAGCTATTTAGGTAGATAACTCCTTATCAATCACATCATATGTGACTCTTAGATCTTTTTATGAGACTGTTAGACATCTTATGTCAAACATGTTTTAATCTAATCTTGTGCCTTAGGTCCAAAACTCTTTTGATAGCCTAATTAAGTCAAACCACGTTAAATGTATAGGAAACTCTCATTCACTCATCTTGCTCCTACGCTGATAGAATTAATGCACCTCTCGATGGTTAGAGCCCGCATAAAACTACCCGGTGTACTCACAAGTGTTTTAATAATGGATTGGAACATGACTTAAATTTTAAAGAAAGTTCTTTCATATAGCATCGCGAGTAACAAAGGTATGATTAATCAAATTAATTAATGAACGGATACTATATGAATATAATTATGAATTTGAGATTTTCATAGAGTCCTACTCTAGGTATAATACATATTGAATAATGAATTCTTTCATAGAGTCCAACACTATTAAGAAAACATTACTTCATAGAATCCAATTCCATGAACAATACGTATTCTACAATTCATCTTCAAGTCTAAAACACACGATTCATAAATTTGCACTGCACGCGAACTGCACGAAAAATTTGCACGAATTCGTGCATTGCATGCGAACTGCACAAAAAATTCTTGACTGCACGTGCGATGCACGAAAATTCTGCACGAAAACATGTATTGCACGCAAACTGCACGAACGCAATTTATCAAATCTTAATCCTTTAAGGATTCAACTATTTATGATAATCAAATTATTATAAACATCAAACACTAAGAACAAACAATTTGTTCTTCAAGATCAAGAATCATCAATTCAATAATCATATTAAAAAGATTGATGATGCGATAAATAGATTAATCATATTAATCATACATCTTGAAAACCTTGTTCATAATCATACTATATCATATATATAATTGTTTCTCCAAACAACTCACATAAATCATTTATTCTAAATTCACATCATGCTATATCATATAATCAAATCATATATATGAATCCATTCATGAAAATTAAATTAATAGGAAGATGAATTTAGAATACTAACCGTTGTTGTGCATTTAAAAAAAAAAAATCGGATCTTCAAATCTTCATGTCTTCAAGCTTTATAATTTGATCTTCTCCACGTTCTTCGGATCATGGTCACAGGAACACGAATTGGTGATGCTAAAGCAAGAACCCTCTATGTGTATCTACACACGAACGAAAAGAACAATTCTAGATCTGGACTGCTAGATCCCATAGAAACTCTTTCTATGAAAAGGCTATATGAATTAATTGGTGTTCTTGAACTTTTGATTCTCAATCAAAACTCAAGAATGTGTTTCTCAAACACATGGAGGCTACCAATAATTACCCATAATCAATTATATCGATACCATATGGGCAAGGGTAAAGAGAGGGGTATTTATACTTATTTAACCTAAACACTTTAGGAGAAATAGGCAAAAAAAACCCGTCAAAACCGAATTAAGAAAACACGTAACCCGGAACCAAGAGGTCCGCCCCGGTCTTTTGTGTGGTCCGAACGGACCAGGGTAGGGTCCGACCGGGTCATTGATGAGGTCCGGCCGGACCTACCCTCCAGGAACCAATTTCCATTTTTTCTCTTAATTCCGATTTTATGCCCTTTTTCCGAAATTCCAATTTTAGCCTTTTTGTAAATTCGTTCTTTTGTGTGTGACCTCAAAGGATTATATTAAATTGTCAATGAGTCTAACCAAGGTCAAACCCATAATCATGAGCGGACTCAAGCAAGCCATCATGACTACCCAATTAATATAACTTAACGAAGTTCGTTTATCCTCATAGAACATTCCATGATCCTTTTGTCAAGCGATATCATATTGAACATAAGCCACGGTCTAAGTCAACTTAAGTGTCCAATTCTTTCTTGATCCCGAGTATATTTATATGAGCAAATAACATTGAACACATCAATTCATTTGGGTATGACCATACACTATCATCAATCTAACTCTCGAGTGGCCAAGCAGTTATCTCTCTTTGAGATAAAGAGGGACAACATCCCATCTTGACTTATCATTCTTCCCTACAAGAATTTGATTGTGCCAATCGTAGCCTTTATAACCACCTGGTTAAGGGTAGCGTTTGAGTACGTCAAACACAATGTTCATCATGTGGAAGACGATGATACTCTCAGGTCTATGGATTCCAATGATATAACTAAATGAGATTTAATTATGACATTTGACCATGACATAAATCTCATAGTTGTTATCTCTATAACAAATGAAAACATGATGTAGCTTAAGGCCTTTCTCAAGGGCATAGGACACAATCTCCAACATAAACCACCTTTGGTGATTCTCCATTAGTGTACAACTACTACTTTCCCTTAATCACCTTATTTTTCAAGTAATGTTTTCTTGTATTCTCACACATCCATCATATCATATACATATATGTCACATTCATCTATGAACGTGACATTGTTTCATGGCCCAATACTCAGTACCATGTAGCATTAAAGGTTATCGTGCGGTATAGTTTTCCCTTCAATCTATAGGGCATGTCGAGATCATACAAAAAACCCGATAGCATTCTTCGACTTCAACTAACCTGATTTGATCATATAAGCCATACCATTATCTAACTCTAAACTATTTGGATATTAAATACAAAAAAAAAAAAGACAATCTTCCCATCGAGTGTGTGATCGCCTTGCCTCGTCCCTGCTTCCAACACTTGTAAACTTAAACTTAAATATTTTGTCTTGCTTTCGTTTAGCCTAAAACATAGAGATTCTCAAGTTTGTCTCCTCAATTTCAACTTACTTTTAATGACCATTTTTTCTCATCAATCTGCATAATATCATTTGCAAACTATAAATGCCATGGTATATCATCTTCGACTGACCTCACCAATTCCTCCATTATCATAACATATACTCCCTCCGTTTCATGTCACTTGAGACTTATTTCCTTTATCGTCCGTTCCACGTGACTTGAGACTGACCAAAATGGTAAAGAATATTTACTATTCTTCCCGCTCATTCTCTCTCCTACTTTACTTTTACACTCACAACACCAATCAACTTACTATTCCTCCCATTCATTATCTCTCCTATTTTATTTTTCTTACTCACAAACACCTCCTCCCACTATTTTTCTATCTTTTTCTTAATTTGTGTGCCAAATTTTTTTGTCTCAAGTCACATGAAACGGAAGGAGTAGGAAGGATTTATGTTCACAAGCTTGATGGGCTCCAGTCGTAATACGAAACTCTTCTGTCATCTTAACACTAGTCCATACAGTGGTACTATCTCCATCATAGACGTCCTTTATGATGTAAATATATTTCTTCGAAACGTCTTTATTTGCTAAAGCCCACCATGGTACCCCTCTTGGAACTTATCATACCCCTTCAATAAATCACATAAAGCGATATACAGATCTTTCGTTTTATCTTCATAATTTTTGTCTCATAAGATAGATTACCTGCATAGTCTTTCGGTCGTAAACCCGAATTGGTTTTCCTAGATCTGCACATTTCTCCTTAGCCCTTTGTTCAATAACTTGTTCCTAAAGTTTTATAGTATGACTCATTATTTTGTTTTCCCGATAGTCGACCCGATCTTGAAAATGACCTCTGTTTTTATATAAATGGATCAAAGTATTTTTCCTCCACTACAGTGGCATATTATCACTAAATAATAAAGTAGGCTTATGAATGTATTATTTCAAGGATGTGTGGAACTAATTCTTGGAGGTGGATGAGGCGTCAACATAAGATTTGTATAGAACGCCTATGGAAAGTCTATGAGATTATAAATGGAAAGTATACAACAAAACGACGGGTTCCCCTTAGGATTAGGGGATGACACTTCTGGATCGAGTACAGTTGCAATGCCCATGTAAAACCTTCAAGCACACTCGTAAAAGATAGGAATAATTACTAACATATGCTACAAACTATTACACCAAATATAACGTACTATCTAATGACAACATAATGATATATAATTTCCAAAAATGATACAAATAATGCAATTGAGTTGTATGAATTTAAATCTATCAACGAAATAATTTTGCTGACGATATTTTGAGTAACAATTTACTTGGCGAAACCAACTCACTTAATATCTAACACCCGTTAAAGATTTAAAACATACTCCCTCCATTTCATGTGAATTGAAACTTATTTGCTTTTTCGTCCGTTCCACATCAATTGAGACTGCGTAAAATGGCAAAAAATCTTTACTATTTCTCTCACTCATTCTCTCTCCTACTTTACTTTTACACTCACATACACCAATCAACTTACTATTCCTCCTACTCGTTCTCTCTCCTATTTAATTTTTCACACTCACAAACACCTCCTCCCCCTATTTCTCTCTCTTACTTTTCCTTGGTTTGTGTTCCAAAAATTTTGGTCTCAATTCACATGAAACGGAGGGAGTAGAGATTAAACGGGAATAAGGAAAGACTGTTCATTACCACTTTTCTCCACATCTCCCTTGCTCCCATATGTAGCCACCCCGCCTTAAACCTCTCACCCCCGATTGCTTACATAGTCCTTTTATTTTACTTGTTTTTGTTGATTTTGTTCATTTCGTTATGTTCCTAGCTGATCTGATTTGTTTTGGACTAAAATGAATAACAGAGTCCAGTAGGGATGCGCGCGAGTCCCACTTGTCTGTGACGATTTTCCTCCAAATTTCCCGCTCTATTTTATTTGTAACTCCTCTTTTTTTTCTTTTTTTTTTTTTTTTATCATAACTCCCCTTTTATTATAAACATTAACCCTCTTTATTTTGTAACTCCCTAATCCCCTATTCTAGCCTTTTCTATATTATATTTTCTTTATTATTTTTTTTTTTTTTAATTCTTATTGGTTAAAAAGAATCACAAGTATTGCTCCCATTTGATTAGGTGAGGTCACACATTTCCCTTTTTATTTTTCTATATAAAGAACCCTTTGGATTCATTTTTAGGGGACTTTCTCTACAAGAATTCTACACCCACTTTCTCTCTACAAAAAAAAAAAAAAAAAAGAGACTATTTTCTCTACACAAAGCACCATTTTCTATCCACACAAAAGTTAGAAGTATTCTTCTCCCTTTCCAAAGCTAGGTACAATTCTTCTTCTTCTCATGTGTTTTATTAATGTGTTTTCGTTAATGTATGCAATCCCCATAACGTGCGACATGAGCTAAAAGGTCACTTCACAAATTGAAGTTTGATCAAAATTATCTCCCTACATACAAAATTTACCTTTCTAAAACTCCAAATTTTAGTTATAATTGTTGGCATAAAGAATGACTTTTAGATCAGAACACCTAAAATAGCAAGACCGGCCATAAGGCCGGGCGGGGAGGGTGCCTAATTAACACCTTCCCCATCCGTAATCTAACCCCCGAATCCTTCTATCCCGATTCTCTGGTTTTCTCTCTTAAATTAACTAGACTAAGGTTTTTCCTATGTACATTTAAAAACATAGGTGATTGATTCTAAATCATAAAATCAATTAGACATCATATGAAATACCATCACTTAGGCTAGCCGTGATTTTTCTGGGGTATCTACAGTGGCGATCCGCTGGGGAGGATTATAAGGTTATGCTTGCACTTTATTTTTGGTGTTCTATTTGTTTTAGGCGTAGGTTTGTCACAGAACGGTCAAAACCGTGGGCCTTTTCCCTTCAAAGCCAAAGGCGTGCGTGTTTGACCTCATGTGCCAAACCCGCGTGAGTCTGAATCTTCCCCTTACTTTTGTATAATTTATGTGCTAATAATGTCTGCAGAGGAGAAAAATTGTCATTTAGTAACAGGGTAATCCCCTAAACACATTGTTTTTGCAGAAAGACCCAACGCGGGCCCCTTCGGCATACCTAGTGAAAAGCGCACGCTTCCCGCTCCATCTACAACAAGTGCGTGAGTTTCACCTTTCTTTAATTTATCGGTCAGCCTGAAGCTATTTTTGAGCTTGTTGGTTAGAGGCTTGGTCAGGTAATGACTCTCCAACATTAGCCACAAACCTCCTGCACTTTCCTCTTTCCTGCTTCGCGACATCGGTAAGAATGTCATCATCACATGATGATCTGAGACTGGGCCTTCTCTGCCAGAGTAACCAAATCTGCAAAAACTTCTTTTGCTTTCTCTGAACTTTCATCCGCGGTGGGAATAGTTGCTGCTTTGCCTTTTGGATATGATCCTTGATTGCAGTGGCTACTGGAACCCACAATGCTTGTCTTCTCAATATGGTCTTCATCTTGATTTGCTATAAACTAAAACTATTATGCATGTATTACTTGTCGATCTTTGTGTTCTTCCCGCGTTATTGTTGTAGCAGAAAACCAAGACGCTTCTAACCAAAAGCTCTGATACCAGTTTGTTGTAACCGTAAATAAAAGATAACAAAGTAATAAGCACAAGAGCACAAGATTTATGTGGTTCACTTGCGAGAAGCCTACGTCTATAGGAAAATGAATAACATATATTATTAATATAGAGATCCACCAAAATAAATGTTACTCTCTATCTCGTGTAACACAAAATACACTCAAGAGTATAACTCAGGAATTCAATTCTGAAACCAGGTATTTAGAATATTCAATCTATAGAATATCAATCAATCAAAGACAACAATAGGTTAAGTGTATTTATACTCTAAACCTAAAACCAGAGTTACAGAAACCCTTATGCAGGGGACCCAACATGAATCAGAAGCGCCACTAAGAGCGTGCATAGGTTGCACGCATAGTGTACCATGCGTGCGCATCGCTTGTTCGCCTAACAGTCCAATAACTTCATCAAATCGCTCAACCTTCTGCCTTCTATACCTGCGCATGATGTGCACGCATGACTTTCACGCATGGCTCCGTCTAAAAGTCCTCCATCTCTGATTTAAGGCATCTAATCCAACACTTTCTTAACGATTTCTAAGAATGATTCATTTGTTCAGATTTTAGTTTTTTTTTTGTACCCACAATTCGTTAAGGATACCCATCATCAATTGTTCAAATTTGAGTTTCGTATGCTTACAATTTTCTTATTTAAATTTTCCAATCAGTTGAAGAAGAAGAGTTTAGCAGGAAGAAGAAGGGTTTGGGGAGTTCTTAATTATTATAATTATACTTGAAGGTTTTATGGGTTCAAATAACTCTTGATGAAGTGTAAATGAATAAAAAACATTGAAATGGATGTTTTCCAAATATTAATTGGTCTTACCAGCGGCGGACATACCCTATAGATGCGGCGGACGTACCCTATAGATGCCTATATATACTGGATGGCGGTGAGCAGGGGCGGACCTCCCATATTCATAGCAGGTGCAAGTGACCTGGTGGATTTGTAATACCAAGAAGGGAAATGGGATGTTCTTATAGTATATACTTATAGTATATATACACTCTGTGCACCACCAAAAAGCATAATGCTTTTGTAGTGCAGTTGGAAAAGGGGTTGTGCTGTCTTATTAATACTTGTGCAACACACATGATCGAATCCCTCATAGCCCCTTAATGTCCCTTTTTTTTTTTACCCTTTCACTATGTGCAGAATATAATTAATTTATGGATTAATTTCTCAAAATTCCTTAAAACGAAACATGGTTTTTAATAAAAGACTAAATCATTAACAAGCTAACTATGTAATTTTAAAATGATTGAAATGTCAAACGAGATTATCAATTTGATACAGAAAGAGTAAAATTCATTTGTCTACGATTGTGATCAATTTTTTAAAGGGCAATGCTAGGGGCACAAGAGAAGTTCACAAAATCATGGATACAAAATGAGGTGGCGATAGTTTATTGGTTGCATCGGTTATGGACCCGGCACACTCAAATTAAAAGCACCAATAAAAATCAGGACACCTCATTTTGTAAGCCAAATTTTGTGAACTTTTTAGTGACTTTATATTTACCCTTTTTTAAATGATTGTCTTTTATATTTCATGGGAAAAGATTTTCTTAGAAAAGTTACGAGAAGGATTTTATTAAATGTTTTCAATGTATAAAAGCATGTAGGACAAATTTAATTTCGATATTTGTATTTTTTATTCTTATCTAACAATTTTATTTGAAGTTAAGTATTATAATGTAATTGCGTTACAATTTTTTTTAGTTTGAAGTTATGTAGTGTAAATTGTGCACCCGGTGTTTTGAATTCTCGGGTCCGCCACTAGCGGTGAGCCTAGTAGCTACTGTTAAATGGCCCTTGGACTCTAGGGCCCCTGAGCCCAGATTCAAACCCAAATAAGGAAAATCTAGATAGAAAATTCCTCATACACCCCTCACTAGCAAAATGATGTAAGAAGACTAAAATACCCTCATATCTCTTCCCAACTTTACTTTTTTGGTCAAATTTTAGTCAACTCTTATAACTTACACATAATTATCATATACTCCCTCCGTTTCATGAGAACTGAGACTAAAGGAAATGGCACAAGAACTAAGGAATACTAATAAAATAAGGAAAATGTGTGGTAGAAAATGAAGAGAGAGAATTAGTGGGGTAAATAGTAGTGTTGGTTGAATAAAATGAGTGGTGGAGAATGAAGAGAGAGAATGAGTGGTGGGGTTGGGTGAATATAAAATATTAAAAAGTTTGCCATTTTGGGCAGTCTCAATTGAGGTGAAACGGACGAAAAGGGAAATAAGTCTCAGTTCTCATGAAACGGAGGGAGTAAGAGTTTAAAAAATTATTTTTTTCATTTTTTTTTACAAAAAAATAATAATTTTTTTGGGTCAAATTTGGTCAAACTTGGTCAAACAGCAGTCAAACTCTTATAACTAACACATAAGAGTCAAAAATTTCACTTTTTCCATTTTTTTACAAAAAAAATAATTAAATTTTTGGTCAAACTTGGTCAAACAGCAGTCAAACTCTTATAATTAACACATAATTATCATATAAGAGTTACAAAAATCTCTTTTTTCATTTTTTACAAAAAAATAATATTTTTTTAGTCAAATTTGGTCAAACTTGGTCAAACAACAGTCAAACTCTTATAACTAACACATAAGAGTTAAAAAAAAAATCACTTTTTCCATTTTTTTTACAAAAAAATAACAAATTTTTTTGGTCAAACTTGGACAAACAGCAGTCAAACTCTTATCACTTACACATAATTATCATATAAGAGTTACAAAAAATATTTTTTTTTTCATTTTTTTACAAAAAAATAATAATTGTTTTTGGTCAAATTTTGTCAAACAGCAGTCAAACTCTTATAACTGACACATAATGAGTAAGAGTCAAAAGTCTTATGAACATGTTCATAAGACTAAAGTCTTATGAATATGTTCATAAGACTAAAGTCTTATTTTAAGCTGTTCATAAGACTTTGCTCTTATGAATAATAATGTGTATTATAAGAGCTATTTCAGTCTCATTAAAACATGTTCATTTGAACCTGTGTTCATATGACTAAAAGTCTTATTGAAGCTGTTCATAAGACTTTTCAATCTCGGTCAATCTCATTAAAACATGTTTATTTGAACCTGTGTTCATAAGACTTAAAGTCTTATCCCAAATATATTTGGTGAAATCTCGGTCAAACTCTTATAATTATAATATAAAACCAATTCGCCTCTTATAATTAACATATAATAGTCGTTTTTTTCACTTTTTTGTTTTCCATTTTACAGGAAAAATATTAATTTCTATTACAAAATATCCTCAACTTCTTTGTGTAGCATTGTTGTACAATAGTACTTCGTTTCAAAACTTGTACTTTCTGCTGCTACTACGATTACATTTTTTAACCATGATATCCCCATATTTTCAGCATCTTCATCACTCACTGCCATATCCAATTCAAACTGTATAAAAAAATCAATTCAAGGAAGAATACTACAACAGAAAGTGAAATTGAGATGTTTACACAAATAAAATCCAAAAAAATTGAAACTTCCAATTGCTACACAAATAAAATGCAAAAAAATTGAAATCGAGATGTTCAAATATGAGACAAGGATTTTGAGTATTCTAGCAGCAGAAAGTGAAAAAAAAGTGAAAAATGTACTCTTAACAAATAACTAGCAAGACACTCTTATGAGCATTCCACCATGAAATCAACAACAAAAACATGGCAAAGGATCGTGGAATAGAACATCTCATGAACAACAAAGGAAGAATATTGTAACAGCCAAGCGTAGTTTCATTACAAATACGTGATGTTCAGATATGAGACCAGATTGTTCTCTGGGGGTTAAGATCGCCAGAGACGAGGAATGAGATGGGGCCAGAGAAAACGAAGAAAAACGACGGCGATGGGCGTCGGAGGAGACCGGAGTCGCCGGGGTTAAGATCGCCAGAGACTGAGAAGAAAGTCGGACGTGGTGGTGGAGTTCACCGGAGACGATGAAGGGCGCCGGCGCCGGAAAAGGAGTGTGTGCCGTGTTTTTAGAGAGAGAAGGTGTGAGTGTGTGTGTTTTAGAGGGAGAAAGCTTGAGTTGGAAATGGGAATGGGAATGAGGGGAGGGGGAGGGGAGGGTTTTGTTTGAGGGATGGGGTAGATTTGGAATTTAAGTGTTTAATTTGACTGGTCAATGGAGGCTAGGGGTGTATGGGGAATTTTGATCTCATCCCAACTCCTTATCTGGTATTTGGTCTGGGCTGGGATTTATGTATAATAAAATCTGGCACTGGGGGCCCTTGGGGAAAAAATCCCTGTTAAATTTGTTTCAGAATGATAGTCTCTCTTATAATTTTTGTTTGTCCCACAAATATTGTCTTATTTTTAAAATGGAACATTAAATATCACTTAACTTCCTAAACTACCCCCAACAAATTATACTCCTCACTTTACTTTTGTCATTCTTGTTTTTAGTGGAACCATGATACTAATATGATTGTTTAACACCACAAACAATAGTTATAAAAAACATCGCTAAAATGGTTGAACAGTCAAAAAAAAAAAAATGACCTCCATTATTACATTATTATAAGACAGAGGAAATATTAGTGCGTTTGCGGTGCATATGGAAAGTTGTAAATGGTTGCTGTGGCAACATTTATGTGGGGCAGACGACTGATCTTATGACAGGGCACATCTTAGACTACCCACAATGGGGGTATGAAATGGTGTATGAAAATGGAGGGAGGTGTATGAAACCATTGTGGGGGGTGTATGAAAAGTGGGGGTTGAATTTTGGGTATGAAATCTTTCATACCGGTTGAAATTTGTTGAAAAGCTCCAGCAAAAACACGTGGCGGGCTCCTATTCGTGAGCCGTCAGGCGCGTGTACCACACGGCCCGACAAGGCGCGTGTGGTACCGCCCAGACGGTTTTTTTTTTGTTTTTCCCTTTGTTTGCCACGTGTCTAAACGTGGTTGGTCCGTTTTATTTTCGAATTTATTTTTTTATTTCATTTTTTTTAGCTGAATTATCACCTAGAATTTTTTTTATTTTTTTTTGGCCAAAATTCATTATTTTTTTTCCCTATAAAATGATACAAGTTTCATTAGATTTAGACACAAAAAAAAAATCTCTCTTTTCTCATTTATCATTTTCCATTTTAGCCTACACTTAAAAAAATTCATCATCTTTTGAGTGAAATGGATCTCAATAATAATCCTTTCAACACTCAAAAAAAAAATTAATTTAGTGTAAAATATTATTTTAATTATAAATAATAATAATAATTATTATTTTTTACTAATCATAAAAATAAAGAATATATAAAAAAATAAAAATAATATAAAGTAGTGGGGTATAGAATGATGAGTGGGAGGGAGATGAATTTTTTTTTTCAACTAACCATTGTAGGGGGGTTGTATGAAAGGGGTGTATGAAAGATGAGGTGGATAGGATAAAGTGTTAAAAGTGGGTGTTGAATTTTTTTTGGTGTATGAAACCATTGCTCATAGTCTTATTATAGGGCACTGTTCGTGGTAAATGGTTGTTGTGGCAGGATTTATGTGCGCAGACTACTCTCTCTATCCCATACTTATCTCCATTTTAGGCGTATACGGTATATAGTTACTTATTCAAAATGTTCATATTTTTTTTTATATCCACTCACAACAATTATTCACTAACTTATTTTCTCTCTCCTGCTCACTCACAACATTTATTTTTTCAACATATTTTTTTAATATCCGTGAACTCCCATTTGGTAGCAATAAGTATGTGACTGAGGGAGTACTCCCTCCGTCCCATCTGAAATAGGACGTTTTGCTATTTTTGGGTGTCCGACTCGAAATAGGACATCCCAAAATAGAAAACTTTTATTACTTTTTTATTAGTAGGACCCACTTGTCATACTCACAACAAATTTTCATTTATTACCCACTTTCTCTCTCCTTCATACTCACAACACCTACTTTTCAAACAATTTTTTATGATAAAAGATTATTATTCCTTAGTTCCCATGTTGGGACCAAGAATCCTATTTCGGATGGGACGGATGGAGTCCTCCGTCCCAAAATATATGTAGTTTAAGGGGTTGAAATTTGTCCCAAAATATTTGTAGTTTTACCTTTATCTAGACATTTTTGACATTGTTTGTCAAATATACCCTTATTTATAATAGTAGTTGTCATTATAAATACATTTAATTGTCTTGGTACTTGTAATATTTTAAGGGTAATTTAGTCCATTAAACATGCATTGATTGCTTTTCTTAATTTGTGTGAAAATCCTAGAACTACCTATATTTTGGGATGGAGGGAGTATCTTATAACAGGGCACTATTTACGGGGTAGCTTTCAGTGATCTAAGAGAGATTTCAGAATTTAAAAATGTACTCGCCAAGACTTAGTTTTGGGAAGCATGTGCTTTCTTCCGGATAACATCCTACTTTATGAGCCCTTATTTTATCTTTCTTTTCGTGTAGAGCATCAGACGTTACATACTCCATCCGGTCTAAAATAACTGTCTTTTTTTACTTTTGTATAATTCTTAAGGAAAACAATTAATATCATGATTTAGTGATAAAAGTGTCAACTTTACACCTATTAAATATGCATAATTACTACACTAATGTCTCACAACTAAGACAATTAATAAAGCAAAACAAGTTTCAAAGCAAGGGTAAGAAGGACATTTAGTTTAAAAGTGACAGTTATTTTGGACCAAACTTTTAACTCAAAAGTGACAGTTATTTTGGACCGGAGGGAGTACGTACAGTCCGATCTTCATCCTTGGACTTTATTTACGGTCGATCTATGCACTTATAGTTTCAAGAGTCAAAACTTGTGTTGAACTTAAACTATTATAAGTACTGCATTCTAAGAAAAATGGTGATTATATATAAAATTATATACTGACACCCTTTGTTTTATAATATAAGATTTTTAAATTTCTCCATACATATTTTAAAAAAATACTATTAATATATGTTAAAAAGTCTCATGTATGTACATACGTACTCCTAAAATAATTATATTGTTTAAAAGCTAAATGCTTATGCAATAGATTGCTTCCTATCTAAATAAGAGTATAACTAACTGGTAAACAACAGCAAACATATCTTGAAAAATAGTAAAATATACTCTCTCTCTCTCTTACACCAATGGATACTTTTGGTCAAATATACTTGAACTTTGACTAACATTTTATGCTAAATAATTTATCTCTATAAAAATTTAAAAATAGTTATTGATAATATTTCTATTACTAATTTCGTAACTTTTTAACTTTTTTTTATGGAAATTAATAATTTAGCATAAAATGTTAGTCAAAGTTCAAGTTAGTTTGACAAAAAGTGCACATTGGTATGGGACAAAAGAACTAAAGTATGTTCGCCCATTCATTCATGTATATGAGATTGAGAGAGGGAAAGAGAAGGTACCAGAACACTGAAGCCGGTGACATTAGTGAGAGAGGTGGCGACAGAAGTGCCGGCGAGTTCAAGTTCACCGAGATGGCCAACCATGGTTAGAGATACGACCCTCAAGAGAGTTTGTAAAACAGTCACGACCACCATGGGCAAAGCTATATGACTCACCTTCTTCACCTCCTCCACTGCCTCCTCCCATCTTGATTCTCCGACCAATCCGATACTTTCTGGGTCCTTTTTCTCACCTACAAGCAATGCCTTCTCCATCTCTCTCTCTCACTCCCTTTCTCTCTCTATGTATACGAAAAGAAGACGTCTTCAGACTTCTGGAGTAGGTAGTTATAAAAAGAATAAAAAATAAACTAGAAAAAAATATTGAAAATAATAATGTTTGATAGAAAAGAATTAGCGGGAAAATAGTTATGTATATGCCCCGTGCTTAGGAAAGTTGCAGATCCATACTCCCTCCGTCTCATTACAATGGGCACAAACTTTCATTTTGGGCGTCCCATTACAATGGGCACACTACTAAAAATGGAAAGAATCTTTACTATTTATCCCACTCATTCTCTCTCCTACTTTACTTTTACACTCACAACATTTACACTTTCTCTCTGAGTTTATTGCAAAAGTGACACGCGTACTTTGTGCAATATATCAATTTGACTCGCGTACTTTGGAAACATCAAATGTGAGTTGCGTACTTATGATTTTAAAAATTTTGATACTACTTTTTCAACACCCATTAAAAACATAACGGGATATTCCATATAAGGGGTAAAACTGTAACAAGTAAAATTTAATAAGTAGTAGATTATAACTTTTAAAATGCCAAGACTACCCCCAGCTTCAAACAAAACCCTATCCCCGTCCCTCCCTCCTCACACGCAGTAAAACAAACACACACAGTAAAACACTCTCTCTCTCTCTCTCTCTCTCTCTCCGGCGAATCCCTCCGACGACCCTCCTCCACACCTCCGGCGAATCCCTCCGACCACTCTCCGACGCCCGACAAACCCTAGAAAAACAGAAAAACACGTACAATCTCTCCATCTCTTGTAAACCCAGATCTGGGTTTGACTTCGATTTTGTTTGACTTTGAAAACAAGTCTAGGTTTTGATTTCAATCTTTAATTTCTTTGTTCGATTTCTGACTTTCCAAATCTGGGTTTCGATTTGGGTGTGAAGGGTTTTCACAAGCAAAAGCGTCAACATTTAAAATGATTTGAGTTTCAATTTTTGATTTTCGATTTTGAAATGATCAGGGTTTCGATTTTTGAGATGTGATTTCTGATTTTTGAGATTTGATTTCTGAATTTTGGGATCTGATTTTCAACTTTTGAGATCTAGGTTTCGAAATCAAATTCTTTGATTTCGATCTTTTCTTTACACTGCAAATCTTGATTTGTTTTTTCAAGTTCTGAGTTTCAATATGAAGAAGAAGACTTGAGTTTGGAAGTTTCCAGTTATCAAATCTTGAAAAAATTGATTTTGCATGGTGGTTATGTAGTGGTGTTTAGGTGGTAGTAGTGGGTGGCATGGTGGTGGCATTATGAAGAAGACGACCTAGGTTAAATTCAAGGCTGAATGACTGTTAAGCCCATATATTGTTTATTTAAATGACAAAATTACCCCTCAGGTGACAAGCACATGACCCATTTTGTTAAAATTCTGAGTGTCCCGTTATGTTTTTAACGTGTGTTAAAAAAGTGGTATCAAAATTTTCAAACCATTAAGTACGCAACCCACATTTGATGATTCGAAAGTACGCGAGTCAAATTGATATATTGCACAAAGTACGCGTGTCACTTTTGCAATAAACTCCTTTCTCTCTCCCACTCACTTTTCATACTCACAACATTTATACTTTTCTTAATTCCCGTGCGAGAGCCACTTTGTGCCCATTGAAATGGGACGGAGGGAGTATGTCTCATATAGACAGTGGCGTATCTAGGATTTTGAGTTAGGGTATGCAAAATTTAATACTATATAAAAAAAATCCAAGATAAAATAATATACATCATTTTCTATAAATAAAAATAAAATTTAATACAATATAAAAAAAAATCCAAGATAAAATAATAAAGCTTAGATTGCTTACCTATCATAAATTATAACAACAATTGCTAAATAAATCCCCAAATCATAAATTTTCAATTTTTAAAACCCTAAAATTGAATTACAAAAAATACTTTTTTGAAATTGAGACATTGCCGGAGAAGCGGAGCTCCAGAGGAAGGAGAAGCCACTGTAGAGCGTCAAATTGTTTAACTTCTCTAATTGTAACACTTTGCACCCTTCTTCCTTTAAAAATTAGCAATTTTCACCCCTATATATATATAAATATTTTTTTATAGCTAATCGGTAAAAAAATCCCGGAATCCAGGGTATGCACTTGCGTACCCTGGCGATACGCTACATACGCCGCTGCTCATAGATTCAATAATTTCTTAAAATTCACGAAAAACGAGTGTATATTTGACTACCGTCAACTTTTCTTTAAAACTTAAAGAAAATGCTCCTCGTCGGTGTTAGAATTTGGCTCAAGTTCATGGAAGGAGTCAACATAAATTATCCCATGTGATTCATGAATGTGATGGTTGGTTTTTCCAATGAGACTTTTGGTGTTTGGTTATCCAGATAAGGTTTGAACTAGGTGATGTCTAGTACATATAAATAAAGACATGTATAAAGAGTTCAAGTTTGCCTTGTGGTGCCAAGAGTGACCTCCCTTAGGGGAGAGTGAGTGAGAGAGATGTACAATCTTGAAAGAGTTGTACATTATTGTGAGAGTAGCCTAGTGTTATCATTTCTTGTAATCTGAGTGAAGGGGGCTCGGATTTGAGGGTGATATACTTTGTAATGTTGAAGATATATAATGTTGATTGGTTTGTGGACGTAGCCCATTGATAAATCTTGTCTTATTTACTTTCCGTCATGTTATTCGTGTCCAAATTAATGGTGTAGCATAACCTAATCGTTGGTGTGCATGAGAACCGCTTCCGCACCGCACACAGTCTGTTTATTTGGAAATTCAACGACTAAACGAGGAAAACATTGTACACATAAAATCGCACTGTAAGATTTCAAGGCATATATACAATTATAGTTGTTGGATAAAATATAAGGTGTAATTAAAAAAATAGCCAAATTATGATTATATAACTAGTTGGGGCTTTGCAATCTTCGGTTGCACCATCCTCTTAGCTAGTTGTGTTGGGCTAGCCAAGCGGTCACTAGGTTGCAATTAGGTGAGATGCACATATAATTCTTCGCTACTCCCTCCGTTTCGCAAAACATGTCGTTTTAGGGGTTCAATTTTGTTTCAAAATATTTGACACTTTTCAATTATTTAGGAATTTTTACCATTAGTTACCAATTATACCCTTATTTAATAATTAACACACCATTTATAAATGCATTTAATTACCTAGGTAAATGAATTGTTATAGGGGTGTTTGAGTCTTTTTTACATGTAATAATTGATTTTCTTAATCTAAGTGAAGAAGGTTAAAACGTCAAATATTATGAAACGGAGGGAGTAGTTGAATGCTCACATTAACTAATGCACTAAATTCCCTTTTCCAAAAAATGTGAGATATGATTTTTTCAATTCCCATGCTCTTCAACTATTTCAATATTAAGTTACACACTTTAGCTGTAGTTTTCTAATTTACCCAAAAATGATTTTGAGAAAACAAATGCATTCTTTTAATCTACTCATAATATAAATTATGATTATATAACTTGTTTCATTTTTCATAAAATAAAACCTATTTGAAGATTGGGTAAAAGTTAGGTCAAACATGAGTTTATCAAAACCCATTCCCAACAATATTTTCATAATAATTCAACGAAGTGCTTCTATTTAAATAACCACCTTCCACCATCACCACCATCGCTAATCTACAACAAAAATGGCTTTTCACGGCACTTTTGTTTTCACGGCACTTTTGTAAGTGCCATAAATTTGCGGCACTTTTGGAAAAAGTGCCGCTAATTTCTGACACTTTTTAGCAAGTGCCGCTAATTTCTGGTACTTGTTAAAAAGTGTCGGAAATTAGCGGCATTTTTTATAAAGTGCCGCTAAATTTCTGGCACTTTATAAAAAGTGCAGCTAACTTTCCGGCATAAAAAAGTGCCGGAAATTAGGGGCACTTAAGAAAAATGCCAGAAATTTAGCGGCACTTTTGAAAAAGTGCCAAAAATTAGCGGCACTTATAAAAACTGCCGGAAATTTAGCAGCACTTTTGAAGAGGTGCCGGAAATTAGCGGCACTTATGTTAAAGTGCCGGAAATTAGCGGCACTTATTAAAAAATGCCGCTAAATTTCAGCACTTTTTTATAAAGTGACGCTAAAAACAGATGTTTGTTTAGAAATTTTTATTTAATTTTAAATTTAATCATATTTTTCATATAACTTTATTTAATTTGTTACTTATATTAAATTTTTATGGTCTACAATCATACAAATGCACTAATATAAGTTTTTGTTTTGTAATAAATAATTTTATGTGAAAATTTATAACAAAAAATGATTTAGCCTAGCGATAGAAGGCGTGCTTCATATGTGACGACCCGTCCCAATTTCATATAAATTTTACGCAGGTTAGTTTGATTATTTTAAAAGACGTACTTGATCTATTAAAATATTAAATAAAAGTATTTGAGTTGCAAAATGATTAATTAGCATTATTAGAAGTTATAGTAGTTGATATAAAATATTTATTGGAAGCTAATTAAAAATATAAAAAAATAAAGATAAGGACGTTATTAGTTAAACTTAAAACTTTAGGGGGCAATTAGATAAAACTAATAGTTTAAGGGTTTAGTTGTTCATAGTTGATCTTGGAGGAGTTTAATTGAAACTTGTATTTACAACTCCTTCTTATCCCTTTTCTCTCTCCCTGCCTACATACACACACACACCAAACACTTTCCCAATTTTCTCTCTGGCTGATGAATGATGGAGAAGGTAAGGTTTATTTCTTATTTTGATTTTCTTCTTTTCAACTAAACCTCCGCTCTAAAATCCGACTTCACCAAAATGTTCAGGGCGTTGAATAAGTCGTTTCTAGCCGAATAGAATATATTTTCATCGATACCTTTCCCGTACAGTAGGTAAGTTAATATTCCCCTTTTTATTATAAAAATGTTCATATATCTTATATGTGATACTTGTAATGGTAATTGTTGCTTTGTGGTGAGTATTGAAGTAAGTTGATAGTGATTGTGTTAAAGAGGCTATTTTGGTATTGTAGAGTTCAGAACTTGACTCAATTTGGTAAGAAAGAAAGTTGGGATAGTACTTTTGAGACGGTGAAATGTCAATTTGGGAAAGAGTACTAAATTCTGTCAGTGCAGTGTTTTGGGAGACCGCACAAATGGGGCATGCGATCGCCCAGTCTATTTGGAATGTTTTAGGGCTTGAGAGTTGTGTTTTGGGCAACCGCACATCTTGTTGTGGGCGGCCGCCCAGGTGACTGGAGGAACTGAACTGTTCTAATTTAATTGATTTATGATTCAATCTTGGTCTAGGTCTTAGGTGATATTCTAGGGTACCTAGATAGGCGTTGTGGAACACAAGAGTGTTAGGAATTGGTTGATTATGAACGGATGTAAGGTGTGAAATGGTGGTTAAATGCCTACGGTTTTGTTTAGCATCTTGATGGTGTATTTATTCGGATTCCCTATTTGGGAATCCTAAATGTAAAGAAATGATTGAGTTCATAGTCATCGTACTATTTATGAGTAACTCATAGGAAATGTTCGACTGTAAATACACGGGGTGTATTTGTGACTAAGTATGATATGGTTTTGTTTAACATCCTTAATGTGGTATTGTTCGGACTTCCTGCTTAGGAATCCTACGTTAAAAGGAATGGTCCGTTTGTGATCAAGGGTGAAATGTGTAACCGTTTGGGTTCATTTTGGTGTTGTTACATCTTTATGATACTTTTGTGGAATTTCCTACTTTGAAATCCTTTGTTTGAGAAATGTTTCTAATGCAGATGGTTGTTTGGGCTCTTTATGAGCAGTTTATCATCTTTATAAGGTACTTGGTATGGTTCCTTATTTTGGAATCATATACTGATTGTGCTTTCGTTTAAAGTCCAGCTGGTCTTACTTGGTTGAGTCGGGCAGTGATGGATATTATAATGGCACTCGAGCCAAGTTCATTATAATGTCCTTCACTGGTAACCCCTTTTACCCCTTCCTGATGGTGTGGTTGGGATGAGCTAGCTCCCTTGTGTGAGTATTCTAGCTACACGTTTTGGGTTATGACTTTGTGTCATTTTCCCTCGTTGTTCTTGTTATTGTTTGGTTCCGGAACCCCTGCTTCAGCTATTTATGCTGCATGTTGATGCTGCCTGTTGATACTGCTCAGATTATTATATCCTTTCGGGTTGAACCTTGGCTCAGTATCCTTTGTTATTTGTTTATTTCAGTCTTATGTGCCGTATGAAGAGTTGGTCGTTATTTCCAACCAGTATGGGACGGTTGGCGATAGGGAGCCTCTCTTGTTATGTGATATATGTTATTCAGTATGCTGTTATATGGTTCAGTTATTCAGTAGAGATGCATGATATTATGCCATGTAGCTGCATTAGTAACTTACTGAGATTTATCTCACCCCGTTATTTGTTTATTTGTTTTTCTTAGTTTTCAGGTAAGGAAGATCGTCAGTAAGGTACGACTTAGCGGGGATCTTTGAGAAGGTTGTTGCTTTTATGGGTAGTTGCTCTATTGAGCTTATGTATGTTTATTTTCATGAGGACGGTGGTTTTACTGGGTTATATAAATTATTTAAATTTGGGTAGATGAGTTTTGTGCCTTTAATAAAGTGGGTGTTATTATTTTGGTGCCGGCCTTTGTTGCCAGGCGTGTCTAGAGTTTTTCACAACTCTAGTTGGTTTGGTTGTTCAATAGTAAAGGCGGTTAGCCTACGGTCATTTTTAGTATTCTGTTGTCGAGCAAGTGTAGCTAGTGTATTATTCAGGTTTATGGAATTTAGAATTTTCGGGTCGTTACAGTTGGTATCAGAGCTTAGGTTAATATCAGTCTGGATAGGATTCATAGGCTTGGTGGGTTGGTTAATAAGTGTGTTATCGACGTCGAGTGTTTGCTTATTTGAGGTGATACCAGGCATGGGACTGGTGTTTATAGAGTTAGTCTATGTTGGGGTGGATAGTTTAAGAAAGCCGAGAGTGTGATTTCTTATACGTTTAAAGCTTATCTCATCCTTACTTGGATCTTATTTTGTGTCATATTTCTACGTTTCTCCTGATTCTTTGCCTTATGTGCTAAAGGTATACTCTTCGATGAGAAAATACATGATTGAGATTTGTGTTGATAAGAAACTTGATATAAGTTGGGAAATCATCGTATATGTTGATTTTGTCGTGTTACCTGGGGAACGTTGACATTATACTTGACATGAACTAGATTTATATTCATTATGAATTTGTTGATTTTCATCAAAAGGTAGTGAAGTTTTATATGCCGTGTGCTTTATTTTCTTAATTAAGCATGATAGATATATGTGTGGCATTCATGTTATTAATGCATTGAAAGACAGAAAATGTTATTACAAGGTTGGGCCAGGTGTTTATCTTTGGGGTTGACAAGGGTGCATCTACACTAAAATTTGAGGATATATAATTTATTTGTGAGTTCTGAGTTATCTTCTCTGCTGAGTATAACATGCCTCTTGACAGGGAACTTGCAATATGTGTTGAGTTGTTACTGGGTACAGCACGGATATCTAAAATAGTGTCTATATGTTATCAGTAGACTTAAAAGAGTTAAAGATTCAACTTGAGGAATTATTTGATCGAGGATTCATCAGCTATAGTGTGTTTTCTAGTTAGAGGATATATCATTTTGGAATGGTCTCAGTTCATGCATAGTTATTGACATTTCAAAAGTGGATGCACTGGTAAATGAGGTACGTATATTCTTGGAATTTTCTTGACTTTGTCAGAAATTCATTAAGGACTCTCTAGGGTAGCTATATTGTGAACTATTTGACATAGAAAGCTACACCTTTTCGATGGAGTGATGAATGTGAAGCCAAATTTTGAATATTGAACTGATGGATGACAATAACTTCGGAATTGATATTGCCTAGTGGATTTGACTAGTATTACAGTGACCTAGAGGAGATGATCCGTATTCCCGTTCCTAGTGGATATGTTGAGTTTTATTATTAAATTGGATCTAATAAATTCATTATTCAAAGTAATACCTCCAAAAGAGAGATTGTGATGTTGATTCAGAATGGTTAAGTCTTTGCACATGCTGCGAGGAGATTGAATCCTTATGAATAGAATAATTTGACCATGACTTGAAATTGATTGTGGTTGTACATTGCAGTAGTGGATGATGTTTATGGAGCTATATTTGAAGTGTTATAAATCATAAGGGTTGAAGTATTTGACTTCTTAAAGAGAGTGACATATGAAACAAGGTAAGTAGAGTACTATGGTATATCATTCGGAAAGACAATTGTATTAGCGGATTCACAAAACACAAAGACTTGTATTTTTTTTTTTGGATCAACGGAATGGGAATGTTAGAGGTTTTGACATACTAGATTCTTTATGAATCGGGAATGGTAAATTTTGCGATTGAGAAAGCTTTAAGTGTCTACTCCAGCATATGATGGAAGCTCTAATGAATGATTTCAACTATAGAAAATTACTAGTGGAATGAACGATGATAGACAACAGGATGTTTCCTACTCGTGAGGGAATGTTAACCTTTCATAGACAAGTATGTATTTAAAACCTAGTGGAAGTAAAAACATAGAGTGGAAGTCAACTACAGGTACTTGAAGAAATTCCCAAGACCAATTTAATTATGAATCCAGGTAAATGTACTGTATTGAGATGAAATTGAAGAATTTCATTTGATTAATCTGAAATGGGAAATTTTTGAGTAAGTAACTAAATCCTTGAGTTGTGTTTGGAAGCAGAGCATCAGTGATCAGCTGATTTGTTACAATCCTTTGAGATTCATGGCTGGATATGAACTTATTGTGATGGATGTTGTTGAAGGATTACCCTTTAATAGATGAGGCCGATGATGTTTGGTTCTAGTGGATTGACTAAGCAAATCTGCTTATCTTTATGTGTTTTGGTGTTATAATTGTTACTTCTATTTCTTTCCCTACTTGTTAAGACAGTAGTATGATTACATGGATACCTATGGATATAATATATGACAGGGATCACTGTTTTACATCTTGATTTTGGCTAGCTAAGCAGAGTGTTTGAGTAGTAAATTGAATGTCAAGCTTGGAAATGGGTAATACAAGAGGTTGATGGAGATTCTTGATTATATGTTGCACATGTGGAGTTGATTTCTTTGCAGCTGCTGTAAGAGCTATTAAGCGGAATTTGATTATAATAACAGTTATTGGCTGAGTATTGAGATGTATCTTTAACACCATAGGAGTGGATGTCTTACTCGTTAATATGTTGGGATGTATGGACTTCTGAAAGGCTTGAGAAGTTAACTTATAGAGTAATATATATATGAGCCTCGTGTGAGTGTGGGACTATTTCATGTTGGTATTACTTAGTGGATGGGTAACAGCTTGTATGGATACTTGATTCTAAAGAACACGTTTTGAGTACGAGTACTTCTTGTGAAAGTTTTATGGAGAAATCATGGCATTGAGGAGGCTATATGGGGAAGCAGAGCATGAAATGCGCGAAAAATACCCGCAGTTGTTTGATAACTTCGGTGAGAATATATTTTCGTTGTGTGTGCACTATTACTGCTTTTGAATTTCCATTTGTAAGTATATGTGTTGGTGTGGCTAAATGAAAATGACATTAAATTATTATTTAACATGAGTATGAAAAGTGAGAAAACAAATAATTAAATTTAGATTATTTTGACTAGTTGATATTGAGAAATTTGTTAGGAAGAAATTGTATTTCTATCTATTATTTTGTTGGCATATAATGTTTAATATGGGTATACGTGATATTTGTGTGTTTCATATGTGTTAGTTTATTTGATACAAATTAATGGAAATTAGAATTGGGATTTAAGTGTGATATATGGGGACTATGCCTGAAATATTTAATAGGTCCTTAATTTTGGTTATTATTTGCTATATAAGAATCAATATATATCTAGCCTCGATATAACTACGTGTTATAAATTTGGTTAGTAAATTCGAGGGCGAATTTCTTTTAAGGGGGAGAGAGTGTGACGACCCGTCCCAATTTCATATAAATTTTACGCAGATTATTATTTTATAATTTAATTTGTGTTAGTTTGATTATTTTAAAAGACTTACTTGATCTATTAAAATATTAAATAAAATTATTTGAGTTGCAAAATGATTAATTAGCATTATTAGAAGTTATAGTAGTTGATATTAAATATTTATTGGAAGTTAATTAAACATATAAAAAAATAAAGATAAGGAGGTTATTAGTTAAACTTAAAACTTTAGGGGGCAATTAAATAAAACTAATAGTTCAAGGGTTTAGTTGTTCATAGTTGATCTTGGAGGGGTTTAATTGAAACTTGTAATTACAACTCCTTCTTATCCCTTTTCTCTCTCCCTGCGTACATACACACACACACCAAACACTTTCCCAATTTTCTCTCTGGCTGATGAAGGATGAAGAAGGTAAGGTTTATTTCTTATTTTGATTTTCTTCTTTTCAACTAATCCTCCGTTCTAAAATCCGACTTCACCAAAATGTTCAGGGCGTTGAATAAGTTGTTTCTAGCCGAATAGAATATATTTTCATCGATACTTTTCCCGTAGTAGGTAAGTTACTATTCCCCTTTTTATTATAAAAATGTTCATATATCTTATATGTGATACTTGTAATGGTAATTGTTGCTTTGTGGTGAGTATTGAAGTAAGTTGATAGTGGTTGTGTTAATGAGGCTATTTTGGTATTGTAGAGTTCAGAACTTGACTCAATTTGGTAAGAAAGAAATTTGGGATAGTACTTTTGAGACGGTGAAATGTCAATTTGGGAAAGAGTGCTGAATTCTGTCAGTGCAGTGTTTTGGGCGACCGCCCAAATGGGGCATGCGATTGTCCAGTCTATCTGGAATGTTTTAGGGCTTGAGAGTTGTGTTTTGGGCGACCGCACATCTTGTTGTGGGCGGCTGCCCAGGTGACTGGAGGAACTGAACTGTTCTTATTTAATTGATTTATGGTTCAATCTTGGTCTAGGTCTTAGGTGATATTCTAGGGTACCTAGATAGGCATTGTGGAACACAAGAGTGTTAAGAATTGGTTGATTATGAACGGATGTAAGGTGTGAAATGGTGGTTAAATGCCTACGGTTTTGTTTAGCATCTTGATGGTGTATTTATTCGGATTCCCTATTTGGGAATCCTAAATGTAAAGAAATGGTTGAGTTCATAGTCATCGTACTATTTATGAGTAACTCATAGGAAATGTTTGACCATAAATACACGGGGTATATTTGTGACTAAGTATGATATGGTTTTGTTTAACATCCTTAATGTGGTAATTATTCGGATTTCCTTCTTAGGAATCCTACGTTAAAAGGAATGGTCCGTTTGTGATCAAGGGTGAAATGTGTAACCGTTTGGGTTCATTTTTGTGATGTTACATCTTTATGATGCTTTTGTGGGATTTCCTACTTTAAAATCCTTTGTTTAAGAAATGTTTCTGATGCTCATGGTTGTTTGGGCTCTTTATGAGCAGTTTATCATCTTTATGAGATAGTTGGTATGGTTCCTGTTGGTCCCAAAGGGCAACAAGGGTATAGAACCGCTAGAGGGGGGTGAATAGCGGTTTAAAATCTTTTTCGAAATACCCTTGAAAATCAACCAAGTACTTATCAGTTTAGTCTATTGCGGTTTAAAGCGCTAGAACCACTCAGATAAAATGCACAGCGGAGTTTTGCGGTTTTGGCCAAACTGAATTATAAAGAGTTGGGCAGTTTAAGAGGTTGAAAAAGGAATGATGCAACTGACAAGGCACAACTGAAGTATCACAAAAGTATGCAAATCATTTATCAAGTCATTTCACATGAAAGTAAATAAAGCTCATAAACATAAATGTAAATGACAAGACAGAAAATAAAGATCAAGGACACACAATTTGAAGAGGTTCGTTCTTGAAAGAACTACGTCCTCTACCTAGGTGGTTAGCCTAGGATTTTCTAATAGCTACTAGACTTGTATTGATTTAGAGGAGTTTTTACAAGATTACAAACGAATCCAAACTCTAAATAAACAATCTAACCTAACAATGCTATTATAACAACCTGTGTTTTCGAGGTATATAATCTATAAGAAAATATACTTCGGGTGTGTAGTGTGGAAAGAAATCAAGAGCTCAAAATATCTAAGTGATGGTGAGAAAGTGATTACTTTATGTGCAAGGCTGAGTTGTGATGATTTGAAGGCTTGAAGCTTTGATGAAGAACTCTGGGTTTGCTAAGGAGATTATGAAAATATGAGTATCTGGGTTTTCAATCTTCAAAGCAAACTTGAATACTTGGGATATTCTCTTTGAAGCTCAGCAACCTTCATTGTTGAGAAATGAAGGCTATTTATAGTGAAGGCATTAGTGACCGTTGGACAATGAGGTGAGTCATTGTATGGCGGTTTTATGCGTTGTCATAATCCCATTGGTTGACCTATCACTGTCGTCCTTTGCTTTTGCTTTGTGGCAGGAAGTTGTTGGATCACTACCTGACATTATCCTTTTAGTTGTTGGAAAAGTACAACGGTAACTTTTCAAAAAACGAGACAAACCGACATTCCAAGAATAACTGAACCATGACTTGAAGTTTAAGGACAAGTCTCCAGTCATTCATTTACGGTTGAAAAGCGAATGTTTGTCTTCAAGGAGTAAATGACAGCAATAACTTCTTCAATATCTTGGTCGGTGGTTCCACCAAATGCATGTGCGGTTTCATGAATGAACTTGAAATGCGGTTTCATCAAAGACACAAACTGCGGTTTGATGAAGGACTTAAGGCACCATGCTGGCGGTTGAAGATGGCGGCTTGAGGGACACTAAACCGCTATGAAGAAACCGATCATAACTCAGCCTAACTACTAAACATCTAGAAATGGACTTGTCTAAAAATTGAAGTGAAACTTCATTACATGTAAACCTAAAGTCCATAAAAAGACACGTGGAATGGGTCAATCAAATCAGGTGGGTGTAATAACAAAGAATCCTAACAATCTCCCCCTATTTGATTGATGCCATTACCACACTATGATAGAGCAAACATTGTACTTGGTAAGAACATGCTCAAAAGAGTATGTATTGAAATTGCATGTCCCAAGTCAAATGCACACACAATGCTATACCATAGATTTATGATCTATCAAAAAACAAAGAAAATGAAAAACAGATAGATAAGAAATATATTCAGATTCATATAAAGAGATATGATTGTGAAAATCAGATATGCATGTTTAAACTGAATGTTTAAAACACATACACTTAGAAAATGTTTTCATGATGAATAGTGCATGAGTTTTTAGAAATGCATTGTTCCATAAACAAGTAGTTTGAATAAACAAGGTTTTTTGGAATAAGATGCAATGCATTCATTTTCATTATAATCCTTTTAAATGTTTTGGAAGTTACAAAATTACAAGGAAAATAATGAAAGGCAAAAACTGATTACAAAAGATAGAAAGAATTCTAATCAGTTCTATCAGGAACCCTGGCGGCGGCTTGGACAGCGGTTTGAGCATCAGAAGGCTCAACTATGCTGGCGGTTTCAAACACATATTCAGCTGACTTAAGACGAAGATGGGTCGGTTCATTTACCTTCTCTAAGATTTTCTCAGAAAGCTTTTTCAGGTCGTTGGCATACTGAACTAAGTAGTCAGTTGATGAAACCGTTAGATCAGCTAGTTGGTCTAACTTCTTCTCTAGAGCCTCATTCATTTCTTGAGCCGCTTCAAGTCTGAGAGAAGACAACTCATTCAGAGTTTCAAGCTTCTGTTCTAACTTGAGTTGGTTCTCCAGAAGGGTTTCAATTTTGAATTCCATTCTCCCAATCCGAGGGTCAACAGCATTCTCCCTCTTAATGGCATCAACAAGGAAGGGCAGAGAGGAAAGAAATGCAGATTGGGCAAAAAATGAATCCAGAACAAACTGAATCTTGACTGGATCAGTTTCAAAAAGGGAGGAAGGGAAAGGAATGATAGAAAATGAAGTGTAGGGAAAAGAAGGGGAAATGGAAAGAAGTTGGGTTTTAGAGAGAGGAAAGGAAGAATAAGGAGAGAACTGCCATCTATAAAGATAAGGAAATACAATGCAGTTTATCCTAAAGAAAAATTTAGTGCAGAGAGAAAAAATGAACTCAACTGCCAGATCTTCAATAATTTGATCAAGAGTTGAAGCAATGAGTTGATCTGAAGCAGCTTGAGACTCATCGGCTGGAAAGATTGCAAAAGGATTTGGACGACCAGACTTAAGTCGTTGCTCTTCATGTTTGTTGGCGGCTCTGATGATGGCTCCATGGCGGTTGGCTTTGGAAGTAGTAGCTCTAAACCTCTTCAGGTAAGCCGCGATGTCCTCTGCACACTTCCTTTTCAAACTACGCGGTTTGGGAGACCTAACTGCAACTGTGAACTCAGGCAAAACCGATGGGGCAGAGATATTGATCAGTTGCGGTTAAGCCGACGGTTGAACTGCTGAAGCAAAAGGCAGTGTAGGGGATTCAGAAGGTGAAGGAGTGTGCTCTGGTGAGTCAAACTCTAGCTTTCGCTTCAATGAAGGAGCAGCGGTTTCAACCATCATGGGGTCTATTCCAGCTTTTCTCAATTCAGCTCTCTCTCTCAACTCCTTTGCAAATGGCCTTCTATGGGTGAGTGATCCTTCTTGTTAGAAGCTTCAGTGAAGTCCACTGCACCAGGTGGCCTTGATTGCCAGTGCTCCACAAAATCATATTTCTTTACTAACATTCTCTTCTTCTTCAGCGGTTGAACCACAAGATTGTCATCATCTTGCTCAGGTTCATCTTGAACTGCCTCAGACACATCAGTCTGCTCAGGCAATCCTGCAGCCTCAAACTCATCGGTTTGCTCAGGCTGAACCGCACTTGTAGATACATTGGTCTGCTCAGGCTCATCTACATCCACAATAACCTCAGCCACAAACTGTTCCGTAGTTTGATCAGGCTGAACCGCAGCCTCAGACACTTCGGTCTGCTCAGGCTCGGTTTGAGTGGAGGGTTTGAGGTTGGGAAGGGTAGAAAAGATTAGCTGCAACTGTTCTTCAGTGAATTGAACAGTTGGCAGTTTGAGAGGGGATTTTGGAGGTGAGATAGGTTTAGGTTCAGAGGTAGAGGCTTTCAGTTTTCTCAACAGATTCACATCTTGTACAAAGTTCAAGGATTTTTCAACATTTGGCTTGATTGGGGAAAGGGGTTTTATCTGAGGTTTAGAAGGGATAGGAGGAGTTGATTTAGTGAAGGGAATAGGTTTAGATGAAGGTGGAAGCGGTTTAGAAGAGGGATTGGATATAATAAGGAAGGATTTTGGTAAGGACGGTTTTGGAGGAAGAATGGATGAGGGTTTTGAAGTGTCAGTGACTTTGGCTTTCTTCTTTCTTGGAGCCGCGGTTTCCCTGGGTTGAGCCGCAGGGATTGCAGGCTCCCCCTCAACCGCAGACTCCCTCTCAACCGGAGCCTCAGTTCCATCCAGGCTAACTCCTATCCTATTCAAGGTGGCAGTTTGAGCAGCTTCTCTAGCTCTTGTAGCTGCGGCTTGATCTGCTATGGCACCGGCATAAGATTTGCCTGACTTATTGAGCCGAGCCTCAGGATAGGGTCCTCTCTGTTCTTCAGTTAATGGATCAGCATTCCATACCGCTTGTGCAAACCGCCATCCAAACGCGGTTCTGAAAGCATCAAGCCTTGAAGCACCAAACAAGGTCTTCTCATTCGGTTGCACCCAATCAGCTTCATTTGCCACAGAAGCCTTAAAGATCACGGAATCCTGATGAAGGAACTTAGTTAAGAGTCTGCAGTGAGTTCTGATCTTTGTTTTTCCAGCGGCTTTGGCAGAAGTATGGCGGCTGAGGGCATTGATCATTTCTTGCATGATGATCCTTGGCCAGTGCAGCTTCTTCCCTTTGTAGATAGCTACGCAGTAGTTGTACTGCTCAGAAGTGAAATTGTTGTGATTGCCATTCTTGCACATCACTCCAGTATCAACTAAATCACACAACATCGACATAATCTCTCCAAACTCCTTCTTGGGGGTAGACTTAGTGTTGAAGACAGAGACCCCCAAGAGCTCCTCAGTAGTTCGGCTGACTAACTTTGGTTTGATGGAAAGAATTCCAGAATTTTCTAACCCAGCCAGAATAGCAACCTTTGAAGCAGATAAAACTACATCCTTTGTCCTGACATTGGACTTGATGGCATTTTCAGTCTTCACTTCCCCAGACTCTAAGTCTCTGGTCTCTTCTCCTTTACCATTCAAAAGGGGTACCTCACAGACAATCCCATTGTCAAAGAATTCTGCACAAAGCCTTTTGTCAAACTTCGGTTCATCCAACTGGAATAGTGGCAGTAGTTTTGACGATTCCAATAGGGCAAGCAGTTTTCTTCCAACTACATCAGCTTCAAATTCGGCTTTGATGATCTGGGATCCAGGTACAAAGTTGGTTTCATCCTAAAAATAATCAAAGTTAGTAAGAGTTTGGTGCAAGCAGTTTGAATAAACCAACCATTCAAACTGCTACAAGGAATCCTAACAATGAAATAGGTGGTTGAAGTAAAACAGGGGTAAAATGGTAAACACCCAAAACTAGACATGAAAAGGATTTGAAAAAGGATTTGAATGCATGAAGAACATGCTGAACAGGGGATAAACATGCAAAACAAAAACTTAACCAAATTAAGAAAGAAGTATACCAAAAGACTCGAAAAACGCAGATACTATCAAAGTTCTAAAATAACAAGTTCAAATAATAAACCCAGAACATAGTATCAAAATAAATACGAATGAACACCCGAAAAACCCAAAAGTCAAAATAGCTCAGAAATTGAACAAAAGAAAAGAAATAAACATCAAACCCAGCATATATGAACATATGTAAACAATAATCAACCAAAAATTGAACGAAAAAGCAAGAAAAAGAATTGGAATACGAAGAAGCTTTTACGAACAAAAATGGCGGAAAAATATGAAATGCTAGAGTGAAGGGTTCAAGAAATCATACCATATCGCCTTTGGATGTTTTAGATGTAGATGAAGCAGAAGGATCGGATGATTTCTTAGGTGCCATTTGAATTTTGAAAAGAAATATGGGAAATATTTGAAGTTGAGAACAAAGTGCAGAAGAGAGATGAATGAAGAAGAAGGTAAAAAGGTAAAAAAGAAATAAACTTTGTCTTTTATACTCAATTAACTGTTCCTCGGGTAATGGAACGACGAGAACGGCGCACGATTATCTCCAGATGGCGTCCCACGTCACATAGAATTTAATGCGGCAGAGAAAATTGCAAAAGGGTCCTTATAATTGATATGACATAAAGTAGGGACTAAAATGCAATTTCATACCTGAGCAGTTTGATTGAGCAAACTGACTTACCTTACGTCTTCAGCGGTTTTCATGAAACTGATGTCTCTCTAATCTGATGGCGGTTTATATGTTTAAACCGAATGACTTTGCTTTCTTGTCGGTTTTGAAAGAACCGATTTCATTCATTTTGACTCGTCAGTTTGATGAAGAATCTTGTACCGGACCATTTATTGATGCGGTTTCAATTATGACAGAACCGCACACTAGATGACTTTTTCTAAGCATAGCCAAAACACTTGAACAAAAGATATTAAAAATAATATATATAGATATGATATCTTAAGTTAGTTCTAATATACCCATTTCTCCTCGTAAATGATAGAACCTGGAATTTTCAAGCGGTTTGGTGAGGATATCAGCAATTTGATCATCTGTTCCCACCTTTGCTAGAAAAATGTTTTTCTTTTCAACATGGTCTTTGAGGAAATGATATCTTATGTCGATGTGCTTGGTTTTTGAGTGCTGAACTGGATTGTTGGAGATGGATATTGCAGCAGTGCTATCACAGTAGATAGGGCAGTTTTGTTCAAATATCCCGTAGTCCTCCAACTGTTGTTTCATCCAGAGAATTTGAGAGCAACAGCTTCCAGCCGCTATATATTCAGCTTCAGCGGTTGAAACTGAAACCGATGCTTGTTTCTTGCTGGATCATGACACAAGCCGCGTTCCAAGGAACTGACAAGTACCACTTGTGCTCTTTCTGCTTATCTTACATGCTGCAAAATCAGTATCTGAATAACCTAATAAATCAAATGAAGATTCTTTGGAGTACCAAAGTCCAAGGTTAACAGATCCACATAAATATCTAATAATACGTTTAACAGCAATAAGATGAGATTCTCTAGGGTCAGCTTGAAATCTAGCACAAACACAAACACTAAACATAATATCTGGCCTACTAGCAGTTAAGTAAAGTAGAGAGCCGATCATACCTCGGTAGAGAGTTTGATCAACTTTCTTACCATGTTCATCTCGATCCAAACTGCAGGCCTTAGGCATTGGGGTATCAACTGGTTTAGCGGTTTCAAGCCCGAACTTTTTTATCAAATCTTTAGTGTATTTGGTTTGGTTGATAAAGATCCCATCATGGCATTGCTTGACTTGGAGTCCAAGAAAGAATGTCAACTCTCCCATCATACTCATTTCAAATTTACTCTTCATTAGCTTCTCAAACTTAACACACATAGTTTCATTAGTAGAACCGAAAATAATATCATCAACATATATTTGAACTAATAATGAATGACTTTTGTGTTTAGCTATAAATAGAGTTGTATCAATTTTACCTCGAGAGAAGCCTTGTTCAATAAGAAATTTAGATAGAGTGTCATACCATGCTCTTGGAGCTTGCTTGAGTCCATACAATGCTTTCTTGAGTTTGAAGACATGATTTGGAAGATTGTTGTCTTCAAATCCTGGCGGTTGGGCTACATAGACTTCTTCTTGTAGTTCACCATTCAGAAATGCACTCTTCACATCCATTTGATATAACTTGAATTTCTTGAAGGATGCATAGGCCAGGAACAATCTTATGGCTTCAAGTCTGGCAACAGGGGCAAAAGTTTCATCATAGTCTATGTATTCTTCTTGCCTATAGCCTTGAGCAACCAACCTAGCTTTGTTTCTTGTTATAGCACCATTCTCATCCATCTTGTTTCTGTACACCCATTTTGTTCCAATTACAGTGTGATCTCTGGGCCTTGGAACTAGAGTCCAAACTTTGCATCTTTCAAACTGATTAAGCTCTTCTTGCATTGCAATTACCCAACTTGGATCACTTAGAGCTTCATCTACCTTCTTCGGTTCCATCTGAGATAACAGAGCAGTTGAGAACAGACTGTGATTATCTCTGTGAGTCAAACTCCCTCTGGTTTGGACACCAGTACTGATAGGACCAATAACGTTGGCAGTTGGATGGTCTCTATGCTCATTAATTTCAGGAGGGAGGTTGTCTTGAACCACTATTTCTTGAATATTTTCCAGAGGAAGATCATCTTGATAATCATTGAAATCTTCATTGAAGGTTAGATTTGGAACTGGTTCAACAGTTTGAATGGGATCAGATGACAGCGGTTCAACAGTTACACCATCAGCGGTTTGAGTAGGTCCGGCTGAAGAACTGGATGTAGCGGTTTCAGTAGGATGGTTGTCAGTTGCTCTATGTCTAGTGCCTGTCTCAAAATCACTAAAATCATTAGCAACATTTGGAGCCATATGTGGCTCAAGGAGAGCATGTTCATAAAATGTAACATGGACTGACTCTACAATTTTTAATGATGTCTTATTGAAACAACGAAAAGCTTTGGAGTGTTTAGAATAACCAACAAAAATACCTTCATCGGCCTTAGAATCAAATTTACCTCGATGCTCTTTGCCATTGTACAAGATGTAGCACTTGCATCCAAATATCTTGAAGAAGGCAATGTTGGGTGATCTGCCTCTCCACAATTCATAAGGAGTCTTGTTGTGAACTTTGATGATGAGGGAGCGGTTCTGGGTGAAGCATGTAGTATTGACAGCTTCGGCCCAAAAGTATTTGGGAAGCTTGGCTTCTGCAATCATAGTCTTCCCGGCTTCAATCAAAGTTCTATTCTTTCTTTCCACTACTCCATTCTGTTGTGGAACTCCAGCGGCAGAGAAATTATGATCAATTCCATGATCATCACAATATTGGGTAACACCATTGTTTGTAAATTCGGTTCCATTATCTGAACGCACGGCAACAATGTCATCCAATTTCTGAGTTTGGAGCTGTCTAAAGAGAGCGGTTACGATGCCATAAGTATCATCTTTAGAGGCAATCATTTCCACCCATGTATATCTTGAATAATCATCAACCACCACAAGTGTATAGCGGTTTCCTCCTATACTGGCGGTTGGGACAGGTCCAAATAAATCCATGTGCAGCAGTTGCAAACAGCGGTTCGTTGAAGGCGCAGTTTTACTAGGAAATGACTGTTTGGGCTGCTTTCCAAGCTGGCATGCTTTACACTTTTCATCATGATGGTCAGCCACTTTGGGTAGTCCTTTTACTAGACCATCCCTGTGCAGTTTTGCTAGATACTTGAAGTTCAAGTGGCTGAGCCGCTTATGCCATAACCAGCTGCTTTCACTTATATTTTTGGCTACAAAACAGAGGTCAGCAATAGAAACAATATTGCTTAAATCAATTATATAAACATCACCTGTTCTGTTGCCAGTCAGTAGAGTGACTCCAGAGGAAGCATCTTTGATATAACAGCTAGTTGATGTGAAGATGCAGTTCATTCCTTTGTCACAAAACTGAGATATGGAGAGAAGGTTGTGCTTGAGTCCTTCTACTAGTGACACATTTTCAATAGTCACCTTTCCTCGTTTGATTGCTCCATATCCTACTGTTTCTCCTTTCTTGTTGTTACCAAACACTACTGGGGGACCTTTCATTTGGATGAAACTGCAGAGTAGTTCTGAATCTCCAGTCATGTGTCGTGAGCATCCACTATCCAAATACCAGAGATCCTTCTTCTTCTTAGCGGTTCCAGTCATAAAACATGAAATCTGAAAAATAAACATGAAAGGTTTTGGTCCCCCTTATTCCTTGGGTCCTAGGGTTAGCAGCTTTTTGGGACCCACACCTGTTTGACCTTAGGATTTTTACGTCCCTTGGCATTGGGTGTGAATCTTAAAAGACAATGACCAGCACTATGACCAAAGTCGGCACAAATAGAACAATGAATTAAGCCAGGTTGTGGTTGCGGTTTTACAAACCCATTACTGATCTTCGGTTTCTCATGTTTTACTGGGTCAGCGGTTTTGGCTTTAACAAAGTTAACCTTCTTGAGTTCCACCTTTCTCTTAGGTGCGGATTTAGGAAATATAACAGGATATTCCTTAAACCGACTAGGAGCGGTTTCATCACTCAATACTTCCTTGGTTGCCTCAGCCGCTGTGGATTTCTCTTTCCACTTTGGATCTCTCCCAGTCTGGTTTTTAGGATACTCATAGAAATAATTTTGCTTTTTAATTTCTTGTGTTGAGCCCTTTTTACCAGCATGATTTACCTTAGGAATTTCTTTGGTTTGTTCAGTTGGTTTCACACCACCATCAGTACAGAGACAAGGACACTTACACCCATCATCAGTTTTAAATCCCAATCCACTTTTCTCCTTAGAGAGAATTTGTGAATTAACGATTTGTTCCATGGTGACACCAGACTTAGTCCACACATCAGTCACTTTTTGAAGTTCATCCCTTTGTGCAGTAAGATCATGGATTCGGGTGTTAAGTACCTCGGTTCTGTCCTTAAGGTAGCGGTTTTCTTCCACAATAGAAGTTATCCCAACAATTTGGAGCTTGAGTTTTTCAATCTCCTCCTTATGGGACTTACACTCTTTTTGGGAATATTCAAGTTCCGCAGCCATTAATTTATATGCCTTTTTATGCACAGTATGTTGTTGACAAATAACATTAGCACGTTCAAGTACCTGGTCATCGTGGCTTTGTTCAGTTTGATCCTCAGGAGAGTAGTTTGGTGAAGTAGGAGTTTTGTCTTGTTTAGCTTCAGGAGTTCTTGATGAAACTGACTTCATTTGATGGAGTGGCAGTGGAAGGCTTTCGTCAATTTCAACTTTTTCTTCAAATCCCATTAGGCAAAGATTTGCAACTCCTTCATCTTCATCACTGTCATCTGTATCAGAACCCATCCATGTTAATGGTTGTTCTCCTTGTTCAGCAACCATTCCTCTTCTCTTGAAAAACTTCTTGTTGAACGGTTTCTTGGCAGGAGCGGCTTCATAGCGCGGTTTGGGACAACTGGAGGCAAAATGACCTGGTTGTCTGCAGTTGTAACAAACAAGATCATCTCTTTTCTTAGCATCAACTGCTTTGTTGAATCTGGTTGGAGGGACAAACTTTGCAGGGCCGCCTAACTGAGATTGAGCTCTGTTCTTTCTGAACTTGGTGTAGTTTTTCTCATAGAGAGCAAACTCATTATCATCCATGTCATCAAATTCAACTTGAGTAGAACTAGATGCTACACTTTGGGAATTTTGAGATGGAGTGTAGGATTGATGAGATTGTTGAGGTTGAGAATAGGGTTGATGATGTTGAGGGTAAGGTTGATGAGGCGGTTGGTAATACTCTGGAGGTGCGGTTTGAGAAATATATCTTGGAATATTTGGATCAAAAGAAGCGGTTTGTAAATGGGTATTAGATGCGGTTTGATGGTGATCTGGATTGTAAACTGGAGATGTGGCATTGTTGAAAGCGGCAAGAGAAAGAGACTTGAATCTGTTTTCGGTTTCATGAGCTTCCTCAAGGTTGAATTCAAATACCCTTAGCATGGCATAAAGATGACGAAGATCAAGAGCTTCCAGATCTTTGTTGTCTTCAATGTTGGTAGTTTTGATCAGCCATTTGCTACCAAGAGATTGCATGAATCTCATGTTCAGGTCAGTATTGGAATACTTGTGCCCTAGAGAGAAACATACATTGACGATTTCCATGAACCGCTCATAGCATTGGCGAAGAGATTCCTTCGGGCCTTTGACAAAGTAATCAAAGAGCCTTCTCTGTTGGTAGAGGCGATTCTTCTTGGTGTCGGCATCTCCTTCCAGAAAGTCAATGATGCCATCCCATGTTTCCTTTGCGGTATTGCAATCTAGAACCTTTGAGTGAGTTCTTAGATCAATAGCTGATACAAGCATGGACATAGCTCTACCATCAAAGTCCACATTGCGTTGATCAGTTTCGGTCCATTCAGCTTCCGGCTTCTTGATTTCCGCGGTTTGTCCAGCAGTACCTGCATCAGGATTAGCCTTCATCGGGACATAGGGTCCATTAACAATTGCAGTCCACAATCTGCGATCCTCAGATATCATGTGCTTCTTCATCCTATCTTTCCAGAAGATGAAACTATCTTCATTAAGAATAGGTAAGTGATTAGAGTTGGATGTCTGCATCATATGGGAGTTTATGTTTGCCATTGGATCAGCACCCAAGCGGTTAAGCTTGTAAAATAATTTTTGGTGGATAAGCTCTGATACCACTTGTTGGTCCCAAAGGGCAACAAGGGTATAGAACCGCTAGAGGGGGGGGGTGAATAGCGGTTTAAAATCTTTTTCGAAATACCCTTGAAAATCAACCAAGTACTTATCAGTTTAGTCTATTGCGGTTTAAAGCACTAGAACCGCTCAGATAAAATGCACAGCGGAGTTTTGCGGTTTTGGCCAAACTTAATTATAAAGAGTTGGGCGGTTTAAGAGGTTGAAAAAGGAATGATGCAACTGACAAGGCACAACTGAAGTATCACAAAAGTATGCAAATCATTTATCAAGTCATTTCACATGAAAGTAAATAAAGCTCATAAATATAAATGTAAATGACAAGACAGAAAATAAAGATCAAGGACACACAATTTGAAGAGGTTCGTTCTTAAAAGAACTACGTCCTCTACCTAGGTGGTTAGCCTAGGATTTTCTAATAGCTACTAGACTTGTATTGATTTAGAGGAGTTTTTACAAGATTACAAACGAATCTAAACTCTAAATAAACAATCTAACCTAACAATGCTATTATAACAACCTGTGTTTTCGAGGTATATAATCTATAAGAAAATATACTTCGGGTGTGTAGTATGGAAAGAAATCAAGAGCTCAAAATATCTAAGTGATGGTGGCAAAGAAGGACTTAAAACTTTCCTTGAAGGTTCATTACATATAGCATATAACACATTTATGAGCACATAATATAAACATGTTACACATCAAGTTTAGCCACTAAATTAATCCCATTAATTTAAGCATGATATTTATGTGTCATTAGTTTCTCTATAATTATGAGGATGAGACTATTTCAACTTCGGTTATTATCTCCAAATCAAGACAACAAGAAGTGCGGTCGAACTAAGCCATTAGGCAACCACAATCCCGCACTAATTCAAGAAACCAAGAAAGTAGTCCATGTGGCCGAAACTAAGCAATAGATGGTCTCGATGAACGTAGGCCAATTGCATTCACAATTCCACATGGATCTCCAATCATTGAATCAAGAACTTTGTTTCTCAATTTTAGCAATTATGAACTCTTCATAATTCTAACTTCGTTTTATCTTTGAAAAACTTTGATTGCGATCCAAAACTTGAACCAATCTAGGAATCACAAGACTAAAACAAATAGGAAAATAAAACCCCAAAATCCACACACAACCAACTACCCAAAACCCATTCCAGATCAACAAGTCTGGACTGGTTCTGTTACTGGTTTTGTCGAATTTATCGAAAATTCCATATTCAGATTTTAACCAAAATCAGAACAAATCTTGACCACCGAGCGCCCGCCTGCAAAGGACCAGGCGCCCGCTTGAATGGCCAGAATAGTATAGAATTTTAAAGTTCGAAAATTTTGCCTCAAAATTATTTTTCCCCGATTATTAAAACTTTGATCCAATCAAAAATCAATAATCGAAATAATTCAGAATCCACCATAATTTTTATTGCGATTGAATCGTGCGATTAAAGTTGGAAAAACAATAAACCACATAAAATCACAAAACACATAAACATCATATAATCCAACATTCATATCATTCTTGGCACATAAACAATTTATATACACACAACATGATCCAAGTATTGAATTAATCAACATGAACGGGGCTCTGATACCACTGTTGGGTTTCCAAGTAACATGCGCAGCGGAATATAGCAATTAAAATTTTAAGAAACCCAAAGCCATAGATCCGTTCATATGATTAAATCAAATACAACAAGATGAATAGAGGAATAACCAACCCTTGATGGCTATGAATTTTTCTCTTTGGTCTTGGTGGAGATCTTGAAGCTTTATCACGAACAAATCACGAACTTTGTAAGATGATAAAATTCACCATCTAGCGGTATCCACACTTCGAACGAATATCAAAGGAACTTCTTCGATCTTGGTTGCTAGACCAAATAATTGTAAAACACGCTTTCACAATTTAATAAAGAACTATATGGAATTTATTTTGTGAGTTATTTTGTTCCTCAATCAATGATATCTTAGAACAAAATAAAATCTCTCTCAAACTCTTTGAGACTCACAAAAGTACTAGTAAATATGGTCTGGCCGAATTGGGGTTTTTATACACAATTAAGACCTATTCCAAATAGGTAACTTGTGTCAAAAACCATTCCTAATCGAATTAGGAAATTTCAAACCGGCATACCGGACGCCCGCCTGGTCCTACCCAGGCGCCCGCTTGTTTGGGCAGAAAGTCCAATTCCTTTTCCGGCTTGTTTAGGCGCCCGCCTGGTGCAACCCAAGCGCCCGCTTGGTTGACCAGGAGGCCCAGAACTTTCCAGAAATTCCTTGGAGGTCCTCCGACCCTAAATACCAATATAGTCCTCTTATTTAAGATTCGTTCTATTGTGTGTGACCCTCTAGGATTATACTAAGTTGGCAATGGGCTCAAACATGATCCCATAAGATATGATTTGGTTCTAGCAAACCGTCATACCTACCCAAATAGTATAACTAGATACAAGTTCGCATTCCTTTAGAATATGTCACAATCCCTTTGTCCTCGATGTCATTGAACACAAGTCATGGTCAAACAGTCAACTTGTTTTGTTCAATACTTTCTCGATTCCGAATATGTTGATAATTCAAATGCTATTGATCCAATCAATCCATTTGAGTCCGGCCGAACATTTCATCAACATCATTCCTTCGAGGGGCCCAAGCTTGACATCTCTCCGTGGAGGGACAAATCCATTTAGCTTATTATTCTTCCAACGGGAATCCGATTATGCCAACCATACCCTTTATAACTACCGTGTTAAGGTAGCGTTTGAATATGTCAAACACAACGTTCATCAAGTGGAAGACTATAATAACTTCATGTCTAAGGATTCAAATGACATAACTAATATGAGATATATGTACGACTTGGACCATGACATAAATCTCATACATCGGGTCATGTCCAGTACCTTGTTCCAAACAAGTACCCATAAATCTAACATGATCATCCCATGATCATTTAGCCTTTATACTAGTGATTAACAAGTACTAGGGACGGGGATTATTATAAGTAAACATGAATAACAATAATAATCAAAACATCTCTTTATTGATATGAAATAAATGATAACAATTACAACGTTTATTAAACGTGCCTAGGGCACCACTACCAACAATCTCCCACTTGCCCTAGGCCCAATCTCCCATGTATCTAATACCCATGGACCTAACATGACCATCATGTTTAGCTTGTGGAAGTCCCTTTGTTAGCGGGTCCGCAATATTGTCATCAGTAGGTACTCTGCATATATTTACGTCTCCCCTATCAACGATCTCTCGAATGATATGAAAACGCCTAAGTATGTGTTTGGATTTTTGATGTGCTCTTGGTTCCTTTGCTTGAGCAATAGCACCATTATTATCGCAATAAAGGTCTATTGGATTAGCAATACTAGGAACCACTTCAAGTTCAGTTATGAACTTCTTAATCCAAACAGCTTCCTTTGCAGCATCCGATGCAGCAATATACTCAGCTTCTGTTGTAGAATCAGCGGTTGTACTTTGCTTGGAACTCTTCCAGCTTACAGCTCCACCATTTAACATAAACACAAAACCCGATTGCGATCGGCTATCATGTTTGTCGGTTTGGAAGCTTGCATCCGTGTAAGCATTTACAACGAGATCATCTTCCATTCCTCCATAGACCAAAAAGGAGTCTTTAGTTCTTCTCAAGTACTTAAGAATCGCTTTTACAGCTATCCAGTGATTTTCGCCAGGGTCGGATTGGTATCTACTTGTCATGCTCAAAGCATAAGATACATCCGGCCTAGTACAAATCATGGCATACATGATGGACCCAATTGCCGAAGCATATGGAACATCATTCATTTTCTCACGCTCATCGTTTGTCTTAGGACTTTGAGTCTTGCTTAGAGAAACTCCATGTAACACGAGCAAGGTGCCTCTCTTAGAATTTTCCATACGGAATCTTCTAATGACCTTGTCAATGTATGTACTTTGGCTTGAACCAAGTAGCCTCCTTGATCTATCTCTATAGATCTTAATGCCAACAATATATGCGGCTTTACCCATATCTTTCATTGCGAAGCACTTTCCTAACCAAGTCTTCACAGACTGAAGTGTAGGAATGTCGTTTCCAATGAGTAATATGTCATCCACGTATAAAATAAGGAATAGCACTATGCTCCCACTAATCTTCTTGTATACACAAGGCTCATCTTCGTTCTTGATGAAACCAAACTCTTTGACCGATTCATCAAAACGGAGATTCCAACTCCTAGAAGCTTGCTTCAATCCATAGATGGATCTCTGCAATTTGCTTACCTTAGAATCTTGTTCAAAACCTTCTGGTTGTGTCATATACACATCCTCTTGAATTTTTCCATTCAGGAAAGCGGTTTTGACGTCCATCTGCCATATTTCATAGTCATTATATGCGGCAATGGCAAGCAAAATTCTTATAGACTTGATCATTGCTACGGGTGAAAAGGTCTCATCATAGTCAATACCATGAACTTTCCTATAACCTTTCGCTACAAGCCTAGCTTTGTAAGTATGCACCTTCCCATCCATGTCAGTCTTCTTCTTGAAGACCCATTTGCATCCTATGGTTTTTACACCTTCGGGCGCATCAATCAAATTCCAAACTTGATTGTCTTGCATGGATTGCAATTCGGATTCCATGGCTCCAAGCCACTTGTCCGAATCAGGAGAAGACATCGCCTCTTGATAGGTTGACGGTTCATCATTCTCAATGATTTCTACCTCATTACTATCCGTTACGAGAAATCCATATCTCTCGGGCTCGGATCGTAACCTACTAGATCTGCGAGTTGCTTGTGTATTTTGAACAGGTTCCACAACTCCTTGTAGTTCTTGTTCTTGTTCCACTATTGGTTCAATGTTATTTTCTGGGTCTCGAATTTCTTCAAGATTTATTTTACTCCCACTGATTTCTTTGGAGAGAAACTCTTTCTCTAGAAAGACACCAGTTCGGACAACAAACACTTTGTTGTCCTCACGGTTGTAAAAGTAATATCCTCTAGTTTCCTTAGGATATCCCACGAAAATACATTTATCAGATTTGTGTGCAAGTTTGTCTGAGATAAGTCTTTTGACAAAAGCTTCGCAACCCCAAATCTTCATGAAAGACAGACAAGGCTTCTTTCCGCTCCACATCTCATATGGAGTCTTTTGAACCGATTTAGTTGGAACACGATTTAGTGTGAAAGCAGCGGTTTCTAGGGCGTAACCCCAAAAGGATATTGGAAGATCAACTTGACTCATCATTGATCGAACCATGTCTAACAAGGTCCGATTCCTCCTCTCGGACACACCATTCCATTGTGGTGTTCCGGGTGGAGTCAATTGTGAAACTATTCCACAATTCTTTAGATGATCATCAAATTCTTGACTCAAGTATTCTCCACCACGATCTGATCGAAGTGCCTTAATACTTTTGCCAAGTTGCTTTTCTACTTCATTTTGAAATATTCTAAATATCTCAAATGCTTCACTTTTATGTTTCATTAGGTAAACATACCCAAATCTACTATAATCATCAGTGAAGGTTATGAAGTATTGAAATCCTCCCTTAGCATTGCTACTTAATGGTCCGTATACATCGGAATGTATCAACCCCAATAAGTCGCTTGCCCTTTCACCTAGCTTGGTAAAAGGTGTCTTAGTCATTTTTCCAAGAAGACACGACTCACAAGTGTCATATGACTCGAGGTCACATGAACCTAAAAGTCCGTCCCCATGGAGTTTTGAGATACGCTTCTCATTAATATGACCAAGACGGCAATGCCACAAATAAGTATGATTTACATCATTAGGTTTAGATTTCTTATTTACATGATAGACATTGTCATTATTTTCATTCTTGACATCCAAGATATAAAGGCCATTAAATGAATTAGCAATACCATAAAGCACATCATTTAAATAAATAGAAAATTTCTTATTCTCAATAAGAAACTTAAAACCTTCATTATCCAAACAAGAAATTGAAATAATATTTCTGCTTAAATCCGGAACATAATAACAATTGTTCAAAACAAGAATTAATCCAGAAGGTAAAGTGACTTCATAAGTCCCTACGGCTAATGCAGCAACTCTTGCTCCATTCCCCACGCGTAGATCTACTTCACCTTCTTTAAGCAGTCTCCTATTCTTTAGTCCCTGCACATTTAGACAAATGTGAGAACCACATCCGGTATCCAATACCCAAGAATCAGTGGTAGAAAGGAGAATATCTATCATATAGATACCTGAAGTCGACGCAGCCTTGCTGCCCTTCTTCTTCTTTTGCTCTTCCAAGAAAGCCTTGCAATTACGTTTCCAATGACCAATTTCTTGACAATGGAAACAGATTGCATCTTTTTGTGAATCAGGTTTTGCCTCAGAAGCCTTGGCAACCTTTGCCTTGCTTATTTTGGGTTTGACAACTTTCTTACCCTTTCCTTTGGCACTAGCCTTCTTCCCATCATGAACCAAGAGCACGGGAGAACCTTTCTCCACAATTTTCATCTCTGCAGTTTTGAGCATCCCATGCAACTCAGAGAGATTCTTATCCATTCCATGCATGTTATAATTCATCACAAACTGATTATAACTTTTAGGCAATGAATTAAGAATGAGATCCGTGGCTAGCTCCAATGGAATTGGATAGCCAAGTTTCTCAAGGTGCTCTACATAACCTTTCATTTTAAGAAAGTGAGGACTCACTTGTTGCCCTTCATTCATTTTACAAGTAGTGAATGCAACAATGGTCTTGTACCTCTCTTGCCTAGCTTGCTCTTGAAACATGGTTCTCAACTCCACGCCTATCTCATAGGCTTCCAAATGTTCCAAACTTTGTTGGAGTTTTGAACACATAGCAGCAAGCATGAGACAACTTACATCTCTAGAATCATTACGATGTTTCTTGTAATTGTCTCTTTCTACCCTAGGGGCAGTAGGCAGTGGTTCAGCAGGGAGAGGCCCATCGAGAATGTGCAACTTATCTTCTTGCCTAAGAACGATTCTTATGCTTCGGATCCAATCCATAAAGTTAGTACCATTCTCTTCGAGCTTATCCTTCTCAAGGATTGATCGCAACGACATTGATTGAGTGTTATTAGTCATTATCTACAAATATGCAAAATTTCCAAAATTTAATAAGTACCGGTTTTCATTAAAGAGATAAATAATGTATTTTAAACAAAATACTCCCACTAAATTATATAACCTTCATATACATCCAATGTATAATATAATTTAATTGGGCTAAGATCCACGGAGGCGGACCGCTCAAAAACTAAATTAATTAGGTAGACAATCATGTCAATCATATCCCATATGATTCTTAGATCCTTTTATGAGATTCTTTGAGAAATCCAATTTCAAAAAGCATGTTTAATCTCATCTTTTGCCTAGGTCCAAAACTGTTTTGACGCCTAATTAAGTCCAACCATTTTAAACGCATAGGAACCATTCAATTTAATGCACCTTGCGGAGGCAAGCCCACATTAAATTAATGAACCTCATCTTGATCATACATGAATAAAATCAATGCACTTCGCGAAGGCGAACCCACATCAAAATCACCCATATATAAACAAGTGTTTAAATCATGGCATGGCAAAGAAAGACTTAAAACTTTCATTGAAGGTTCATTACATATAGCATATAACACATTTATGAGCACATAATATAAACATGTTACACATCAAGTTTAGCCACTAAATTAATCCCATTAATTTAAGCATGATATTTATGTGTCATTAGTTTCTCTATAATTATGAGGATGAGACTATTTCAACTTCGGTTATTATCTCCAAATCAAGACAACAAGAAGTGCGGTCGAACTAAGCCATTAGGCAACCACAATCCCGCACTAATTCAAGAAACCAAGAAAGTAGTCCATGTGGCCGAAACTAAGCAATAGATGGTCTCGATGAACGTAGGCCAATTGCATTCACAATTCCACATGGATCTCCAATCATTGAATCAAGAACTTTGTTTCTCAATTTTAGCAATTATGAACTCTTCATAATTCTAACTTCGTTTTATCTTTGAAACTTTGATTGCGATCAATTTTGGGAAACACAATCTCGATGAACGCAGATTAGCCATCCAAAACTTGAACCAATCTAGGAATCACAAGACTAAAACAAATAGGAAAATAAAACCCCAAAATCCACACACAAACCAACTACCCAAAACCCATTCCAGATCAACAAGTCTGGACTGGTTCTGTTACTGGTTTTGTCGAATTTATCGAAAATTCCATATTCAGATTTTAACCAAAATCAGAACAAATCTTGACCACCGAGCGCCCGCCTGCAAAGGACCAGGCGCCCGCTTGAATGGCCAGAATAGTATAGAATTTTAAAGTTCGAAAATTTTGCCTCAAAATTATTTTTCCCCGATTATTAAAACTTTGATCCAATCAAAAATCAATAATCGAAATAATTCAGAATCCACCATAATTTTTATTGCGATTGAATCGTGCGATTAAAGTTGGAAAAACAATAAACCACATAAAATCACAAAACACATAAACATCATATAATCCAATATTCATATCATGCTTGGCACATAAACAATTTATATACACACAACATGATCCAAGTATTGAATTAATCAACATGAACGGGGCTCTGATACCACTGTTGGGTTTCCAAGTAACATGCGCAGCGGAATATAGCAATTAAAATTTTAAGAAACCCAAAGCCATAGATCCGTTCATATGATTAAATCAAATACAACAAGATGAATAGAGGAATAACTAACCCTTGATGGCTATGAATTTTTCTCTTTGGTCTTGGTGGAGATCTTGAAGCTTTATCACGAACAAATCACGAACTTTGTAAGATGATAAAATTCACCATCTAGCGGTATCCACACTTCGAACGAATATCAAAGGAACTTCTTCGATCTTGGTTGCTAGACCAAATAATTGTAAAACACGCTTTCACAATTTAATAAAGAACTATATGGAATTTATTTTGTGAGTTATTTTGTTCCTCAATCAATGATATCTTAGAACAAAATAAAATCTCTCTCAAACTCTTTGAGACTCACAAAAGTACTAGTAAATATGGTCTGACCGAATTGGGGTTTTTATACACAATTAAGACCTATTCCAAACTCTTTGAGACTCACAAAAGCACTAGTAAATATGGTCTGGCCGAATTGGGGTTTTTATACACAATTAAGACCTATTCCAAATAGGGAACTTGTGTCAAAAACCATTCCTAATCAAATTAGGAAATTTCAAACCGGCATACCGGGCGCCCGCCTGGTCCTACCCAGGCGCCCGCTTGTTTGGGCAGAAAGTCCAATTCCTTTTCCGGCTTGTTTAGGCGCCCGCCTGGTGCAACCCAAGCGCCCGCTTGGTTGACCAGGAGGCCCAGAACTTTCCAGAAATTCCTTGGAGGTCCTCCGACCCTAAATACCAATATAGTCCTCTTATTTAAGATTCGTTCTATTGTGTGTGACCCTCTAGGATTATACTAAGTTGGCAATGGGCTCAAACATGATCCCATAAGATATGATTAGGTTCTAGCAAACCGTCATACCTACCCAAATAGTATAACTAGATACAAGTTCGCATTCCTTTAGAATATGTCACAATCCCTTTGTCCTCGATGTCATTGAACACAAGTCATGGTCAAACAGTCAACTTGTTTTGTTCAATACTTTCTCGATTTCGAATATGTTGATAATTCAAATGCTATTGATCCAATCAATCCATTTGAGTCCGGCCGAACATTTCATCAACATCATTCCTTCGAGTGGCCCAAGCTTGACATCTCTCCGTGGAGGGACAAATCCATTTAGCTTATTATTCTTCCAACGGGAATCCGATTATGCCAACCATACCCTTTATAACTACCGTGTTAAGGTAGCGTTTGAATATGTCAAACACAACGTTCATCAAGTGGAAGACTATAATAAATTCATGTCTAAGGATTCAAATGACATAACTAATATGAGATATATGTACGACATGGACCATGACATAAATCTCATACAGCGGGTCATGTCCAGTACCTTGTTCCAAACAAGTACCCATAAATCTAACATGATCATCCCATGATCATTTAGCCTTTATACTAGTGCTTAACAAGTACTAGGGACGGGGATTATTATAAGTAAACATGAACAACAATAATAATCAAAACATCTCTTTATTGATATAAAATAAATGATAACAATTACAACGTTTATTAAACGTGCCTAGGGCACCACTACCAACAGATACTGCGTGTTGATACTGCTCAGATTATTATATCCTTTCGGGTTGAACCTTGGCTCAGTATCCTTTGTTATGTGTTTATTTCAGTCTTATGTGCCGTATGAAGAGTTGGTCGTTATTACCAACCGGTATGGGACGGTTGGTGATAGGGAGCCTCTCTTGTTATGTGATATCTATTATTCAGTATGCTGTTATATGGTTCAGTTATTCGGTAGAGATGCATGATATTATGCCATGTAGCTGCATTAGTAACTTACTGAGATTTATCTCACCCCGTTATTTGTTTATTTGTTTTTCTTAGTTTTCAGGCAAGGAAGATCGTCAGTAAGGTACGACTTAGCGGGGATCTTTGAGAAGGTTGTTGCTTTTATGGGTAGTTGCTCTATTGAGCTTATGTATGTTTATTTTCGTGAGGACGATGGTTTTACTGGGCTATATAAACTATGTAAATTTGGGTAGATGAGTTTTTTGCCTGTAATATAGTGGTTGTTATTATTTTGGTGCCGGACTTTGTTGCCAGGCTTGTCTAGAGTTTTTCACAACTGTAGTTGGTTTGGTTGTTCAATAGTAAAGGCGGTTAGCCTATGGACATTTTTAGTATTCTGTTGTCGAGCAAGTGTAGTTCGTGTATTATTCAGGTTTATGTAATTTAGAATTTTCTGGTCGTTACATCATATGCAAGAGGTCTTGTGTTCGAATCTATTTAAAAAGTGCCGCAAATTAGCGGCACGTTTTTAAGGTGCCAGAAAGTATTCCTGACACCACTTTTTCTGGCACTTACAAAAGTGTCAGAAACAGCTTTTCCAGCAATTTTTTCACGTTTCGACACTTTTTAGAGTGCCGCTAAAAGTTATTTTTGTTGTAGTGGATCACCAGTAATCACCACTACTACCAACAATAGCCACCATTTTAGTGCCATCACAACCACCATCATCACCACCGTACGTCCAGTCACCATTACCACTAACACCACCACCACTATCATCTTCACTCACCACAACCACAATCACCACCACCACCATTACCACCACTCAAAAATACCACCACCATTACCCCTTTATCACCAATACCCCCACACCAAGTGCACCACCATCACCACTTCACCACCACAAATTTGGACACCGTTGAGGATTTAAGCTAAACATTAATTTATGTTTATTTAGGTGGTGAGTGGAGAGTGGTGGTATTGGTGATCATGATGATATTGGTCGTGGTAATGAGTCGTGATGTTAGTGGTGGCCGTGAAGTAGTGGTGAAGGTCCAAAATCCAAAATCCAAAACATCAAAAACATCAAAAATATGAAGAAAGGAGAGGATGCGTGAGAGAGAGATCCGCCATTACTGCTGTTTAAGAGAGTAGGCATACAATGCCCACCACCAACGCCTACATCAGACATGGGGGGAGGACGAAAAGATAGAGAGAGATGGATGAATGAGAGTGGGTGGCGGCATATGAAGGCGGGGATGGCGATCTTGGGTAAGGAAGGAATCAAAGAAGGAAGGTGGGTGAGGACAAATTGGCATGGTTACAGATTTGATTTGAAATTGTTAGAGAATGGAGAGGAAGGAGAAAAGGGAGGGGAGGCGAATTAGAAAAGGGATGGGGAGGCTGCTGGGAAATGTAGGATTTTTGAATGGGCCCTTGTCTTTTAGGTTTTAGATATTTTTCTTAGTATGGAAAGATCAAGGCCCAAGGTATCAAACTAACATGTAAACTGCACATGTATAGGTGACAGGCCGGGTACCCACGGGTTACCGGCATTTACCAAACCTGGACCCGAACCCGCCAAGCTTTGGAAACAGTTTACCAAACTTGCCCCATTCCGGGCCGATCAACTTTGGATTCGGGCCGGGTACGGATGAATTGCCGGCAGTGCCAAATCTAAGGTAATTCATATGAGTGTTAGTGCGCACCTATTTGTATAAATTAATGGTAGAGTGCTTGGATTTTAACATAATGTAGTCTTATCGTCGATAAATTTTGATGTCTTTTCGTATGATTAAAAATTTCAATTTCAAATTTGACCCCTTTTTGTTGAAGAATAGTATAGCACTAATTTATAATTTTGACCTACTTTTTTGTTTAATTTATATATTATTATGTAATTCTTCTGTCTCAAATTATTTGTAGTTTCAAGATTTATGAACCAAATTAAAAAAAAAAATTCAATATATATCAAATAGACTAAAGTATGTTTCGGATATTTAAAGTGCCTACCATTAGATGCTTTCACAATAATAGCTACCTAACGTAAATAAGAAATAATTGCAGTTTGACAAATTATAAAACTGCAAGTATTTTAAAAGACAAAAAGATTAAGCATTTTATATGTCTACTCCTTTTGTCCCGGAAAGATAGTCTCATTTTAACTTTTTATGGTCAAATAAAAATAAACTTTGACCAAACATTAGTGTCAATTCACAATGAAATTCTAAAAATTGTTATTGATAAATCACTGAATGATTTATCAATTACAGATTTAGAATTTCACTAGAATGATTAGATCGTCACTAATGGTTGGTCAAAGTTCTTTTTTGTTGACCATAAAAAATCAAAATGAGACTATCTTTCTGGGGGACAGAGGGAGTATAATACTCCGACCCCAATAAACTCTCTGGCTTCACTACTGGACAGATTTTAGGATTGGGTTGTCTTTTCTTCCTCTGATAATTAGCATTCTGGTCATCAATACTGGACCGTTACCAAGTAAAATGAAATGCGATCTGCAATTCATCATTTAACTTCACCTTTTTGTGCATGGCTCAACTGACAGTAGTATGCTTTCAGATAGAGTACACTGCATTTCTCACAGTAAATTATCTAACTGAGTTCATCTATTCATTGGACTTGTTACTGTCTGTAAAACTGAATTTTTCCGGTATAGCAATTGGAGAAAAAAAAAAAAAAAACCCTCGTGCCAAATCAGAATTTAAGCCCATAATAACCGCATATATATCCGAGATTATGACTATTTCCCAAGAACTCTATGAAATCTTGTGTTCAAGACAAGCTATTTTTTTTGCAACAAGTATGACTTTCTTTAACAACAAGAAAGAAAAATAATCATACTATGAACAGTCACTATGACCTATTTTGAGTATTTGTATTCATTCTTTCCTAAAATTGGCACACATGTACTTGTGGATGTCCATTGTTTCGCTTTCAGCTCACCAAAAGTTTCTCATCGTCGTTTCTCCCCTTAAATATCCTTTCACGTGCCTTTGGTGCCTGCATTACCAACAAATTAACAACCAACTTATCAGCTGTACGTAGTAATATGGCTTCACGGGCAAAAAAAAAAAATATACGTAGTATTCAAGTTTCTGAACCACACATATTTTTCTTTCTACTTGAATCAAGTATGTGAGTAATCTAATTCAGAATCCTGGCATGAAGTCGATATAGTGTCAAAACATCACATGGATCCACCATTTCCCTTGTTCATATTTGGTATACATTCGTATTGTCATGTGGCCCTAACTTCATCAAAAAGATATTAACAAAAGTAGAAAAAAAAAAACTAGCGAGAATTAACAAGATCTTTGCCTAGAGTCAAATATTTATTATGTTTCAAACCCATCAAGGCAAATCAAAAACCCATTATATAACACAAAGGAAAAACTTATGAAACCACACAAACTCCGAAACGAAACTATGATTTCAAATACAAATTATAGACGAATTTCAAAACCAAAATCAAACTTATACAACAGTTTTAACCTCTGTACCTTTTTAGTATAGAGGTTACAACTGCTTAAAAAACATGAGAGGTTAAAACTGAAGTTACACTACGCGGGTTAAAAATGTCAATTGGCCTATATTGAACTCAGAAAATGATTGAAGAAGTATTTGTGAATATTTAGAGTTGATATAAGAGGGAGGTTGAAAACCTGATTTTGCCAATCGGTTAGACATGCTACAACAGCAAGCAGAGACGTTTGGGTCGCTGATCCAACAATCAATCCAACCCATAAGCCCCTTCCATTAAAATGTGCAACGAAACCCAACACTAAAGCCACTGGAATTCCAGCAAGATAATAAGCCCCAATATTAATATACGCCCCAATGTGCTGCCAACCACACCCTCTAGCAACTCCTAAAAAAAGGAAGAAGATGTTATAGACAATTGCGTATTGAATTACATGAATGAAAAAAAAAAGATATATAAAAGAGGGTTAAGATAATAACCACATAAGATTGCTTGAAAACTGTCCACCATCACAGAGATGCAAACAAATGGAGTCATTACTTTGACATAGTCCAAAACTTCCTTCTCGTTACCAAATGTGTATCCCAGAACCGAATGAGAAGCGAACAAAGTTGTGCTTGCTATAAACACTTCTGCTAGTACAAGAACCATTGTAGCCCAGATAGCCATTACTGCTGCCCTGGGATTTCCTGCCCCTAATTCATTTGATACTCGTGTGCTGCAAAATCATAACACATACGTTAATCTAGTAACACCAAGTTTATGATGAAGTGACAGTACGAACTGTTCTTTAACTTACCTTGTTGCGGAGCTGAATGAATATGGAATGTAGTAGTGTAACGTAGAGATGGTTAGACTGTAGAAAGGTACAGGATGTCAAAAGAAATATATCCATGTTTAAAAAAAGGTATACTATAGACAGTTATTGTAATATCAGTGCAAAGAGACGTACCAAATCGATAGCACTGAAGTTTCAAGTTGAGGATTTGACATTAGTCCAGCGAGCAAAACAACTACTTCAAAACACCACCACTCGAGGCTATAATCATTGAGTAGTATTTCGTAATGTATTAGAGACTACAAGTATGAAAACTTGCTACGCTAAAGATAGATAAAGAATAGAAGACACACACACACATAAATATGTATATATATATATTACCAGATCATGACAGCAGAGGGAACTCCAAAGCGAAAAAACTCCCTTGTACTTTGGAAAATCTCCTCCGATGAGAAATAAATACGTGTCTTCTCACAGGCTGAAGAATAATTAACATAAAGCCCAAGCATGACGGCGTTCAATGTATATGATATACCAATAGCCAATGCCGCTCCAGCATTGCCTAATTCCAAAATAAAAACCAAAGCCCAACAAACAGGTATATGGAACAAAAGAGTTACAACTGAGGTCCATAACATTGGTAAGATCAAACTCTGAGATTGCAAGTAGCGGATTAGCAACTAAAGAATCGCGTAGGGAAATAGTGAAGGAATAAGCCAAACAGAAAATTTGCGAGCTTCGACCGAAATTAAAGGGTCTTGGCCTATCAAAATAAGTAGTTTGTCCATGAATATCCACATAAGAGCTACCTGTAGGCAAACCAAGAGGAGACTGATTATGCCACCAAAAGCATATGTTCCAAGTTTCTTGAACTGCCCTGCTCCATAAGCTTGTCCACACAGAGTATCCATGGCACTAGCCATTCCAAACTGTTTGGAGATAAAATTTTCAGTTAAAAATGGTAAGTCATTATACTCAGTGGCGGAGCCAGGAATATTTTTAAAGGGGGGCAAAATTTTTATATAGTATTTTTTTCATAATTCAAAGGGGGCAAAGTTATAATTATTAAAGGTGAAAGCAATATTGTCAAAAAATTCTAGTGCTAAATTGGCAACTATTGTTTACAATGCACAAGCTATTCCATAATTTTACTCATCTGTCTTTAATTTTGGGGAAAACTCCGTTTTTGTCCATCGTACTTTGGAGCGTGTTTCACTTTTAACATTGAACTTTATTTTTTTCATTTTTACCATCGCACTACAAACAATGGTGTCATTTTGTACCAAATTCGTTATTTTATTCTCAAATCTGTTTCATTTTTACCATCGTACTATAAACAATAGTGTCATTTTATACCCAATTTTGTTACAAAACGACACTATTGTTTGTAGTACGATGGTAAAAATGAAAAAAATAAAGTATGATGGTAAAAGTGAAACACAACCCAAAGTACGATGGGTCAAAAACGAAGTTTTCCCTTAATTTTGTGTCCATTATTATTATGAGGAACATTCAAAAACATTGAATTTTAAGATAATTTAGTAGCAAAGATATACTCCCTCTGTCCCACTTGAATAAGGATTCTTGTTCAATCTAATTATACTTTGACCAATAATTTGAAGAAAAATAATTATCTTAATGAAAATCTAAAAATAGTTATTGAATTTATTAGTAACCGTGATACGATAATAATTTTTACATTTTTATTAGCATCATTATTATCCTTCAAATTATAGTAAAATTATAATTAGATTGACCAAAAATCCTAATTCGATTGGGACGAAGAGGGTATATACTCCCTCCGTCCCACCTCACTTGAGACTTATTTCCATTTTGGTCCGTCCCACTTCACTTGAGACTCCTTAAAATGGTAATCTTTTTATAATTTTATATTCAATCTACCCCACCTACTCATTATCTCTCTTTATTTTCCACCACACAATTCATTCAACAACCTACTATTAACCCCACTCATTCTCTCTCTTCATTTTCTACCACACATTTTTCTTATTTTATTTTTTTTCTTAGTTATTGTGCCCTCATTTTAGGTCTCAAGTGAGTGGGACGGAGGGAGTATATATATACATATATATATATGTATACACACATATATATATATATATATACATATATAGGGTTGCGCTCCAATGAGAACCATTTAAAATGAGAACCGTGAGAACCAAGAATAACCGTTTGATTAAATACAAAATCAAGGGTCCAGATTATAGATACATTGAATACACTTGGATACAATTGCTAATTTTTAAAATACACATGGATACATTAGGCATTTAAGCTATTGTTTAGGTACTGTATGCAAGTGTATCCAATGTATCTATAATCTGGACCCTTGATTTTGATCCTAATCTAATGGTCATGATTGGTTCTCACGGTTCTCACACAATTGTGGTTATATATATATATATATATATTCATGCAGTCCATCTTATAAACTTTAAGGTTTGTGTATATATATTAGAATATTGTATTATTTTAGATGAAACTTCATTAAATAATAAAGATTTAGAAATAAATGGCATTTATTGAATTTTTTACTCCATCTGTTGTACTGGATAAAAAAAAACCAATAAACGTAATAGATAACACATATGTACATAGTTCACTAACAATGTGTTAGCTACATGCACGGGCAGAAGGAGAACATATTTTATTATGAAGACGAAATACAGATTAAATATTACAATCTGGTATAGAAATAATAGAATACATATAGTACTTTTATAACCACATTAGTTAGCGTTATAACCACGTTAGTTAGCGTACTGCACCACTCAAGGCCTCCGAACACCATCGGCTCCAAGGCACTTCAAGACCTCAATATGCAGATTTTGAGAGAGCAAAAGTTGTACGCCAAATTCAAGAAGTGTGAGTTTTGGCTTGAGAAAGTGGCATTCTTAGGGCATGTGGTGTCAAGGGATAGAATTGTTGTGGATCCAACAAAAATAGAAGCAATCGTGAATTGGGAAAGACCGACCACAGTTAGTGAGATAAGGAGTTTCTTAGGTTTGGCTGGCTACTATAGGAGATTCGTAGAAGGTTTCTCAAAGTTGTCAGTTCCGTTAACAAAATTGACTCATAAAGGAGCTAAGTTTGTTTGGTTAGAAGAGTGTGAGAAAAGCTTTGAAGAATTGAAGCGACGATTGGTGTCCGCACCAGTTCTAGCCTTACCATCAGGTTCGGATGGATTTGTGATCTATAGTGATGCTTCGCTTAAAGGATTAGGCTGCGTGTTGATGCAAAATGATAAGGTTATAGCTTATGCATCTAGGCAATTGAAGAATCATGAGAAGAACTATCCAACGCATGATTTGGAATTAGCTGCAGTGGTGTTTGCTTTAAAGATATGGAGGCACTACTTGTATGGGGTGACATGTCAGATCTACACGGATCACAAGAGTTAAGTATATTTTCACCCAGAAGGAGCTTAATATGAGGCAAAGAAGATGGCTGGAATTGTTAAAAGATTATGATTGTATGATTTTATACCACCATGGAAAAGCTAATAAGGTGGCAGATGCGTTGAGTCGGAAGAATCGTGGAACGAGTTGGGACGGTAGCTTACAAGTTAGCTTTACCGCCTGTGCTAGCTGGAGTGCATAATGTGTTTCATATATCAAGGTTAAGGAAGAACATTTCTGATCCGAGTCATGTGATCGAGTATAAGCAACTCAGAGTTCGTGCCGATTTGAGCTATGATGAGGAGCCTGTGAAGATTGTAAATCGGAAGGATCAGATACTGAGGAAAAGAGTGATTCCCTATGTGAAAGTGTAGTGGAGCAACCATACGGAAAGAGAAGCTACGTGGGAGCTCGAGAGCGAGATGCGAGAGGGGTATCCCGCCCTGTTTTCTAATTAAAGTACGTTTAGTTTGGTGGACCAAACTCTTTTAAGGAGGAAAGAATGTAATACCCGGCCCTCCCCCTTTTAATTTATTTTGGACTCTTTAATCATTATGTGGGCCGAGTCATTAAAGAAGTATTGGAGTTTAGTTATTAAGTCAAAATAGAAAAGCTCATGTCTTTATTTTAATTGGAGAAAGAATCCTTTTGGGGTTAGGAGTTGAAAACCCTTTTACTATATAAATCTCTCTAGAATACCCTAGCCTCTTTGTTGTCAATCAAGAAAAAAAATCACAAGAAAAAGAGAGAGAGAGAGAGAGGCGGGCAGAGAGAAAGAACTCGGAAGAAGGAGGGAGAAAGAAGGGGAAAAGGTGTTCATCGAAGGTACTCCCCAATCCCCCTAATCTTTTCTCTTCATTAAATCACTAAGTTTAATGATTTAGAACCCTAAGAATAATATGATCAACTAGGGTTTGGTTGATTAGGGTTTTAAGAATGAAGATGGTGTGTGGGTATGCATACGTGATGTGTGTGTGCGTGCACTGTGCAGTGTGTGTTTGTGCGCTGTGTGTGTGTGTGTGTGCGTATGTGTGTGTGTTGTGTGTGCTGTGTTGGTGTGTGCAGCGTGTGTGTGGGGGGGGGGGGGCGTTCCGTGTGTGTAGGCAGTGTGTGTGTGCGCAGTATGTGTGTGTTGTGTGTGCATGTGTGCGTGTGGTTGTGTGTGTGCTGTGAATAGTGTATTTAGTGTGTGTAATTGAATATTAGAAAATAATGATGGGAATTGAAGATGTAAAACCCTAGGGGTATTTTGGGTGAAACCCTAGGGGAACTTTGGTAAATTTAAATGGGTAGTATGTGAAACCCTAGAATGGTAGTTAACCCTAGAAGGAGTTAAAAGAAGATTAACTCGTAGGTTAACGAAATAAGTAAAGTATGTTGGGACGAAAAGTAAATAGTGATTACTTTGTCTAAGAGTATTATTTTGCATGACTGTAGATTCGTGCACGTGGTTTTGCAAAGAGAAGTACGCAAGCCAAGGTAAGGGATTACGTTCCTAGTATTTTTGAGTTTCATCCTTTGAAATAGGATCCTTATATTCCTTCTAAAGTATAGCTACCAAGTGGTCGGTAGTATTTGAACTTCTACGTAATGAACGTCTTTTGGAATGATCTTACCCTTGATATGTGTTGTTCAATGGGTATCTAAAGTGATTGAATTGTGTTATGTGTTCTTGTACCTTCGAACATTTGAATGAATATTGTTGTATCTAAATGAAACAGGTGCAGTTAGCTTTGTCTGATTGGAAAGGACTTAGCAGGAATTAGTCTGATTGAAAAGGACTAAATGAAAACTGTCTAGTTTGATTGAAAAGAACTTAGACACTTATATGCTATTTGATGAAGTAGGTTAATGATTATGATCTAATTTAATAAGGGAGCACCCTGAAAAGGTGTAAGGTCTCTTATTCTCATAACACTCTGAAAAAGGTGTAAACATCCTGAAAAAGTGTATTGTTACTATGGAATTGACGAACTTGTGATAGTGTCACAATTTCTTTAAGTGTTCGTAACTATATTTTGAGATTGTACAGTTAAGTTATTGATGATTAGCCTTTCATTGAAGGTATTGTTTGGCTCCGTTCTTTCGGTCATCTCTTCTTAGTACCCGGAGAGATCCCGTATGAACTTACTGAGCATTGTTTGCTCACCCCTTTCTTATATATTTTTCCCCAGGTAAAGTGTAGAGGGAATGGATAGATCGCAAGGAAAGGCGGTATGGATTTATTGAAGTATTTAAGACAGTTATTTTATAGTTATTTTTAGAGTTAGTGACATGTACTAGCCGTTAAGTTTGAAAGATAGTTATGCTTCCGCACTATTTTGAATTATGGTTAGATGGTACTAGCCGTTACATTAAATGTTGGGTTTTGAATTGTGTTGACGTTTGGGATTCCCCTGGTTTTTGGATAGTTATTATTTAATTTAAAGACTATTTTATTATTGGAAAGTTTGGGGGTGTTAAACGAGGAGCCCGTATGACTGTTGTGTTTGTCACAAAAGGTTGGTAGATGGTTCGACCATCTATTTGGTTCTTTGTGTTGGCGATATCTTGATAGCAACAATAAAGAAGTCAGAGATTCAGAAATTGAAGGGTCTATTGTTGTCTGAGTTTAAGATGAAGGATTTGGGTCTGCGAAGAAAATTCTGGTTATAGAGATCTATAGAGACATGGCCAAACATAAACTATTCTTATCCCAGAAAGATTACAACAAGAATGTTTTAGAGAGGTTTGGTATGTCTACAGCTAAGCCTATAGATATAAGTACAGTGGATGCACGGTTGTCGATCGCGTTCGCACCTACGTCGATTGAGGAGAAAGAGTATACGGCTCGATTACCATATGCTAGTGTAGTTGGTAGTTTGATGTATGCTATGGTTTGCACTAGGTCGGATCTTGAACAGGTGGTTAGTGTGGTTAGCCGGTTCATGGGGAATCCGGGTAAAGAGCACTGGTAGGCAGTGAAGAGGATCTTTAGGTACCTTAGGGGTACTTGTGATGTTAGCCTCATTTATGGAGGTGGTACCGATTGTGCAGTCGAGGGTTTCTCTGATTTAGATTATTCTGGGGATGTGAACACGAGAACATCAATGACCGGATATGTATTTACTCTTAGTGGGTCAGTTGTCAGTTGGAAGACTACTTTGCAGTCCACGGTGACTTTGTTAACAACAGAAGTAAAGTACATGGCATAGACAGAAGCTGCTAAGGAATGAATATGGTTGAAGGGGATGATCAGCGATCTTGGGTTACGTCAAGATCAGGCTATTGTTTATTGCGATAGTTTGAGCGCAATTTGCTTAGCCAAGGATCAAGTTCATCATGAGAGGAACAATCACATTGATGTGAGGTATCATTTCCTATGGAATGAGAAACGAATTAAGTTGAATGTTCGCAGCTGTTACACAACAAATGAGCTAGGCGAGAGATCAAGTTGTTGTCTGGGAGATTCAAAGTCAAGCTGAAGATTGTTGAGATAATGATTTGAAGTTCGGATGCTAACTTAGAGAATGGCACAACACAGATTTTATGATTCCGGGACAGAGGAGCAACTGCATGGCCGTGCCTTATGGGTTGCACGGTCGTGCAGCGGGACACGGTCGTGCATGATCAGCAACTCGGTCGTTGCACATAAAGTATGGTTTTTGGGTCGAAGACGAGCACGACCGTGCCAAGTAAAGGGCATATCCGTGCAGACCAAGTTGGGTCTGGTGGGCCTAGGCGCCAGCTGAGAACACGCGTGGGAAAAATAAAGTCCTTTAGGAATTTAATTACCTACTTATTCCATCTTCAGGGTTAGAACTTTGATTAGTATAAATAGACTAGTCATCCTAGCACAAAATCATCAGAACAAAAATCTAATTGCTCAGAAAAAATCCAGATCTAAATCTAAGGGATTGCACAGTTAGTAATTTTCTGATCAAAATTCGTGGAAGGTAGATTAAGGTGATCTTGTAATTGTTTATCTAGTTTGATAATAATATTCTCTACCCCCTGGACGTAACCAAGTTGGTGAACCACGTAAATCTTGTGTTCTTGTGTTTGATTATTTTCTTGTTTCGCAATCAATTCTTGTTTATTGCTCTAACACATAGATTAATTTACCTTAACCTTAAGTATGATTAGACATCTATAATGGTAGTGTTTTTTTAAATTGGTTTTTTGTGATTCTTACATGCCAAGTCAACAAAAAAAGAAGCTTAAAGTTCCTTCGACAACGGTAGAACTCTTAAAATTTAATAACCAACCTGGGAATTGATGAAGATTAAAGAAATACTCATAGAAAAAGCTCTTTTCTAAAAAGAGTTTTAAAGAGCTCTTTCGGTTTCTCCACAATGATAAAAAGCTTCAAAGAGCTTTTTCACAAAAAAAAAAAAAAAAAAAAAAAAAAGCTCGTATTATGAATCCTAGTAACACAAAAATACATAAAAGACAATGAACCACAAAAAGAGTCACTTGTCACTTATCGAAAACCATGTACCTTACCAATTGTTGTTTAGATTACAATGTAGCGGGGCAAACACATGGGTTTTTATTTTGAACTCCCTCAATTATATATTCTCTCGTCTCAATTTAAGCTTTTGTAAGTCAAGTGAATGAAAAGTAAGTTAAGTAACTAACAGTTGTATTGTAATTTTATAAAATTAGGAAGAAACATTAGCTCAACTATTCATTATTTGTCACTAATGAAATAAAGTAAAGAAAAAAAATTTACTCCCTTTGTCTCATTTGAAATTACAAATTGTTGACTAAATTGTCAATTAAATTATATTTTGACCAACAACATGTAAAAATATAATAATTATATTAAAAATTTAAAAATTGTTAATAATACTATTTTTAATGGTGAATCAATAACAATTTTTAGATTTACATTGAAATTATTATATTTTCTATACTTTTATGGTCAAATGCAATTAAGTGGACAATTTTGTCAACATTTTATAATTTCAAATCGGATGGGGTGAGTATACTAATGGAACTGACTGGAAAAAAAATACTCCCTCGTCTCAGTTTAAAGTTGTTACTTTCGTTTTTAGTCTTTCTTAAACTAAAATTTTTAGTTGTTTTATTACCTAAAATAGATAAGGGGATCCACTTGTCATCTCAAAATAAAAATTCCTTTCCCACTTTCTTTTTACTGCTTCACTTTTCATGGTCATAATATATTTTTAAAAAATTATTCTTCGTGCAAAATAAAACTAAAAACTTTAAAAAGTGAGACTGAGGAAGTAATAATGTTAAATTGAGCCGGAGTAGGTAAGACTTTAGTGAAGAGATAACATGATGAGATGACGGAAATAGTAATATCAGCCATCATAGCCGGGTCAACCTACTCCCTTTCTACATCTGTAATGAATTCAAACTTTGCGATTAGACACTGTATTATGTACTACCTCCGTCCCGTCCGACTTAGGATTTTTGGTTCAGACACGGGAATTAAGGAAAATTATTATTTTAAGAGGAACGAGAATGAGTGGAGGAAGTGTTGTGAGTATAAAACTAAAGTATGAGAGAATGAGTGGGAGGAATAGTAAAAAGATTGTTGTTGTGAGTATGACAAGTGGGTCCTATTAAATTAAAAAGTAGTATAACCTTTTCATTTTGGGCCGTCCTAAGTCGTCGAGTGGGACGCCCAAAATAGAAAATCGTCCTAAGTCGAGCGGGACAGAGAGTATTAACTAGTACCCACGTGAACCTTATAGAAAGACAAGTTGTAATTGCCGGTTCGTGTAACGCTATTTAATGCCCCATTATTTACATGACAGGGGCTGTTACCGGCTACACCGCAATGCATCCCCACCATTTAAATAAAAGACATAAATGTATAATAAATCTGCTACTTGCAAGTAAATCCTAGATAGACAAGTTATAATTGCATTAAAAAAATCATGCCAGAAATTGTGTTGTTTTTTTTTTATTAAATCTTTAAATTACAACACTGCTCTTACACCTCTTAAAATTTATTCAATTCAATTTAAGTAAAGTATAAATGCATTAATAAAATGGATATATAGTGAGACCAAAATGGAAATCTTACCAGAAGGCTGAAGCCGGTAACATTAGTGAGAGAGGTGGCGACGGCGGTGCCGGCGAGTTCGAGTTCTCCGAGATGGCCCACCATTGACATAGATGCAACCCTCAATAGGTTCTGTGAGACAGTCACCACCACCATCGGCAAAGCTATGTAACACACCTTCTTTAGCTCCTCCACCAGCAACCTCCATGTTGACTTCGTTGATGCCAAGCTATTTTCTCTCTCATTCTTCTCACTCACTAGAAGCGACTCCTCCATATATAACTGCTCTCTCTCTCTCTCTCTCTCTCTCTCTCTCTCTCTCGTACGTCACTTGTATTTATATGTTAGTTCCCCCAAAAACAAAGAACGAGAGGAGGGAGCAGTGGCGGAGCCAGGAATTTAAGGAAGGGGGCAAGGAATTTTAGCGCAAAGGAATGATGAACGGGGTTCGTGTTGGAATAGAGGACCAATCGGTTCTAGACTTCGGAGAAAAAGGAAGAAATTCGTCGGAGTGAACTGACACTCTGGGCGGCCGCCCAGGGTGATGGTGGGCGACCGCCCACTTGATCAGTTTGAAATCATCAGCGGAGTCCAAGAGTGGGCGACCGCCCATAGGAAAAGTGGGCGCCCGCCCACATGTCGGGACAGGTTTTTTGCTGAGTCGTTTTTGGGCCAAATTTTGGGTTCCTTTGTCCATCTAGGGTTAGGTTTTCATTCTTGGTTGTATATTTAAGTAAAGTTCCGCCCCTAAACTCATTGTAACTTCATACAAACATAGTATAGTGCAAGATCCTGGCTTGGTAGTGCCCCCAGACGTAGTCAAACATATTGACGAACTGGGTTAACAATTTATGTGTCTTTTCTTGTACTTTATTTCTTGTGCTTGTTTGTGGTGCCATTATTTTCTTGGGATATTGCTTGGGTGTTGGAGGGTCAATTCCACAACAACTGGTATCAGAGCTCTGGTTTATCGTTCCGGGTTATAGGGCGATTAGAGTTTGTTCCAGCAATCAAGAATGGGCAAGGATAAACAAGCGGTGGAGAAATTCGATGGGTCTGACTACGGGTTTTGGAGGATGCAAATAAAGGATCTCTTGTACAACAAAGATCTCTATAAGCCTCTAAAGGGAGTCAAGCCGGAAGGAGAAAAGCAGGAAGATTAAGATCTAATGGATCCGAAAGCCCTAGGGGTGGTTAGATCTACTTTGTCAAAGTGGATCGCGAAGACTACTAAGAAGGCAAAAACCACAAAGGAGCTATTGGATTATCTTACTGAGAGATTTGAAACTCCATCTGCTGCAACCAAGGTTGATTTGATACGCAAGATGGGTAGTCTCAAGATGCAAGAGGGAGGATCCTTAGCTAAACACATCGATGAGTTTATGGATGTTATAGACTCATTGACTGCGTTGGATATTACGTTTGATGATGAGGTTCATGCGTGTTTGTTGCTAGTGTCTTTACCAGGAAGTTGGAGCGGAACGGTGATAGCGATCAATGCTTCAGCGGGTAAGAACAAATTGAAGTATGATGATGTTAAAGACTTTCTGTTGGGCGAGGAAAATCGTTTGAAGAAATTGGGGACATCGTCTACTTCGGGATCGGCCTTAGCTACTACTAGCAGGTGAAGGCCGGGTACTAGCAATAAAGAGAGAACTGAATCAAGGGAAAACATAGTGGGTGGTAAGGGCAAGGCCGTGGAGATCAGAGACAAACCAAGGGTCGCGAAAGGATCGGTTCAATGCTATCATTGTAAGGAGTTAGGACACTACAAGAAGGATTGTCCCATGCGAAGGGATAAATCGGCGAATGTGATAATCGAAGGTGAAGATGTACTGGTTCTAAGTGTTAGTAGTGCGCTAGAATCATGGGTGCTGGATTCGGGGGCATCATTCCACTCATGCGGGCATGCAAAGGAGATGGAAAATTATACTTCCGGTGATTTCGGTATGGTCTATCTGGCGGATGGCGAGCCTTTGGAAATCAAGGGGAAGAGGGATGTCAGAATAGGAGCATCGGACGGAAACTTCTTACATCTACACGGGGTCAGACACATTCCGGGTTTGAAAAAGAACCTGCTATCAGTTGGGCAGTTGGATGAAGAAGGTTACAAGGTAACTTTTGGCTGCAGGAACTGGGTTATTACCACGGAGGATTCTGAGATCGCTCGGGGTAATAAAGAAGGGACATTGTATTTGGCGAATAACACCAATGATAGTATCAAGGTGGCGTCAGCCAAAGGTGATACAGACTTGTGGCACTGTCGATTAGGTCACATGAGTGAGAAGGGGATGAAGGTACTTTGCTCAAAGGGAAGACTACCGGGTTTGAAGACAGTCGACGTGGGGATCTGCGAAGATTGTGTGTTTGGCAAACAGGCGAGGAGTAATTTCTCGAGGACATGTAGGACTTTGAGGGAAGCAAAGTTGGAACTGGTTCACACGGATTTGTGGGGGCCGGCCCTGTTAACTTCTCTGGGTGGTGCGTCTTATTACATGTCTTTTATTGATGATTCGACAAGGAAAGTCTGGGTTTATTTCTTGAAACACAAAGATGAGGCATTCGAGGTGTTTAAGAAATGGAAGGCTTTGGTGGAGAATCAGACGGGTCTTAAGCTTAAATGTTTGAGATCAGATAATGGTGGGGAGTATGAGCTTGGGGAGTTCAAGGAATATTGTGCAGCGAATGGCATTCGCATGGAGAAGACTCCAAAGGGCACACCACAACACAATGGGGTTGCAGAGAGGATGAACAGGACATTGAACGAGCGGGCTAGAAGTATGAGGTTGAAGTGTGGACTTCCGAAGACGTTCTGGGCATATGCGGTTGACACGGCGGCTTTCTTGATCAATCGGGGACCATCGGTACTATTGGGGAATGAAATTCCAGAGGAAGCATGGAGTGGAAAGCAGGTAAATCTGTCTTTTCTTCGCATATTTGGCTGCGTTTCATATGTTCATATAGACTCTGTTGATAGAACTAAATTAGATGCTAAATCTGTAAAATGTACGTTCATTGGTTATGGCGGGGATGACTTCGGGTATAAGTTTTGGGATGACCAAAATCATAAGGTTATTCGTAGTCGAGATGTTGTATTCAATGAACAGGTATTGTACAAAGACAGAAAGGGGGCATCTGAAGGGGTTAGTTCGGAACCAGAATTTGTTGAGGTGGATATTCCAAATTCGGGTGGGAGCAGGACAGTTCTTGATGACCAAGGTCAGGGGGGTCACTGAAGATGAACCACATACTCCAGAACCGGATATCCCGCTGCGTAGATCCAGCAGATTGCATGGATCACCTGAAAGGTATCTCCTTCAAATTACTATTTGTTGTTGACAGATATTGGTGAGCCAGAATGTTATGCGGAGGCTGTTCGTAGTGCACTTTGTGATAAGTGGAAAGCTGCGATGGATGATGAGATGGACTCATTGAAGGCCAACAAAACTTGGGAGTTGATTAAACTACCAAAAGGGAAGAAGGCATTGCATAACAAGTGGGTTTACAGAATCAAGGAGGAAGCAAACGACAGTAAACGTTACAAGGCAGGGTTGGTTGTAAAAGGGTTTCAGCAGAAATACGGTATTGACTACACCGAGGTATTCACTCCTGTTGTGAAGATGACCACTATCAGAATGGTTCTGGGTATAGTAGTGGCAGATAATTTGCTGCTGGAACAGATGGATGTAAAGACGGACTTTCTTCATGGGGATTTGGAGGAAGAAATTTACATGGTACAACTAGAGGGTTACTTGTCTAAGGGTAACGAGGAGCTGGTTTGCAGATTGACTAAGAGCTTGTATGGCCTTAAACAAGCTCCTAGGCAGTGGTACAGAAAGTTCGATGGATTCATGAACGATATTGATTTTATCAGATGTGAGGCAGATCATTGTTGCTACTTCAAGAACACGGACAACGGGTACATAATCTTGCTGTTATATGTGGATGACATGCTAATAGCGGGCTCTAGCAGTAGAGAGGTAAACAGATTGAAGGTTCAGTTGTCCAAACTGTTCGAGATGAAGGATTTGGGGGAGGCCAGAAAAATCTTGGGCATGCGGATTGACCGGGATAGGGAGTCGGATAAGTTGGTTCTTTCACAAGCAGAATACGTTGAGAAAGTCTTGGCAAGGTTTTGCATAGAAGAGGTGAAGCCAACAGGGACACCATTGGGTATGTACTTCAAGCTATCCGAGAAGGACTCACCTAAGGGTAAGGAAGAGCGTGACAAGATGGAGAGGACTCCATATGCTTCGGCAGTGGGGAGTCTAATGTATCCAATGGTGTGTACAAGGCCGGACATTACACATGCGGTGGGAGTAGTCAGCCGGTACATGGGCAATCCAGGGAAGCAACATTGGGAAGCGGTCAAACGGATCATGCGTTACTTAAAAGGTACTGCTGGTAAGGCTCTATGTTTCTCAAGCGAGGAGGTTGTGTTAGCGGGTTATGTTGATGCGGATTTGGCATCAAGCGATCTAGACAAGAGGAGAAGTACTACGGGTTATGTTTTCACATTGGGTGGTACGGCTATCTCCTGGGCTTCTAAATTGCAGAAGATCGTGGCTTAGTCGACTGCGGAAGCAGAATATGTGGCAGTGACAGAGGCAAGCAAAGTGATGGTATGGTTGCAGAACTTCTTGGGTGAACTTGGGAAGACGTGAAGTGGTAATGCTCTCTACAGTGACAGTCAGAGTGCAATTCATTTGGCTAGGAATCCGGCGTTTCATTCTAGGACGAAGCACATTGAGCTGAGGTTTCACTACATCAGGCATCTCTTGGAAAGGAAGATCTTAAGGCTGGAGAAGATATTGGGATCGGAGAACCCAGCTGACATGTTAACCAAGGTGGTAAACCTTGATAAATTGATGCTATGTATAGCTTCAATGGGGCTTGGAGAATAGGAGAGGGGGATGGCACTACCATGATCGAGGAGAGCACTAGGACGACACCAAGGATGAGTTAAAGAACAGATACGGGGCTTATATATGCGGTTGATCTCTAGGTGGGAGATTGTTGGAATAGAGGACCAACCGGTACTAGACTTCGGAGAAAAAGGAAGAAATTCGTCGGAGTGGACTGACACTCTAGGCGGCCGCCCAGGGTGATGGTGGGCGACCGCCCACTTGATCAGTTTGAAATCATCAGTGGAGTCCAAGAGTGGGCGACCGCCCATAGGCAAAGTGGGCACCCGCCCACATGTCGGGACATGTTTTTTGCTGAGTCGTTTTTGGGCCAAATTTCGGGTTCCTTTGTCCATCTAGGGTTAGGTTTCCATTCTTGGTTGTATATTTAAGTAAAGTTCCGCCCATAAACTCATTGTAAGTTCATACAAATATATTATAGTGCAAGATCCTGGCTTGGTAGTGCCCCCAGACGTAGTCAAACATATTGACGAACTGGGTTAACAATTTCTATGTCTTTTCAAGTTGGACAGAAGTAGTAAAATGCATAGATGTAAGGATTTTAGGCCCTAACACAATTGTTAGATTGATAAAGATGAAAGCACAAAATAGAAAAATAGCAAGAACGAAACAAAATTGAAAAATAGATGAACACAAGAGATTTTACGTGGTTCACCAACTTGGCCACGTCCACGGGCGACGGAGAATCAATTCACTATAACAATCAAGAGTACAAGGAGAGACAAGGTGAAAACCAATCACACAATCTCTCAATATAGTGAAACCCTAGCTTTTTCTATCTCTCTCTCACTCAAGGGTATGATGGCACAAAAGACTTATACAAGGGTTTTATTATTTACCCTAAAAACAGCCGTCTCAGCCTAGCCCGTCATTGTGGGCGAGCGCCCAGAACCCAAGTGGGCGACTGCCCACAATATCAGAATGTCGGACCTTTGGAAAAACAATGTGGGCGAGCGCCCAGGTCAATAGTGGGCTAGCGCCCAAAGCCCTGTCTGCGTTTTCTTGCCCAAAAACAATTGAGAGTCACCCAACATGTAACGCCCATCCTATTTCTTGTTAAATATTTGACCTACTTGCTAAATACTTGAACTTGCATATTATGTGCTAGTTTTACTTGGGTTAATTTCTTAACTGCTTTAGAATATTAAGGTGGTTAAATTTCTAGTTTTGACTTTTGGGTCATTTGTGAAAATTTGGACTTTAGGGGCCTTTTTGTTAAAAGTGAAACTTGAGGGTCCTAAATGTCATTCTTGGATACTTGAATGTATATCTAGTTTTGGTTTGCCTGAGAAAGGCATTTCACCCAAATCATTCTCGTTGTTTCCTCTGTTTCATAAGCTAGGGTTAGGATTTTACCTTATTCTCGACTCCTCGAGCTTAATTATCCCTCCGTTCTTGATTCTGATCCCGGATAAATATTCGTGGTGTTGAATAGAGCGTTCCAGGCCGAACAGAAAATTATTTGGGAAACTTTGATTTTTGACTAGGTAAGTTATTAGCTCCCCCTTGCTTGTAATAACATGCATAAATGTTATTCTTGATACTTGTGAATGTTAATTTCGTGTTTGTGATGATTTTTGTGGTACTTGTAATTGTGGGACAAAGGGAGTAAAACTCTATTGTGTAAAAATAATGAAAGAAATGAAAGTATGGGTTTTGAACTTGTTTGTGCATCCTGGGTTGTTAAATGTTAGTAAAAAGTTACTCCTACGCTTGGGGACGGAGAATTTTAGGCCTGGAAAGAAATTTGGGGTTTGCAGAAAATTTGACCAGGCGCCCGCCCACTTAGTGACCAAGCGGCCGCCCTTTTCAACAGAAGTTTTTGGTTTCAGAAATCCTTGGATGAGCGCCCGCCCGGTCCACCTTGAGCGCCCGCCCGATACCCTGTTCCAACTAAAGTGTTTTAAATCTTAATTGAAATGAAAGCTTATCCCTCCTAAGGCATATAGCCTTGGTATAAGATGTCATAGCAAGTGTAATTGTACCTTTTGGGGGCATTGGAACTTAGATTTGAACATGAACACTTATAGAACTCAAATGAGAACTTAAGTATAAGAGTAGTAACTCTTTTCTATGTCTTGAAAGTGCTATGAACAAGCACTAATGTGTTATGCTTGCCTTGAAACCAATGATTGTGCACCTTAGGGGCATTAGAACAAGGTTTTAGACTTGAACATCCTAAGAATAGGATTAAGATCTTGTAAGAGTAAATGTATAACTCTTATACTTGCTTGAATGTCCAAAGATTGGAGTTATAACTTGAAGTATAAGACAATAAAATCTTGTACATGTCTTAAATATCCATAGAAGTGGATTGAGAACTTGAATATAAGATAATAAAATCTTATACTTGACTTGACACCAATACATATGTATGGTAGTGAACTAGAGAGTGCTATGAACAAGCACTAACTTGTATGAGACATGTTCTTGTTGTGTATGTGCAAACATTGCATATAGTTGCTTGATAACAAGGTGACTTCTTGATTACTTGAAGCATGTTCCTTGTTGAGCTAGTCCACTACTTTTGGATTAGTTCTTCTCCCGTAGTTCAAGTAAATATCTACTTGTACATTCTTGTGTGAGTCCAGCTGGTTCTCCTTGCTTGTTCGGAAATATATAGGTTCACGCTTGTCGCGATAGATGGGGCTTAAGTGACAATCGGGTCCCTATGTATTTGCGCTTGACCCGTTACTACCGGCCATAGTAAGGGCATAGCTTCCTTGGTTGGAGCAATAAGCCTGACTTAAGTGAATGCTAAACTCTTGAACACCTCGTGAGTCTTGGTCTTGAGAATGACACTGGTTACCGGGTCTTCTGATATATACTGAATAATCAGTTTCCTGTTATTGATCGTGATTGTCAAAGTAATACAAGCTACGACAACAATGGTATTCTTGGGAGGAATAAGGAAGGAAGCAATATCCTTTATAGCTTGCTTGTTTAGCCTTATGTGCTACTTGATGAGTGGCTTAGCCTCTCATATACTTGTTACTTGATGATACTTGATACATGATTACTTGAGTATCTACTTGAATTGCATGATAACATGTCATGTAGTTGCATCTAATAGCTTACTGAGATTTATCTCACCCCGTTTCTTGTTTAATTGTTTTCCTTAGATCAAAGGAAGGATAGTGCGCAGTGAGGCTCGACATAGCTGGGAGCTTACTACGCGGGTCGTGATTCTTTTAGGGCTTGTGTCCTTTTACATTTGGTGAGGACGATGTATTATGGGTTTTGTAACTCCTTATTTTGGGGTAGACAGTCTTGTTCAGTTCTTGTTGTCACTAGACATCTTGTATAGTACTCTTGATGCCAGCTTATGTGCTAGGCATGTTTCCGCTGTGTATGTATTTAAGTTTGGTTTAAATTTTCTTGTCTAGAACTCGTGTTGTGAGCTAGTATAGCTCCTTACTCTTGAGTATATATATCATGTCAGTTTATTAGACATATGTCATCCAGTTTCTTGTTCCTCGTTAGTCACTCCCACCGGGTTCGAGGTTCTATTAGGGGATCCCGGGACCTGGGGGCGTGTCACAACAATTCTCCACCTTGACGATCAATCCCGAAAAAGCTAGTAAACTAAAGGAACATCACTATCTCTCTCCGCCGCCCCGCCCCTAAGGGCATCAATGACTAGTAACACCAACTAAGTCTAAGAACTTCTTGAACTTAGCAATCAACTTTGTCAACATGACAACCTTCGTTAAAGCCATAAAATCAGTCTCGGTAGTAGACAACTCCGTGACATCCAGCAATCCAGATTTCCAAAAAACCGCGGAACCAACAAGACAAAATACATACCCCAATGTAAATTTTCTGTCAATAAGATTACCGCCCTAATCCGAATCACCATTCCCAAAAGAACCATCACTTCTCTTTCCTTACACAATGCACACACAAGCATTTGAGTACGGAATCCGTGACACATCATCTTTAGACTTGGGACTATCTAAAGAAGATAACCATTTCACCTGGTAAGCATCATTGATATCTATCACAGCCACAAGAATGCCATCGACATTAACAAGATAACTCAATGTGCCATCACTACAAACCATCAAGTAAACACAACAATCATATCCACTCCTAGCATAATCATGGGTAACAATAAAAGTGTCGAACCTTTTATAACACTGTCGAGTTGACTGCTCCAAATCATACAAGGACCTCTTTAACAGGCAAACATGATCCTTACCCTCGACAACAAACCCTTCAGGCCGACGCACGTAGATCTCCATCTCAAGCTCTAGATCTCGCATCGCCACAATTCTCAACAAGTTGTGAATAGATAAGTGTCTAACAACTGGTGAAATAATATCATTGTAGTCTACCCCAAACCTTGGAGTACCATCTTTGAACTTGTAGATCCACTTGTGACTGACTAACACCTTCTTTGGTGGTGATCTAACAAATTCCCATCTCTGACTTTCAATAAGAGATACCATTTCTTCTTTCACAACGACCGACCACATAGCAGATTTATCACACGATATATCTTCATTGAAAGAAATTAATTTATGCATACTTACTGTTTCCGCAGCGGACAATGCATAAGCCACCATCTTCTCCAAACCATATCGAACTCTACCAAAAACAATGGTAGTCTCCATCTGCTTGTTGGATTCCCCCTCTTGAACTGGAGCATCAATTGGAGTCGCTTCATCAGACACATCATTAACATCTAAGTCAAGTTCCACAACTCTTTATCATCTCTGAATAACTCCACCTATTTGTATATCCGTCCTGTAGGACTACCTTTTTCACGAAGAAGTAGAGCAACATCTCTACATGTTAGGAACTTAGATGTCACCGGATCCCATGACCGGAATCCTTTCACTCCAGTAGTATCTCCCACAAAGGAACATCCTTTGACCTTTGGCTCCAATTTGTTGTTCACACACGCATACACGGGACACCCACAAATATACAATCTTGAGTATTCTTCTAGAGAGCCTGACCACATCTCCAACAGAGCCTTCATCCCAATGCCAGAATTTAGAGTACGATTAACCAAGTGAGCAGTCATCCTAATCGCCTCCACACAAAATTCTGTACCTAACAATGCTTGTGACAACAAATACCAAGCCTTTTCTGTCATTCCATTCAAGCCAATGTGATCCAATGTCATGTCCCATGATTGAGTAACCTCCGCCTCAACCATTGACCCCGTTGCAATAGACACATCACCAACAACCGTAGACCCAAGAAGCTTGTACAATGTCCCCACCTTCTTTCCCTTCAATACCACCAAGTCACCTTTAATAGCCGATAGCTTGCCATTCGCAATGGATAAACTATACCCAAGGCTATCCAAAGTGCCTAGAGAAATCAGGTTCTTATTCAGTTCAAAAACATACCTGACATTCTGCAATTTCCGCACTACTCCATCAAACATCTTAACCTTAATAGCCCCAATACCAACAACCTTGCATGCAGTATTATTTCCGAACAAGACTACTCCACTGGCAGACTTATATGAACAAAACCATGCCCGGTTGGGAATAATATGATAAGAACAAACCGAATCCAAAATTCAACTATCACGAATTTCGGTACCCGAATCACAAGCAGTAAGTGCATCACAGTTGCTGTCATCACTAGTGTTTTCAAACACTACTCTAGCTTCACCCTTTGTCTTCGCGGTTGTATCCTGCTAGTTTGGACAAAACCTTCTAATGTGTCCCTTCTCCTTGCAACCATGACATATCACATTCTTATGCCATTCACTTGAACCGGATTGACCCTTCCTTGACTTTCTGCCGCTTCTAGCTACTAACCTATCACCTTGAGATTCAGCACTTGTTGAGGTCAAGTGCGTCTCAATGACTTCCCGTTGTTGTAGAGCGTTCTTGATCTCTTCCACAGAGATCTCCTCCTTGCCATACAACACTGTCTCTCTGAAGTGTATATACTCAGAGGGTAGAGAACATAGCAATTTGACTGCCAATTGATCATCATCAATCACAACATCGACATTCTTCAAGTCCATGACCAACCCATCAAACTCGTCAAGATGTCTTTCCAAAGACTCACCTGATTTGAGTTTACATTCCTCGAGTTTCTTCATCAGTAGAAACCGATTACTAATACTCTTTGTCATGTACAGTTGTTCAAGTCTAATCCAGAGCCCAGCAGCAGTCTTTTCGCTCACCACCTCCCTCAATACCTCATCTTTGAGACTCAAGTGTAAGAGAGATAAAGCTTTCTCGTCCATATCATCAAATTGTTCATCCGTCAAGCTTTGTGGTTTCCTTGCCTTCCCAAGCAAAGCCTTGACACAATTTTTACCCACCAAAATTGCTCGCATCTTCACTTGCCATAAACCGAAATTGACCTTGCGATCGAATTTCTCAATTTCGTACTTCTCTGCTATCGTTACCAATAAGCAATACAAGATCCACAAACCAGAGCTCTAGATACCAATTGTAAGGATTTTATGCCCAAACACACAATTGCTTGATTGATAAAGATAAAAGCACAAAATAACAAAATAGCAAGAACGGAACAAAATTGAAAAATAGATGAACACAAGAGATTTTACGTGGTTCACCAACTTGGCTACGTCCACGGACGACGGAGAATCAATTCACTATAACAATCAAGAGTACAAGGAGAAACAAGGTGAAAACCAATTACACGATCTCACAATCTCTCAATATAGTGAAACCCTAGCTTTTTCTATCTCTCTCAATCTCTCAAGGCTGCATGATACGGAAGACCTATACAAGGCTTTTATTATTTACCCTAAAAACAACCGTTTCAACCCAGCCCGTCATTGTGGGCGAGCGTCCAGAACCCAAGTGGGCGACTGCCCACAATATCAGAATGTCAGACCTTTGGAACAGCAATGTGGGCGAGCGCCCAGAACCCAAGTGGGCGACTTCCCAAAATATCAGAATGTCGGACCTTTGGAACAACAATGTGGGCGAGCACCCAGATCAATAGTGGACGGAGGTAGTAAAATGCATAGACAATTTCCTCCACGTAAAATTTGAGAATTATTGGACAAGGTTGATGCTATTTGCATTGAAAAATCATTAAAACAAAAACGGCATGGCCACCAAAAGTGTAGAGTATATTGGTGCCATGTAAAGTAAAGCACCATATTTGTTGGACCCGAGTGATTGACTCCTTCAACTGCAAAATACTCACTCCGTCTCAAAATGTTGTTCACTCTTTTTTTTGTATGTTAGAGCGAGAGAACTTTCGATAATAATTTTAGTTTAATTCAATTTCATAATAAAAATAAAATATTTGTTTTGATACACTATTACAAATACTATTAATAACAAGTTTTACACTTTTATTACGATAATTGAATTAATTAATATTATTGCTCTAAATTCGTATTGATCTCTCATTTTGGGCAAAAGGCCCATCTAGTCATCTATACCAGGATCATCATATCGTTTAGCCAAAGGGCGCACAAAAAAAAAAAAAAAAACACACTCAAGGGGGGCAATTGCCCCTGCTTGCCCCTGAGTGGCTCCGCCATTGGGAGGGAGTAAAGGCACTGCATAATCCCTGCCTCCCATTCAATTTTGTTTTTGTTTTTTTTATATTGTTTCACTAATACTCCCTCCGGAGTAGTTACATTTAGTTAATTGTCATGATTTTATAATAAAAATATATTAAAGTTACTAATATATCCTCTTATTAAATGTGTAATAAATGTAAACTTGTATTTGAAAAAGAGTAATTAATTAGGGGTATTTTTGGTAAAATAGTATTAAATACAGTTACATTTAATGTGTTTTGTATTGAAACCCAACTTTTTTACTTATATTTAGGTCCAAAAAAACCCAACATTTTTGCTTATATTTGTGTCCGGAGGGAGTATCAATTGTCTAAAAAAAATTCTATATACTCCCTCTATCTTAACATAAGTATAAGTAAGACTAAAAATGTATGCACCAAAATTTAAAAATATTATTATTACTATATTAAAAATCAAAGTTGTGGAGGAAGGGTTGTAAGTACGAGAAATAGAATATGAGAGAGAATGAGTGATAGGAATTATAGTATGTGCATTGTTGTTGTGAATATAACAAGTGAGTTCCGTTGAATAAAAAATTATAAATAGTTTACTAAATTGGGCAGTCTCATGTAGACTAAAATATGGACAGTCTCGTGAATCTAAAAACACGTATTCTCTACCCATATAGATTTCATCCAATTTACTATCTCTAAGCTATCATTGTTTGGATGATGAGTGTGGAATCATACCTAGATGCCCAACTTTGTGGTATCGGCTCAACGAAAGATGGGTGTTGATTGCAGGCATAAACGTTCATGGGTTTGTAGCTCAAGCGAAAGTCTTCTGCAAGCGGAGTTCAGACTAATCCTATTAGTTTAGGTCTTAAAACACCTAGAAAACAAAATAGCGAGGTTAGATCTTAAAACATTTTGTTTAGGTCTTAAAACCACCTAGAAATAAAATAGCGAGTTTAGGTTTTAAAACAATGAGTTTAGGCCTTAAAATACTGAGTCGTATATTTAAGAAAATGACTTTTTATAACTTATGGAGGAACCAGTGTCCCTCAAAATTCCGTGTTTAAACACAGAGTCTTATTTTAAAAACCGATAGAGTAAATGAAAATGGGCAATGCTAGAGGCACAAAAGAAGTTCACAAAATGATGGATACAAAATCAGGTGACGATATTTTATTGGTTACATCGATAGTGGACTTGGCACACTCTAAATAAAAACACCAATAAAATCTTGACACATTATTTTGTAGACTAAATTTTGTGGTACTTTTTTATAACTTTATATTTACCCAATGAAAATAAGTCATGCATAACTAACCTAACCCATGTGTATTGATCTTATCTTGTAGTCTATAGCATGCATATTAATTGTCATGCATCTTTTTTAAATTCAGGTTTATCAACGATAGCTTTATCTTAACTTGTACTCTAAGTTGTTGTAGTACCATAATTAATTCAAATCCTGCATCCTTTTAATAACTCTAGCTTATATAACAAAAATCATTTAACGAACAATATATAACATCTCATTCTACGAATGACATGATATCATAGTTAAGTTACAACATAAGCGTTGCCTCCAACTGATTGATTGAGAGGCTTATAGCAACATTTAACAAATTCCACTTTTTCAAAAATTCCAGCAACAAAAAAAAGTAGTTTTGGTGTTTTCCAAATTACATTTATCTTCTTCTTTTATTCGGGTTGAGAGGAAGGATTAGCGAAGAGGTAGAAAATGGAGGAAGCGCTGGTGGTAGGAGAGGAAGGTGTCGGGAAGAGGTTGGCTGGAAAATCGAGTGGGGAGGTATTTTTGGAAGAGCTAAAAAGGATATGTTCCATATTCTTCCCCATGATGATAGTTTATGTGTCGCAAAATCTCTTGATGGCTGCATCTATGTCAATAGCAGGACATCTTGGTGAGTTGGAACTGGCTGGTACTGCCTTAGCCACCTCTTTCGCTAATGTCTCTGGCTTCAGTGTTCTTGTAAGTCCACAATTCCTCTTTGATTATTTGCTCAGTTACATGCTAAAAGTTGAAAGTCAAACTTGAAAAATTTGAACATTTATTCCACTATATTTTCATGATTTATATTAAATTATTTGTTTCATTGTTACTAGAATGAACTTTGAGCAATAATTTAGGCTACTTTTAAGTAAGAATCTAAAAATTGGTATTGATAGTATTTATAATGGTATATCAATAATACGTTGTAAATTTTCATTAAGATAATTAAAAGTAGCCTAAATTATTGCTAAAAGTTCATTCGTAATAACAACGAAAAAAGAGGGACTAACTTTCTGGGATCAGAAGGAGTATCTTTTAGGGGATGAAAAACTAGCATGACTGATTAAATTTTGAATTTGTTCATAGTGGGGAATGTCTACTGGATTAGAAACTCTGTGCGGACAAGCTTATGGAGCCGCTGAATACAAAAAGATTGGAACATACACTTTCAGTGGCATAATTGCTCTCCTTCTTACTTGTTACCCATCTCTCTTCTATGGATCTTCATGGACAAGCTTATGGAGCCGCTGAATACCCTTTAGTTGCTGTCGAAGCTCGAAAATTCACTGTTTGGCTTATCCCTAGTCTATTTTCCTACTCGATTCTTCAATCTTTGACCCGATACCTCATGTCTCAGAGTTTAATCCTTCCTATGCTATTCTCCTCTGTCATTGTGCTTTTGTTTCATGTACCAACTTCTTGGGCTTTAGTTTTTTGGTTGAAACTGGGGAATGGTGGGGCTGCATTAGCCATTGGTTTATCATACACATTGAATGCTATCTTGCTCGGACTTTATGCAAACTACTCTTTAGCTTGCTTAAATTCTCTTATCTCGTTCTCAAGTGATGTTCTTCCATGTATTTGGGAATTTCTTCGTCTTGGAATCCCGTCTGCAGTGATGATTTGGTAATTTCAACTTTCTTGTTAAGCATTGTGTTGAATATTTCCACTCTTCGCGCTCTAGTTCCTACAATAATTGCAGCCTTTATTGGTGGTCTTCGGAGACCATTATACTGCTCTCTGGACTTCTGCCAAATCCTCAACTTGAGACTTCAGTTCTTTCAATACGGTATGTATCTCTAACTTCTATTCTACGGAGAATGAAGTACTACCTCTGTCCCAAAATGAATGTCCAAATTTTCTCTTGATTGCAAGAGCAAATTTGGACATTCATTTTGAGACGGAGGGAGTAAGACTTTAAATTATTGTTTCTTATACATATTTAATGTGCCTTTGCTATAGTCTATCAATCGCCATTCTGCACTACTATATACCATATGCTTTTGGAGCTGCTACAAGGTCTTTTCGCGAACCCTTATCAAATTCACATATATTTGATGTAAGACTCTAATACCATATAGTTTTGTTTTGATTTTTTTTTACCAAATTTTGTAGCATTCGGGTTTTAAATGAATTAGGAGCTGGAAATGCTGAGGCTGCTCGGATGGTAATACGAACAGTTATGGTTCCTGTTATTGGAGAGACAATTGTAGCTACCATGATTCTCTTCTGTAGTCGTTCTGTTTTGGGGTATGCATTTGGTAATGTGAAGGAAGTTGTTGATCATGTGAAGGAAGTTGTTGATCATGTTCAAGAGATGACTCCCCTTATTTGTATAACAGTGTGTTTGGATAGTTTCCGGTGCATATTTAATGGTTAAGATCTTAACCCTTTCCCTCATCATTCAAGCAACTTAATAAGCGTATATTATATTAAATGGACGGATCTTTTTCTGCATGCATCAGGAGTGGCAAGAGGGAGCGGGTGGCAAAAAATCGGGGCTTACATAAATCTGGGGGCATTTTATCTTGCTGGCATACCCATGGCTCTAGTATTGGGTTTCATTGTGCATATGCGTGGGAAGGGCCTATGGATGGGACTCATTTTAGGACAAACTGTGAAGACTAGTTTGCTTGGCCTTGTAACATGTTCCATAAATTGGCAAAAACAGGTACGTAATCCTGATATAATTAATACTCATTTTATAACTTTCTCTTGACAAACGCTACTTTCAAAAGACGAAAAAGTTAACTGATTCATGATCAATCTGTTTAATGTGCAGGCATCAAAGACAAGGGAGCGGATAGATGCAAGGATTGTTCCTGCTGAAATGTAATTGTTGAGCCAAATGAGGGCTAGGATAATCAAGTAATTTAGCTTAATTATATTGGATCAAATGTATTAAGATAATATTGTTGGGATTTTGGTTCAAATTCTAATCCAAATTTGATTGTTAAAATCATGCGTAGGAATTTATTTCCTAATTGGACAAGAAGTGAGAAGATTGTTTCCTAATGCAAGTAGGAGAGGAATTTGTGAGTCCTTATGGGTGTAGGACAATGATTCCTTATTGTACTAGGAAAAAGTTTTATTTGAAGTCTTTATAAAAGGTGATCGGGCGGCGTGTCCCGCAGATGGTATTAGCGGCGGTACAAGTTTCGTTGGAGGTACTTGAGTTGAGGGGAGGTTTGTTGGGGTGTCAACCCAAGTCCCACATCGGCAATTGAACGAAGAATTGCTTAGTATATAAAGGTGTCCACCCACTCCATTAGTATGAGGCCTTTTGGGAGTTGACCCAAAAACAAATCCGTACGGGCTGGGCCCAAAGCGGACAATATCATACTAATGTGGAGTGGTGGAGGTGGTCGCGGTCCCAACAACTAGTATCAGAGCCCTGGTTGGTGGATGGGCCCGGCGCGCAGTGGACTGCGTGTGTGAGATATGTGGGATTACCTCTAGTGTGACCTCGCGAATGGAGCATTGTGTGTGCCTTGTGTCAAGAGGGGCTCCCCTTAGGGGAGAATGTGAGGAAGAGGGGATTAGTGGGTGTACCTCCCCTATACAAATAGGCTTCACCAATATGGTTTTTTTTTTTATGGGTTCTTTGTGTGTGTATTTTCAAGAATGTTGAGAATGAGAGATACCTCGATTCTTGTAATACCAATTTGAGAGAGTAGTGAGTCTTTGCGTGTTTCTTGAAGAAAACTCGTCATCTTGTTATTCCATGATATTGTCCGCTTTGGGCCCACCCTGCACGGATTTGTTTTTGGGTTATCTCCCAAAAGGCCTCATACTAATGGAGTGTGTGGACACCTTTATATACTAGGCAATTCTTCATTCAATTGCTGACTTGGGACTTGGGTTGATACCCCAACAAACCTCCCCTCAACTCAAGTACCTCCAGCGAAACTTGTACCGCCGCTAACACCATCTGCGGGACACGGCGCCCGATCATCTTTATCGGGAAGATTTTCGACACAAGGCACACACAATGCTCCATTCGCGAGGTCACACTAGAGGTAATCCCACATATCTCACACACGCGGTCCACTGTGCGCCGGGCCCATCCACCAACCAGGGTTCTGATACCAGTTGTTGGGACCGCGACCACCTCCACCACTCCACATTAGTATGATATTGTCCGCTTTGGGCCCAGCCCGCACGGATTTGTTTTGGGTCAACTCCTAAAAGGCCTTATACTAATGGAGTGGGTGGACACCTTTATATACTAAACAATTCTTCGTTCAATTACCGACGTGGGACTTGGGTTGACACCCCAACAAACCTCCCCTTAACTCAAGTACCTCCAACGAAACTTGTACCGCCGCTAATTGTTGGGGAATTGGGGGGATCACCGCATCCACTATCCCATACTAGCAGTCATTAATATGGAGAAAATAATTAACACATGATAATATGAAAGAACAAGAACACCATGATTTGTTAACCCGGTTCACCACCCCCATGTGGCTACATCCGGAGGCCCCAAGCCAGGATATCACTATAATAATATGTTTGATTGTTACAATTTACATATGCACTCACACAGATCTAGCATAGTAACTCTCCATGAACAACCCTCTCCTACATATTATTATCTCTCCCCAAGAACACACAAACAATATGACTATGGCTGGGTTGTAGGATCGCCCCTCCATGGCTCTCCTAGGCCCCCAGCCCCCTCCTAGACACTATTTTGTGGCTCTCTTTGATATCCTAACTTTCTCCTTTTTGGGTACACAATATTCTGGACGAAATCATGCTTATATAGCAGTACAAGGAAGCCCTAAGTCTATTTGGAAGAGATACAACCAAAATAGGAAACAAATCAGGAAACCAGATCCGGCACCAGGCGCCTGCTCGCACCCCACCAGGCGCCTGCCTGGATTCTTTTCCCAGAATTTGATCCTTTCTGCCTTCACGAGCGCCCGCCTGGTCTTGATTTACTGCCGGCCAAACTTTCTGCCTTCATCAAGCATCCGCCTGGTCCTTACCAGGCGTCCGCTCGGTCCCAATTTCAACTCCTCTCCTCCGCGGTTTTGACCTTCACCCTCGTTTTGTCTCCAATCCCAACAATCTCCCACCTGGAGACATAAACCACCATTGTGACATGCTCCTATCATACTCCCACCAGAGAATGATCCACCAAATATTTTTGCAACACCATGTTAGCACCAAGCTCCTCCTTGATGATGATAAGCCTCCACGCTCAAGTAATAAGGCGAGTTGAAACCAAGCGACGCTTCAACCTCTCCGTGTTAGATACTTCTTGCCTCCCCAAATCAACTTCTACCTTGATTTATTTGCAAGATTAACTTCGCCTTCTCCCTCCTAGATCCACTCCCATTGCAATGCTCCCCATGAAACTAGGACACACCTTGCTTCTTGCATTGACTTCTTGTGGTCTTTTCTCACTCTCTGTTAGGGCCTTTTGACTCCCACCGCGTTGCAACTTTCGAGTCACTCTCCCCCCTAACACACCGTTCATTAATGTCTCTCCGTTTTACACCAATAGGCCGGTCTCCAAGCCTCTTGCTCCCACCCGGAATGAAGTTGATGTTGTCGGTAGAGTACAACATCCTCCTTACCCCTATCCGTCGTTTGCGAGAAGTCCTCCTCTTCTCACGTGGTCAAACCGGCTTATACCACTCACCTTTGCATCGTCGGTTGCTTACGCAAGTGCCTGATGCAATCCTCTTTTCTTTCATATTTTTTCTCCAACCACCTTGACTGCCCCAAAATCCCTTGAACACCTCCAGATCCATCTTGATCTCTGAGTCTCCAAATTCCACCTTGAATTTCTGCAGATCTCATAAGAAACAAACGAACTTTTCGGGCTTTCTGATCTTCCGCACGATCGTTGACCTATTTGGCACGTGTCTTGCTTCAACCATAAACCCTATAAGCTCTCAGATCCCTGCATGTCTTCCACACGAAGAATCTGCACTGCACGAAATCTGTACGTGCGCTCCACCAAGCCTGCACGTGCATTGCAGGAATTCTACACGTGCGCTGCACGAAAATCTGTTGTCTCTTTCTTCACCTTCGATCTCCCGAATCTCAAACCAAAGCTCTGATACCAGTTGTTGGGGAATTGGGGGGATCACCGCATCCACTAGCCCATACTAGCAGTCATTAATATGGAAAAAATAATCAACACATGATAATATGAAAGAACAAGAACACCATGATTTGTTAACGCGGTTCACCACCCCCATGTGGCTACATCCGGAGGCCCCAAGCCAGGATATCACTATAATAATATGTTTGATTGTTACAATTTACATATGCACTCACACATATCTAGCATAGTAACTCTCCATGAACAACCCTCTCCTACATATTATTATCTCTTCCAAAGAACACACAAACAATATGACTATGGCCGGGTTGTAGGATCGCCCCTCCATGGCTCTCCTAGGCCCCCGACCCCCTCCTAGACACTATTTTGTGGCTCTCCTTGATATCCTAACTTTCTCCTTTTTGGGTACACAATATTCTGGACGAAATCATGCTTATATAGCAGTACAAGGAAGCCCTAAGTCTATTTGGAAGAGATACAATCAAAATAGGAAACAAATCAAGAAACCAGATCCGGCACCAGGCGCCCGCTCGCACCCCACCAGGCGCCCGCCTAGATTTTTTTTTCCCAGAATCTGATCCTTTCTGCCTTCACGAGCGCCCGCCTGGTCTTCATTTACTGCCGGCCAAACTTTCTGCCTTCATCAAGCGTCCGCCTGGTCCTTACCAGGCGTCCGCTCGGTCCCGATTTCGACTCCTCTCCTCCGCGGTTTTGACCTTCACCTTGGTTTTGACTCCATTCCCAACACTAATACCATATGCGGGACACGCTGCCCGATCACCTTTTATGAAGACTTCAAATAAAACTCTTTCCTAGTACAATATGGAATCATTGTCCTACACCCATAAGGACTCACAATATAACATGTGGTTATACTTCCATTGTAGACTTAAATTGTATGCTAATTGTAGAATGGTTCTCCAAATCCACTCTAACATACTGAAAAATGATAATAATTGAGATGAAAGTTGACGCACTCACCGAGCCATGTAAAAGTATATCATCAAACTGAGAATGATTTCATACAATATTTGAAAGTTCGAAGAAACTTCTGGTCACAAACTTTTTTTTTCTTTTTTCAAAAACTAAATGAAAGAAACATTGAATACAAAAAAGATTCTAAAACCTAATGTGCATTCGATCAAGATTACTTGTATTGGTAGCAGTTCATGATTTGGATGGATATTCTAATGCCAGAAAAATGGAGAAGTCATCGGAAGTAACATAAGTGTAATAAACAAAGGTTAAAGTAACTAGATTTTCTAAAGAATTCATCTAAGAATATGAGATAAATCACTACCCAAAGGAGCCCACCTAAGCAATAATATAAAACAAATAAATCCATTTTCTTAAACAAGTCAAAATATTCAATATTTTTTATATAACTCAACTCTCTAATATCTCTTACAAATACTTGTTGTAGTATATTTATAATACTCTTGCAACATCCTCCAAGTTAGAAAAACATTGAATACTAAGTAGATAAACTATGAATTAATTACTAGATGATAACAATACATTGAAATGTGAAAAAACAAAATACATACTCAAATCAGATGTACCGTTTCTTGTGCACAGAACTTGGTAGAAAAATCATCATTTATTCTTTAAAAAATCCAAATGATGAACCGTAAAAAGGATAAAAAAATTAGATTCGTATATCTTTCTGTTGATATATTATATGTGTGTTGAAAATTAATAGATAATTACCAGATTTCCCTTGAAGTGGACCCAAAATTCATGTTCTAATATTTATTGGACACAACATTTCCTTCAACTTTTCTTATTGTTTTTGGGATTGAGCATCCACTCCTCCAACAACGAATATCAAGGACATATAGGGGGTTGTATCCAATGTCATTCTCCATAAGTTGGAGAAAATTCGTCCTCAAATTTTTAAGTGACGAACAACCTTTCCAACATCCATCTTACGTTGCATATGCACAACTTTTTCATATTATATTGTGAAAAGGAAAATAATGCTTGCTTCGAGATAGAGCTATCAAGAACTCAAAATTCTAAATTTTGAAAAACATTTAACTCCATATAGATATTGTTTGGAACATTGACGGGCTCATCAAGTTCTTTATTGTAGTTTGGATCTTCATCGTAGATTGGAGATTTATTCCAATCGACATCTTCTTCTTCACTTGTTTAATATGAAAACGGCCAAATAAGATTTTCCAAAATCTCTTCATCATAAATTCATATAAATGTAAGTTTTAATCGATAATCGAATCAATGAGAAGACTTTTCAGTCAACAAGATGTGGCAAGTGTCATTGAGAAGGTAGTTCTTCTCTCGATCATTTGAAGTCAACAGCTTTGAGTCATGACGCGCTTCATCATGTTCCAAAGCTTCGTAGCGTGCAAGACAACGCATGAGTTGCTGCACTTTTATCAATAGATCTTCCACCATCTCAGCTCGTTGGTTTCTTTCATGAGGTAGGTCATGTCGCATAAGCATACCGATCATAGCTCTAGTACCAATTTGACGCCAGTACAATGGAGAAGTCGTTGGAGGTAACACAAGTGAACAAACAAGGGTTAAAGGAACTCGATATTCTAAGGATTCCATCTAAGAATATGAGCTAAATCACCACCCAAAGGAAGCCAACCTAAAGGATAAGATAAAACAAGAAGAAATCCATCTTCTTCAACAAGGCAAAAGACTCAAAAAAAATTTTATAACTCAACTCTCTAATATCTCTTTCAAATACATGTTGTAGGGTATTTATGATACTATTTGAATATTCTCCCTAGCTAGGAAATTATTAAATACTAAGTAGATAAATTATAAATTAATTACTAGATGATAAGCATTCTTAGGAATGTGAAAAACCAAAAGACATACTCAAATTCGGATGTACAATTCCTTGTGCGCAAAACTTGGTAGAAAAATCATAACTTATTCTAGAAAATTCTAAATGATGAACCGAAAAAAGCATTAGAAATAATTAGACTCGTATATCTTTCTGATGATATATTATATGCTTGCAGGAAATTTATAAATAATTACCAGATTGCCCTTGAAGTGGTCCCAAAATTATGGTTCTAATATTTATCAGACAACAATAGTTCCTTCAACTTTTATTTGAGATTTCCTCCAACAAAGAACATCACGGACATATAGGGGATTGTTTCCCACGTCCTTAATTGACGTCGGTAAAATGGAGAAATCATCAGAGGTAACACAAGTGAAAAAACAATGGTTAAAGTAACTTGATATTCTAAGGAAGTCACCTAAAAATATAAGCTAAATTACCACCCAAAGGAACATAATCTAAGGAATATGAAAACAAGAAGAAATCCATCTTAAACAAGTCAAAAGACTCAATATTTTTACATAACTCAACTCTATAATATCTCTTGCAAATACATGTTGTAGTGCATTTATAATACACTTGGAACATCCCTCCAAGCTATGAAACATTAAATACTAAGTAGATAAATCATGAATTAATTACAAGATGATAAGAATGCTTAGAAATATGAAAAACCAAAAGATATACTCAAATTCGGATGTTGGATTCTTTGTGCGAAGAACTTGGAAGAAAAATCATAACTTATTTTAGAAAAATACAAATGATGAACCGTAAAAAGCATTAGAAATTAGACTCGTATATATTTCTAATGATATAATATATGTATGCTGGAAATTTATTGATAATTACCAGATTACCCTTAAAGTGGACCCAAAATTCTGGTTATAATATTAATTTATTGAAACAATAGAGTTAATTGTTAGATGTTAGATTGACTCAATCGTTGTAACGACCCAAACTTTCCAACATTAATAATAATAATCCATAACCAGGAAACCTCAATGTCAACATAATTCAAATCCAACGTTAACATATAACGGCTAGTTTACTCTAACCATAATTCAAAATAAAGCGGAAGCATAACCAAAATTCAAATCTTAACGGCTAGTACAACCCACTAGCTCTTCACCATAAACCAAAATCAATTGTCTTAAGATCCTTCATCATGTCACGGACCGCCATGCTCTCCGATCTAACCCTTTTCCACTACTTATTACTTGGGGAAAGAATATAAGAAGGGGTGAGCGAACAATGCTCAGTAAGTTCATACGGGATCTCTCCGGGTACTAAGAAGAGATGACCGAAAGAACGGAGCCAAACAATTATATTTCAATGAAAGGCTAATCATCAATAATCTTAACTGTACACATTCAAAATACAGTTACAATACTTAAGAAGTTATGGCCCTACCACAAGTTCATCAATTCCATAGTTACATACATCACCTTTTCAGGGTGTTACAGCTTTTCAGGGTGTCAAGAGACCTTACACCTCCTCACGGTGCTCTCTTATAAGTTAGATCATGATCATTAAGCCACTTCATCAAGCAGCATGTTTGTCTAATTCTTTTCAATCAAACTAGACTATCTTAATTAGTCCTTTTCACTCAGACTAATTCTTGCTAAGTCCTTTTCAATCAGACTAAGCTACTGTACCTGTTTCAATTAGACACAGTAATATTTCACATAGTATTCAAGGTACAAGAATACGTAAAGCAATTTCAATTTACTTAAGATACCCATTGAACAACACTTATCAAGGGTAAGATAATTCAAAAGACGTTTCATATCATAGAGTTCAAATACTACCGGCCACTGGTTAGCTAGACTTTAGAAAGAATTATGAGGATCCTATTTCAAAGGATGATATCTCAAAAGACTTAGGAACGTAATCCCTTACCTTGGCTTGCGTTAATCCTTCTTGCAAAACCACGCGCACGTATCTACAATCATGAGAATAACTTTCTGCGACTCTCCCTCTCAGCGCCGCTCTCTCTCTCTCTCCCGCTCTTTTCTTTTCTTTTTGCGGTGGAAACAATAATAGGTTTAGGGATTTAAAGAGTATTTATATTAAAGGGTTTTCAATTCCCTAATTTAAAAAAAGGATTCCTTTTCCTCTTAATATTGAATTGGGCTTTTCTATTTTGACCCAATAACTAAACCCAATCTTTTTTATAAATGGCTCGGCCCAAATAATAATTAGAGAGTTAAAAAAAAATAATAGGGACAAATTTCGGGTTATTACATTCTTTCCTCCTTAAAAGAGTTTGGTCCTCCAAACTAAACGTACCTTAATTAGAAAATAGGGCGGGGTACGCTTCTCGCATCTCGCTCTCGAGTTCCCACATAGCTTCTCTTTCCATATGGTTGCTCCATTGTACATTCACATGAGGAATCACTCTTTTCCTCAAGGTTTGATCCTTCCGATCTACAATCCTTACCGGTTCTTCATCGTAACTCAAATCAGCACGAATTCTGAGTTGCTTATACTTGATCACATGACTTGGATCAGAAATGTACTTCATTAGCATCGACACATGAAACACGTTGTGCACTCCAGCTAGCACAGGCGGTAAAGCTAACTTATAAGCTACCATTCCAACTCGTTCCAAAATCTCAAACGGTCTATCATGCCTTGGGCTTAACTTCCCATGAATACCGAACCTCATGAATCTCTTAGTTGGCGAAATCTTCAAGAATACACGATCGCCTAATTAAAATTCTAAATCGCGCCTTCGGTGATCCGCATAGGACTTCTGTCTACCCTGAGCAGTCAATAACCATTTTCGAATCTGTTGTACCTTATCTGCGGTTACTTGGATAAGTTCCGGTCCAGTCAACTTCCTCTCACCAATTTCATCCCAGCAAGTAGGTGATCTACACTTCCTTCCATACAACGCCTCGTACGGTGCCATTCCGATACTAGCATGTGTAGACACCCCGCCTTGGACCTCTCACCCCGATTGCATACATAGTATTTTTATTTAACTTATTTTTATTAATTTCTGTTACTTCGGTTAAGTTCCTAACTGATTCCGTTAGTTTTGGACTAAACTGCATAACAGAATTAATTTTAGAGTCATTTCTGTCTTTCTGTCATTTTTAAAATCGCGCGCTTCCGGCACTGCTAACGGGACGCGCGCGCCTCTCGTCCCAAAGGCGGGACTCGCGCGCTGTCCGATATGGCAGTAACGGATTGCACCTTATTTCCCTCCCTTTTCTTATTTACAAACATCTTTTCTTGATCACAAAAACCATCTGTTTACATCCACATTCATCCCCCCTTTTCTCATTAACTCCCAATCCCACACTTCTAGCCTTTTCATTAAAACAAAATATTTCCTTTTTATTTTATTTGATTTTCTTTTATTTCTTTTATTTATTATTTTATTTATCTTATTTTTGATTGGTCAATTCCATTTCACATGGATGATCATCTTTTCCCTCCAACCTTTCCCTCTCTTTTTACCTATAAAAACCATCATCTTCTACCTTGGAAAAGGACCCAATTTTGAGACTTGAACAAAAACTCTACACAAATCATCTCAACAATCTTTCTCTACAAAAACACTACACAAAGTGTTTGCACAACATTTTCTCTACAACAACACCATTTTCAAGTCCAAGTTTGAAGTCCTCTTTCCTAAGGTACAACATCTCTTTTCTTCTCTTATTTTATTTGTCTAGTCTTACTAGTATGCAATCTCCATAGAAAGGGATACGACCAACATGACTACTTCACATATTGAAGTTAGTTAAGGTTATCTCCCTACATTTTAATCTTAACTTTAATTCACCATGTTAGTTTCTCTTCATCTCTTAATGTAATTCTTTAACATTACTTGTTACAATTGTTAGCACATTTCTATCTAATTAATTGAAGGACATGTAAATATTAGAACACCAATAGTAGCAAGACCCGCGTAAGCGGGGCGGAGTGGGTGTTTAAGTACTTCCCACTCCGTCACCTAACCCCCGAACCCTTCTCTCCCGAATCTCTGGTTTTGTACATAAATTAGGCTATTTCTAGGTTTTTCTTATGTTCCTTTAAAAACATAGGTGGCGACTCTAAACAATCTAAAACAAGTTAGACATCCTAGGATAATTCACCGCTCTAGCCAAGCCGTGGTTCCCCGGGGTATCTACAGTGGCGACTCTGCTGGGGGATATAGAGGGTTAAACTTGCGTTTTCATTTTTGGTGTTCTTTTATTTTATTTTCTGGGCATTCTGGTAAAAAGGGTAGGAAGCGCGCGCCTCTGGCCTTCTTGGCCTAAAGCGCGCGCGTCCGACCCTTATTACCAGAATCGCCCGCCTCCTTTCTTGTCCTTCAATTCCATGTTTCTGTGCTAACAAATTCTGTAGGGGAGAGTATTCTTAATTAAGGGTCAAGGCAATCCCTTGAACCCACTGATTTTCAGGTTCTCACCCAGAAGCGGGCGCCTCTGCCCTGCTTCCTCTCACGCGCGCGCCTTCCGCATAGGCAACCCAATGCGCGCGCTTCTGGGCGCATTCCCAGAACAGAACAGTGCACAGAAACAGAACAGAATGACAGTGTGTGGGCACCGGGCCTGCATACAATTTCTTTTACTTTCTGTTTATTTTTATCGGTCACACGGGTGATTCGAAAGTTGTAATTATGTGCTTATTTGTTTTTTTATTTATTTCTTTTAAAAAAAAATGTTTTGTCACATGTTAGACCTCACACTACATGACATATTCTTATCAATTGCTCACTATCGAGTCGCACAAGTCCAACCCCAAACCCGTCGAGGCCCGTCCTAGAAAGTTTCAAGCTCCACTCGACCTTGGCTCTTTCGAAGCGGTAAACCTCAGCCCGTGGCGTAGTTCATGACTACATGCCGGGGGTGACCTTTGAGACTCATATTCAAGCCGAGCACAACCACACAATTCTAGTCTAGGGTCTAACACTCCGTGACCCAAGTCGGTTTTTCATGTATCGAGATTTCCCTAAACTAATGTCTTCAAATCATACATGCCAACTTGTTGCAATGGACGAAATAAAACTCCGTCCCCAAAAGTGGGCATTTTGGACGAAAATAAAAAGCCGTCCCCGCATGTATGATTTACTACATTAATTTAGTTTAATCCCGTCACATGTAGGTATCACAAGCGTGGTGGAATCCGATGAGTATATGGGACCGCGAGAAGGTCTATATACTAGTGTGACGATTCCACTATTTTTCTAGAAACCCCAAAAAGGACCACGTCCTTCCGACTTTGTAAATAAATAAAAAAAAAGAGAGTCGTTTTTCCTTATGTGGTTGAGTCTTTTTCTTTGTTTGTGGGTTAATTCATTTTATCCAAAAGGTGTTTGTGGGGCCAATCTAAGATCAACCGTGCTCTTTCAATAGGTCCAATGGCTTCCAACGGCAACAACAACAACGGTGGAAATGATTTCGTGTCCAACGAAGGGTTACTCAACATAATGAAATCAATGGGGGAACAAATGGATAGGATTGTCGAGGATGCCCGCCGTAAAGACAATTTGTGGCAAGCCCGTTTCGATATCGACAAGAGGATTCACAAAGAAGAGGTTTCCGAACTCAAGGCCCGTCTTGATTATGAAAGAAGAATTCACGAGGAAGAGGTTTTCGAACTCAAAGCCCGTTTGCAAGAGCTCACCGACGGCAAAGCAAAGTTCAATGGTAAAGCATGCTCAAGTGGCCCGACCCTCAAAAGCTACAAAGGTACCACCAACAACCGAGTTTTCACTCCTCTCCTAGGAGTAACCCAAGCCGAGGCATTTGAAATTTTGGTGGCAAGAGGGAAGATCAAACCTTTGGAGGGGTACAAGGCGAAGGCGATACTGAAAAATCATGCTCATGGTGAATGGTGCGGCTACCACAAGCATATTGGCCACACTACCGAAGGGTGCTTCCTTCTCCGAAACATCATCCAAGATTTGTTCGACAACGGCGAATTTACTGTGGGTGAAGAGCAACCTTTAGAGAGTGCCAACATGCAAGAACTCATCAAAGAAGAATGATTTGGTTTCGAAATGGGGCTTCTACAAGAAATCATGCCACAAGGAGACTACAACGACAATGGGGACTACAACAACAATCTCCGTTTCTCTTTCTCTACCTAGTAATAGGAATTAAAAAAAAAAAAAAAAAAAAAGAGTCAAAGTCCTCTTAAGTGTGCATTAAGTTTTCTTTGTCCAATTAATGTGAAATTTTGAGTCAAGTCTCATCATCAAATAAAAAGTCGTTCTTGTCCTCATACACTCTTCCAAGTTGTTCAATCTAATTCTTGGCAAAATGATGAAAAGATGTCTAAACGAGTTTTGGAACGAAGGCCATCACTTGAACGCCTAGAGGCTAAACATCGACGCCAACATCAACGACGAAGCCAAGACAAACAAGGTGGAGCAACAATCATGAAGAAGTCAAGCAAAGTTTTCAAAGGGGGAAAAATAAAAAAAAAAATAAAAAAAAATAATAAAAAAAATAATAAAAAAAAAAAGAAAAAAAAAAGAAAAAAAAAAGAGTTCGCTAGGTTGAAACCATCAAATCAACCTAGGCAAAAGTTAGAGCACAAAAAAAAAAAAAAAAAAAAAAAAAAAAATCCCCCTCAATCAAAGAAGTTCACATCAAGATCATCATCATCATCCACCAACTAAGGACGAAGCAACAATTCATCACGAAGAATGGAGAATTCACAAGAACTACGGTGACCTGAGCCTCTACACTGGAGGAACGTAGGCAACCTGCGGGTCCGGTCTCATGCAAGAAAGAAGATATGTTTAGCCCTAGCGCGTTATGGTGATCGGCCTTCATCTCGAACTTGTCAAGACATCTTTGTACGATTCATTTGCCAATGAATTAATCACCAAAAAGATTGAACAACTTTCTTAGATTTGGAATCATTTCGCGTTCCTTGTCGAGTCTAGGGACTTCTATTCTTTCTGCATACTCCCAATTTCTTGCAATCAAATTGGGGCTTTCCTTCTCTTCTCTCTTAATGACTTACTTGCCTTCGTGAGTCATTCAATTCAATAAAAAAAAATAAAAAAAAAATACATGTCAATACTAGGGACACTTCCCTAGTCAAGTCAATGTCACTCATCTTTAGTGACAAAAGGTCTCCACCGCAAAATCACATGTCTTATCTCCTCAGCTAGAGTCAATGCACACTTCCTCATCAATTGAGTCAAAAAAAAAATGATGAAGACGCAAAAGAGATGCCCGCTAGATTGAAAACCCGAAAGGGCGGTCTAGGCAAAAAACAGGGTGCGTCATAAAAAAAAATGAGAGAGTGAGAGAGAGAAGGGAAAGAGAAATAGAGATACCCGGCCTCTAAAGAAGACAAGTTCTACATTGAATCTCCTCAGCAAGTCAATTCCCCACCGAGTCAACTTTGGGATTGCAAAAGGCTCGACAAGATATGGCACCATCAAAGGTTGTTTTGGGTTATTGGCATCATTCTCCAGCAGTGTGCATTTTTGGGTTCATGAAAAGAAGGCCCGTGGTAACCAAGATCCATCCGAGAACAAGCCCATCATAAAAGGGCACGAGGTTGCACAAATAATCCCTAGCTAGTCAATTGGCTTGGGCAGCAAATAGCAATAACATGTGTCTCAGTTTTCAAGGCTTCTTCAAGTATGTGCTTCTAAAGTACGCCGAAAGGCTCCCGAGAAATGGAGTAGCTCTTGCCATATCCTCTCATGTTTATTCCCTCACACGAGGACGAGTCACTCTTGCTTTGCTCAACAAATGGTGACGCCCTAGGGACCATGTGACTCAAGAACAAGGGATTCTTTTGCTTCATTTGGCAATCAACAAGCCCTAGGGGATATGCTCGAAAAAGATGTGTGAGACTATCCTCAAAGTCTCCCAAAAGGGATGTCAAAAAGCCCTCTTGTCATGTGTGCCCGTGCTCGTTTCCCCAATCAAGGGTGGACCTTTCTCGCAATCAATGATGGCACTCTAGGGGCTACAGTCAAGTCTTAAAGGCTCCCTCGGCAAAGAGCAATTAACTCCCCAGCAGTATCCCCAGCAAAGTTATGTGCAACATTGGAAGCTTCCTCAATTCGGCACCGAAGGTCTCAACGGGCTTTGCAATCTACAATCTTTTGGGTTACGGCATTACAGTAATTCAAGCAAAGGGCAGTATTAGGGCTTCGCGACCGACAGTCTTTTGGGCAACAATACTCGAGCAAGTGCAATGTGGAGTAGTCTTATGGCTCCATGAGAACAATCAAGCTTCAAAGGGTCTCTCAACACTTCAAGTCAAAGGCCTCTTGGTTTTAAATGAAGACTCCGATGTTATGAATGAAGTTGATGATTTTTGTTAGAACTTTCAACGAGATCATGAAGAAAGTCTTAGAGAAAAGGAAAAAGATTCAATATGCTAAACTCTAATCAAAACAGGGTTATAGCGGGAAATGCCACGGCCAATCCCAATGTTTCTGCAATTCAGCACCCCCTTCTCCAAGATCAAAAGCACAAGGTGCAGCTCAGATAAAGTTGAGCCACAGCACTAGTTGCATCCGAAGATCCGTCATTAGTTCAACTCAAGAAGAGTCAAGCAAGCATACTCATTTGGGACTTTATCACACCAAGACCTTATCATCCGCGACCTCGACGGCACCGCAAGACATTACTGTATCCTTTGACATAAGCCCTCAGCCATTTGGGTATCGACCACAATGAGGCCATTCATCTCCCCAGTAAGAGCAAGAAGGAGATCTCTATCAAGAATTCTACCAAACGGTACACCCGTTCTCAATGCCGAGCTAATCACGAGGTAATTTGGGGCTTACAATGAAAGGTCTTCACATCCCGCCATCTACAAGCCCACGACACTTGGGGCTTTGTAATCTCTTGAAGCTTGGCATCAACGATCTCCTCTTGGGGCTTGCTCACTACAACAACAAAGGGCGATTTACTCGAATAGGCCAAGAGCTGATTTATCTTGGAGCTATGCAAGTCCCTCAAAATTTGGCATCAAAGGCATTCTAGGGGCTTTACAATCAGCAACCCCTCATCTCGGCATCAAAAGCCTTTTTGAAGCCCCATAACCGACAAATCTCTTGGGGCTAGACATCAATCTTCGTTGGGCACACCAGCGACAACAGAATTCAAGCGAGGCAATCCGGACTTCGACTGAACATGACTTGATCTTGGGTTGGCTTCACAAGCACACAATGGTTAAAATTGTTCACCCACGAACTTAAAAAAAAAAAAAAAAAAAAAAAAAAATCTCTTTTCCTCACATGTGTGCATATTCTTTCCTTTCTAATCTTAAAAAAAAAAAAAAAAAAAAAAAAGATTTTTTCTTTCTTTTTTTCCTTCTATGTGCAAAATTATGTGCTTTACTTTGCTTTGCTCCTAGCCTCTCCTCCAGCGTTCTCCATCATCCTTGAACTACACTGGTCTGATTCTCTTAAAGGGATACGTAGGCAGCCTTTTGGCACGACCAACCATCATTCAGAGTACCATCTCGCCAACCCAACATCAAGGGCATTCTCTCACCAACATCTAAAGAATGGACATTCTCCATCAAAGCATCCTCCGCGGACATCAAGAATCCATCTCCACTCAAGCGGCAATGGTAAGTGAAGGTATGAATACATCCAATGCTTTCCTCAAAATCACACCGCACACAAGATCACTTTCTACATTCTTACTTCTCTCTCATTACAAAGGTGCTTTCAAGATCATATCACACCACAATCACAAGTTTCTCTCGCAATTCCAATTTCACATCTCACACAAGCACATATATCTGCAAAGCATGCACATAACAGGTGCCGCACAGAGCACCAGGTGCCGCACAGAGCACCAATTCTGGTCGATGGTGGACCGCTCAAATCACCAGGTGCCGCACAGAGCACCAATTCTGGTCGATGGTGGACCGCTCAAATCACCAGGTGCCGCACAGAGCACCAATTCTGGTCGATGGTGGACCGCTCAAATCACCAGGTGCCGCACAGAGCACCAATTCTGGTCGATGGTGGACCGCTCAAATCACCATACCGCCGCACAGCGCATCAGAATATGCCGCACCGCGCATCAATTTTGGTCCATAGTGGACCGCTCAAATCACCATACCTCTTCCATCAGCAAAAGTCGCTCACACAGGGAGCGCATTTCTATCCTTTGTAATTTCAAATTCCTGCTTTATCGAGTCTTTGTTTTCTCTTGTCGATGTCCTCGGCGGTTGTCTTTCTTTCGTCGACGCGTTTTGCTTCGCAATCCACGTCGCCGAGGGGCTCTGTAGACACCCCGCCTTGGACCTCTCACCCCGATTGCATACATAGTATTTTTATTTAACTTATTTTTATTAATTTCTGTTACTTCGGTTAAGTTCCTAACTGATTCCGTTAGTTTTGGACTAAACTGCATAACAGAATTAATTTTAGAGTCATTTCTGTCTTTCTGTCATTTTTAAAATCGCGCGCTTCCGGCACTGCTAACGGGACGCGCGCGCCTCTCGTCCCAAAGGCGGGACTCGCGCGCTGTCCGATATGGCAGTAACGGATTGCACCTTATTTCCCTCCCTTTTCTTATTTACAAACATCTTTTCTTGATCACAAAAACCATCTGTTTACATCCACATTCATCCCCCCTTTTCTCATTAACTCCCAATCCCACACTTCTAGCCTTTTCATTAAAACAAAATATTTCCTTTTTATTTTATTTGATTTTCTTTTATTTCTTTTATTTATTATTTTATTTATCTTATTTTTGATTGGTCAATTCCATTTCACATGGATGATCATCTTTTCCCTCCAACCTTTCCCTCTCTTTTTTACCTATAAAAACCATCATCTTCTACCTTGGAAAAGGACCCAATTTTTGAGACTTGAACAAAAACTCTACACAAATCATCTCAACAATCTTTCTCTACAAAACACTACACAAAGTGTTTGCACAACATTTTCTCTACAACAACACCATTTTCAAGTCCAAGTTTGAAGTCCTCTTTCCTAAGGTACAACATCTCTTTTCTTCTCTTATTTTATTTGTCTAGTCTTACTAGTATGCAATCTCCATAGAAAGGGATACGACCAACATGACTACTTCACATATTGAAGTTAGTTAAGGTTATCTCCCTACATTTTAATCTTAACTTTAATTCACCATGTTAGTTTCTCTTCATCTCTTAATGTAATTCTTTAACATTACTTGTTACATGTAATCTTTATCATTAAATAAATAAAACAATTCTATTTTATTTCCCCTTTTCTTCTCATCACAATTGTTAGCACATTTCTATCTAATTAATTGAAGGACATGTAAATATTAGAACACCAATAGTAGCAAGACCCGCGTAAGCGGGGCGGAGTGGGTGTTTAAGTACTTCCCACTCCGTCACCTAACCCCCGAACCCTTCTCTCCCGAATCTCTGGTTTTGTACATAAATTAGGCTATTTCTAGGTTTTTCTTATGTTCCTTTAAAAACATAGGTGGCGACTCTAAACAATCTAAAACAAGTTAGACATCCTAGGATAATTCACCGCTCTAGCCAAGCCGGGGTTCCCCGGGGTATCTACAGCATGAAAACTGTTGTTGTATGCGAATTCTACTAGCGTCAAATGCTCGTCCCATGTTCCTTGCCAGTCCAACGACGTAGCTCTCAACATATCTTTTAGAGTCTGAATAGTCCTTTCCGACTGTCTATCCGTCTGTGGGTGAAAAGTTGTACTCATTGCCAACTCCGTACCCAATGCTTGTTGTAAATTCTTTCAGAATTTCAATGTAAACCTCGCGTCCCTATCAGACACTATTGAAACTGGTATTCCATGTAATCTCACAATTTCATCAATATACAACTTGGCCAATTTCTCTAACGAATCATTTAACTTAATCGCTAGAAAGTGAGCCAACTTCGTAAGCCTATCCACAATAACCCAAATTGCATTATAGCCTCTCAACGTCTTTGGTAACCCTACTACCAAATCCATAGCTATATGATCCCACTTTCACTCAGGAATAGGTAATGACTGTAGTAATCCTGCCAGTCTCTGGTGCTCACTTTTCACTTGTCGACACACCAAACACTTTGATACAAACTCGGCTATATCTCCTTTCATATTGTTCCACCAGAACGTCTCTCTCAAGTTTTTATACATCTTCGTACTTCCAGGATGTACGGAAAATCTCGAACGATGAGCTTCAGAATTTCTTTCTTAATATCCTTATTGTCTGGCACCCATATCCTAGATTGGTACCTCATGATTCCATCTTCTCCCACACAAAAATATTTTGCCTTCCCTTTAGAGATACTTTCATGCACTTTCATCACTTCTTCATCAATCCCTTGTGCTTCTTTAATTCTAACCATAAGCGTTGTCTGAGCACTCATCTGAGCCAAATAATCCTTCACTTGCACTTCCATGCTTGAAATCTCAATGCGGTTCCACGCACTTTCCTCCTTAGAATTTAGCGTCGCTAGCGTTCCATGGTTCTTTTTACTCAACGCATCCGCCACCTTATTAGCCTTCCCAGGATGGTACAAAATCGTACAATCATAATCTTTCAATAACTCCAACCATCTTCTTTGTCTCATATTAAGCTCCTTCTGGGTGAATATATACTTAAGACTCTTATGATACGTATAAATCTGACATGTCACCCCATACAAGTATTGCCTCCATATCTTCAAAGCAAACACCACTGCAGCTAGCTCTAGATCATGGATTCGATAATTCTTCTCATGATTCTTCAATTGCCTAAATGCATAAGCTATAACCTTATCATTCTGCATCAGCATACAGCCTAGTCCTTTAAGCGAGGCATCACTGTATATCACAAATCCATCCGATCCCGATGGTAAAGCAAAAACTGGTGCGGACACCAATCGTCGCTTCAACTCTTCAAAGCTCTTTTCACACTCTTCTGACCAAACAAACTTAGCTCCTTTCTGAGTCAATTTATTTAATGGTACTGACAACTTCGAGAAACCTTCTACGAATCTCCTATAATAGCCAGCTAGACCCAAAAAACTCCTTATTTCACTAACCGTGGTTGGTCTTTCCTAGTTCACAATTGCTTATATTTTTGTTGGAGATGTCCTAAGAATGCCACCTTCTCCAACCAAAATTCACACTTTTTGAATTTTGCATATAACTTCTGCTCTCTTAAAATCTGCAGCACTGACTTCAAGTGCTCTTCATGTTCTTCCTTGGTCCTCGAATACACCAAGATATCATCAATGAACACTATCACACATTTATCCAGAAACTTCTGAAATATCCTATTCATAAGCTCCATAAACGCTGCCGGTGCGTTAGTCAATCCAAACGGCATCACTACAAACTCATAATGACCATACCTTGTTCTAAAGGGTGTCTTAGCTATACCATTCTTCTTCGCTCTTAGTTGACGATAACTAGACCTCAAGTCTATTTTCGAGAAATAATACGCTCCACGAAGTTGATCAAACAATTCATCTATTCTTGGCAACGGGTATTGATTCCTTACCGTCACGCGGTTCAATTCACGATAGTCGATACATAATCTCATTGACCCATCCTTCTTCTTCACAACAACACCAGTGCACCCCATGGTGATACACTCGGTCTAATCAAACTCTTATTCAACAACTCTTGCAGTTGCTCCTTTAATTCTTCAATTCTGACGGAGCCATTCTATACGGCACCTTCGATATTGGTGAAGTCTTCGGTACCAAATCGATAGAAAATTATACTTCTCTTTATGGAGGTATTCCCGGTAAATCCTCAGGAAACACGTCCTTGAAATCTCTAATCACAGAAAGTGATTCTACAGTTACTTCCTTCTTGCGCGTATCACCAATGTACGCCAAGAATTCTTCACATCCTTTCTTTAAAAGCTTACGAGCCTTCATTACCGATATAAGGTGCGATCGGGTTCTAGGTTTCATTCCTTGAGAACATCACTCTTATCTAGATAGTAATATGAAGTGGACTTCTTTCTTTAAAACAATCCACATGGGCATGGTATGCAGCCAACTAGTCCATTCCCAAGATTACATCAAATTCTTTGATGTCCTAAACTAATGAGATCAACCTCAAGTTCTTTCTCGTCCAATTTCAAAGGACACTTCCTAGATATAGACGTTATAGGGATCGATTCTCTAGTTTGAATATCCATAACTAAAGAATTCTCTAACACCTCAGGAATTAAATTCATATTCTTAGCCAAGCAATCATTTGGAACTTCTTATCAGAACCATGCCCTTTGGCGTCGTTCTTATTACCATCATTTCTATTTCCGTAGCCTTTACTCTGGTACTTACTTGTACTACCTTCCTTTTCACGATTGTCAGTAGCCTTCCGCTTATTATTGTTCCCATCGCGGTTCCAGCTTCCTTTAGATTCGGTCGACTCTTTCTTAGTTGAATCTTCTTCTCTTCTCGCTTACTACGATAACTATCTGATTCTTTCTCCACTATCCTTGTCCTATCCAACACTTGATCATAGGTTAGTAGCATTAATGGAGTGATTCTATATCATATTCGGTTGCTCAAACCAGCTTCAAATTCTCGAGTCTTTTGCGCTTCATCATTGAAGAGCGTTAGGGAAAATTCTAGCAATTCGGTGAATCTAGCACCATAGTCGTTCACCGTCATACTTCCTTGAGTTAGCATCATAAACTCATCCACTCTGGCATTTCGAACACTTGCCAGATAATATGATACTATCATTAGTTCTCATGAATACGAGACTTTTTCACGCACTCGCAGACTATAGCTCATCTCTACAGACTAACATTCAATTTATAGGTCATTCACTAGATCACTGGTCATTTAAATAGACCATCACTATCTTCATTAGTCGACTTTACTAGACTTATTGGTTATTTCATTAGACCATTACTATCTCTATTGGTCATTTCAAAAGACCATTATCCCTTTCATTGGTCGTTTCAATAGACCATTCTTACTTATTCCAGGTTAACTCGTACGTTTAACACTATTATTCACGCCAACCCAAGCATTGCCACTATGCTTTATACTTTCACATAAAAAGGCCGTCCCCAAAAGATGTAACTTTTACAAAAGATCGGTTTACTAGATTTCTCGTTGTTCCAATAGACCAATTCTACTTAGGAAAGTCATTTTACTAGACTTTACTTATTCATCGCAGGTCGATTCACTAGACCGACTTTCATTCATATTTTGGCCATTTTACTAAGCCAGTTACTTTTACTTTTGACCGTTTCAATAGGTCATTTTATTCTTTCTTACTTGACCGCTTCAATAGATCACTTTATTCTTGTTTCGGTCGTTTTACTAGACCAAAACTTATTTCACTTGGCCGTTTTAATAAGCCAATTATACTCATGGTCTTTTCACTTGACCCATACTTTCTCGTTCTAGACTTGCTCACACGCTTTAACATTTAAGAACGAAACACTAAACAAAGCCATTTGCTTAGAATAAATCATACACTTTTATTACGAGGATCTTCTTGGAATAAAAGTAAACAAAACAAAAATTCTAGTATTTTCTCTAACTAGAACTAACTATGATATAAATTCTATGTTCCACTTTTCAATCATGGACACCTTCCTAGGCCTTCCCCTAGGTCTTCCACTAGGCACCTTTGGAGTCTTCTTAGAGCCTCTTGGTCTACCTCTGGATCTACGAACTGGTACCATTGGTGGTTCATCATCATCAATTACAATTGGGGTAGCTTCATTGTCCCCAAGGCTAATTTCTACTTCCTCGATCTCTTCTTCAGCTACCAAATTATCTTCCTTTGGCGCTTCATTGCCTACGGGGGTTGTTGGTTCTGACTCCCTAGCTCTTTCTTCCTTTAAGTCTTTCAATTCGTAGTACCACTAGTACGCCTGTTCTCGGGTTTCATGATAGTACTTTTCATTCTGAGTCATGGTCTCTTTGACTCCTTCTAACTCTTTGCGAGTGCCTAGCAATGCCTTCCTATCTCACATTCACTTCCCTAGTATAAAGGTTACTTTTGTCTTTACAGCTTCCAAGTCTTCAGTTAACCTCTGAATCTTGAGTGTCTACCTCTGGATCACTCTTTTCTTAATTGTTATGTGTTTCAAGTTCATCTTCATGTTTCTTCTAAGTCCGTCCAATCAAGACATAATCATTATCAGTACCATATACTTAAAGGTATATGACTATAATCATAAATTGCATAAGCAACTTAAAAGAATGACATTCTAGTGTAACCCTTCAATTTTCACTCCCAAAGTGTTCACTTATATTCCTCATATCTCTCGAGGAATTCTTATCTTAGGTTCTTTCTTAAAATTGTAAGTTTCCATAATCAACTAGTTTGACTTCAAGCAATCTTAGTCTTCCTAAAACGCTCAAATCAAACCTATTCAATATCAAAGTTCCTATCCCTTTTAAGCTCTAATCCCATTGCTCTGATACCAACTGTAACGACCCAAACTTTCCAACATTAATAATAATAATCCATAACCAGGAAATCTCAACGTCAACATAATTCAAATCCAACGTTAGCATATAACGGCTAGTTTACTCTAAGCATAATTCAAAATAAAGCGGAAGCATAACCAAAATTCAAATCTTAATGGCTAGTACAACCCACTAGCTCTTCAACATAAACCATAATCAATTGTCTTAAGATCCTTCATCATGTCACGGACCGCCATGCTTTACAATCTAACCCTTTTCCACTACTTATTACCTGGGGAAAAGAATATAAAAAGGGGTGAACGAACAATGCTCAGAAAGTTCATACGGGATCTCTCCGGGTACTAAGAAGAGATGACTGAAAGAACGAAGCCAAACAATTATATTTCAATGAAAGGCTAATCATCAATAATCTTAACTGTACACATTCAAAATACAGTTACAATACTTAAGAAGTTATGGCCCTACCACAAGTTCGTCAATTCCATAGTTACATACATCACCTTTTCAGGGTGTTACAGCTTTTCAGGGTGTCAAGAGACCTTACACCTCCTCACGGTGCTCTCTTATAAGTTCGATCATGATCATTAAGCCACTTCATCAAGCAGCATGTTTTTCTAATTCTTTTCAATCAAACTAGACTATCTTAATTAGTCCTTTTCACTCAGACTAATTCTTGCTAAGTCATTTTCAATCAGACTAAGCTACTGTACCTGTTTCAATTATACACAGTAATATTTCACATAGTATTCAAGGTACAAGAATACGTAAATCAATTTCAATTTACTTAAGAAACCCATTGAACAACACTTATCAAGGGTAAGATAATTCAAAAGACGTTTCATGTCATAGAGTTCAAATACTACCGGCCACTGGGTAGCTAGACTTTAGAAAGAATTATGAGGATCCTATTTCAAAGGATGATATATCTCAAAAGACTTAGGAACGTAATCCCTTACCTTGGCTTGCGTTAATCCTTCTTGCAAAACCACGCGCACGTATCTACAATCATACGAATAACTTTCTTAGACAAAAGTAATACTATTTACTTCCGTCCCCAAAATACTTTACTTTTTTATTATTAACCTATGAGTTATTCTCTTTAACTCCCTTTAAGGTTAACATCTACTCTAGGGTTTGTACTACCCATTAACTTTATACCCAAAATACCCTTTTTGATTTACCAAAATACCCCTAGGGTTTACCCAAAATACCCCTAGGGTTTATCATCATCAATTCCCATCTTGACTTCTACAATCCAATTTACACATATTTTTTTCACTTTTTTCCAGCACACACTAAATTCACAAACACACACACTATTTACACACACAAACACATGCACACACAGACACCAGTACATAGTAAATTCACAAACACACACTATTTACACACACAAACACACGCAGACACACACTATTACACACACACGCACATAATCCTTCTTCTTCCTCTTCCATAAACTTTTATTCTATTAAACCTTAGTTCATCATTCTCAATTTAGGGTTCCCCCAACCATGATTTCTAATGGTTTAGTCAATCAAAGATGAATAAGAAAAGGTTAGGGAGACGGGTTTTACCTTTGAGGATCGATCTCAAACCTTCTCTCTTTTTCCTTCTCTCTTCCCCGATCTCTTTCTCTCTTCTGCGACTCTCCCTCGCAGCACCGCTCTCTCTCTCTCTCTCTCTTCCTCCCATTCTTTTCTTTTCTTTTTGCGGTGGAAACAATAATAGGTTTAGGGATTTAAAGAGTATTTATATTAAAGTGTTTTCAATTCCCTAATTTAAAAAAATGATTCCTTTTCCTCTTAATAATGAATTGGGCTTTTCTATTTTGACCTAATAACTAAACCCAATCTTTTTATAAATGGCTCGGCCCAAATAATAATTAGAGAGTTAAAAAAAAAAAAAATAGGGGAAAATGTCGGGTTATTACAATCGTTCCGCTCGCAAGTAGTAAACAAGATTTACAAATGATTAAAAGATTTACGAAAAAAGGAATTTGCTTGTGCCAATCAGTGGACCAGGTCATGAGGGCAAGTAGACGTAATTTTACTCCCGCTATCATATTGAATTCCATAATCAAATGTGCCTAAGTTTAAGACCCTTTTTTCTACTCTAATTGAATATGACTTGGTCCACTCATGTATTGAGAGAGTAGATTTAATATAAACATAATATCTGACATTATAGCTACGAGAAAAAAAAAAACAGATTCTCAATCAAAATTTTGTAGTAACTTGCATATTCTTTCTTGCTTCCATCATCTATCATTAATTTGTCATTAGCAACAAGTAGTGTGTAAACTGGTTTACACTCGAATATGCTGAACTTTTTAAAAGTCTTTTCGGCATGAAGACTCCATCGTCCATTCGGTAAACTTCGATGGCAAGAAAATGATGCAAAACTCCCAAATCATTTATCTTAAACCTTTTCATCATGTCATTCTTGAAATCCGTAATCATCTTCTCATTGTTCCCGGTGAACACTAAGTCAACAATATAAAGTGCTACAATCAAATTTCTGATTTTTCTCCAATTTTAACATTCAAAGTGGGCTCGTTCGTGATATTGATTAACTTTTTCTCCTTGAAGTATTGATCAATATGACTATACAAAGCGCGTGGATCTTTGAGGCGCGAGGCTATATGCGCGCGCGCTGAAGGGCGCATGGCGCATAGCATGAAGGGGCGCATAGGCGCGTGGCTCAAATTCACGGAGTGATTTTCTTCAACTTTGATCTTCTTGCCCTATTCCTAAGCCTGTTCTATTACAATGGACAACCTAAAAAATGAAGTATAAATACTTCTTACATGTGGGTCTAAAGTCCATGAAATAAAACTTAGGTGATGGATCAATCAAATCTAATCAATCCTATTACATTGAAACTGAGATATAAGTGGGCATACCCAACAGAAGGTTTCTCTGATTTAGATTATTCTGGGGATGTGAACACGAGAACATCAATGACCGGATATGTATTTACTCTTAGTGGATCAGTTGTTAGTTGGAAGACTACTTTGCAGTCCACGGTGACTTTGTTAACAACAGAAGTAAAGTACATGGCATAGACAGAAGCTGCTAAGGAAGGAATATGGTTGAAGGGGATGATCAACGATCTTGGGTTACGTCAAGATCAGGCTATTGTTTATTGCGATAGTTTGAGCTCAATTTGCTTAGCCAAGGATCAAGTTCATCATGAGAGGAGCAATCACATTGATGTGAGGTATCATTTCCTATGGAATGAGAAATGAATTAAGTTGAATGTTCGCAGCTGTTACAAAACAAAGGAGCTAGGCGAGAGATCAAGTTGTTGTCTGGGAGATTCAAAGTCAAGCTAAAGATTGTTGAGATAATGCTTTGAAGTTCGGATGCTAACTTAGAGAATGGTACAACACAGATTTTATGATTCCGGGACAGAGGAGCAACTGCATGGCCGTGCCTTATGGGTTGCACGGTCGTGCAGCGGGACACGGTCGTACATTATCAGCAACTCGGTCGTTGCACATAAAGTATGGTTTTTGGGTCGAAGACGAGAACTACCGTGCCAAGTAAAGGGCATGTCCATGCAGACCAAGACCAAGTTGGGTCTGGTGGGCCTAGGCGCCAACTGAGAACACGCGTGGGAAAAATAAAGTCCTTTAGGAATTTAATTACCTACTCATTCCATCTTCAGGGTTAGAACTTTGATTAGTATAAATAGACTAGTCATCCTAGCACAAAATCATCAGAACAAAAATCTAATTGCTAAGAAAAAATCCAGATCTAAATCTAAGGGATTGCACAGTTAGTAATTTTCTGATCAAAATTCGTGGAAGGTAGATTAAGGTGATCTTGTAATTGTTTATCTAGTTTGATAATAATATTCTCTACCCCCTGGACGTAACCAAGTTGGTGAACCACGTAAATCTTGTGTTCTTGTGTTTGATTATTTTCTTGTTTCGCAATCAATTCTTGTTTATTGCTCTAACACATAGATTAATTTACCTTAACCTTAAGTATGATTAGACATCTATAATGGTAGTGTTTTTTTAAATTGGTTTTTTGTGATTCTTACATACCAAGTCAACAAAAAAAAAAAAGCTTAAAGTTCCTTCGACAACGGTAGAACTCTTAAAATTTAATAACCAACCTGGGAATTGATGAAGATTAAAGAAATACTCATAGAAAAAGCTCTTTTCTAAAAAGAGTTTTAAGAGCTCTCTCGATTTCTCCACAATGATAAAAAGCTTCAAAGAGCTTTTTCACAAAAAAAAAAAAAAAAAAAAAAAAGCTCGTATTATGAATCCTAGTAACACAAAAATACATAAAAGACAATGAACCACAAAAAGAGTCACTTGTCACTTATCGAAAACCATGTACTTACCAATTGTTGTTTAGATTACAATGTAGCGGGGCAAACACATGGGTTTTTATTTTGAACTCCCTCAATTATATATTCTCTCGTCTCAATTTAAGCTTTTGTAAGTCAAGCGAGTGAAAAATAAGTTGAGTAACTAACAGTTGCATTGTAATTTTATAAAATTAGGAGGAAACATTAGCTCAACTATTCATTATTTGTCACTAATGAAATAAAGTAAAGTAAAAAAATTTACTCCCTTTGTCTCATTTGAAATTACAAATTGTTGACTAAAATTGTCAATTAAATTATATTTTGACCAATAATATGTAAAAATATAATAATTATATTAAAAATTTAAAAATTGTTAATAATACTATTCTTAATGGTGAATCAATAACAATTTTTAGATTTACATTGAAATTATTATATTTTCTATACTTTTATGGTCAAATGCAATTAAGTGGACAATTTTGTCAACATTTTATAATTTCAAATCGGATAGGGTGAGTATACTAATGGAACTGACTGGAAAAAAAAATACTCCCTCCGTCTCAGTTTAAGGTTGTTACTTTCGTTTTTAGTCTGTCCATAACTAAAATTTTTAGTTGTTTTATTACCTAAAATAGAGAAGGGGATCCACTTGTCATCTCAAAACAAAAATTCCTTTCCCACTTTCTTTTTCCTGCTTCACTTTTCATGGTCATAATATTTTAAAAAAAAAAAATTTTCGTGCAAAGTAAAACTAAAAACCTTAAAAAGTGAGACTGAGGAAGTAATAATGTTAAATTGAGCCGGAGTAGGTAAGACTCTAGTGAAGAAATAACATGATGAGATGACGGAAATAGTAATATCAGCCATCATAGCCGGGTCAACCTACTCCCTTTCTACATCTGTGTAATGAATTCAAACTTTGCGACTAGACACTGTATTATGTACTCCCTCCATCCCGCCCGGCTTAAGATTTTTGGTTCCGACACGGGAATTAAGGAAAACTATTATTTTAGGAGGAACGAGAATGAGTGGAGGAAGTGTTGTGAGTATAAAAATAAAGTATGAGAGAGAATAAGTGGGATGAATAGTAAAAAGATTCTTGTTGTGAGTATGACAAGTGGGTCCTATTAAATTAAAAAGTAGTATAACCTTTTCATTTTGGGCCGTCCTAAGTCGTCGAGTGGGACGCCCAAAATAGAAAATCGTCCTAAATCGAGCGGGACAGAGAGTATTAACAAGTACCCACGTGAACCTTAAATCGAGCGGGACAGGGAGTATTAACAAGTACCCACGTGAACCTTATAGAAAGACAAGTTGTAATTGCCGGTTCGTGTAACGCTATTTAATGCCCCATTATTTACATGACAGGGGCTGTTACCGGCTACACCGCAATGCATCCCCACCATTTAAATAAAAGAGATAATTGTATAATAAATCTGCTACTTGCAATTTAAATCCTAGATAGACAAGTTATAATTGCATTAAAAAAATTATGCCAGAAATTGTGTTGTTTTTTTTATTAAATCTTTAAATTACAACACTGCTCTTACACCTCTTAAAATATATTCAATTCAATTTAAGTAAAGTATAAATCTATATATATATATATTAAAGTTGGTGAAGAGAGATGTGGTGATGCCACGTGAACAAATCATGGAAGAATCTTGCATTTCGTGATGCCACATCATCACTATCCTAAAAGTGTGTGACTTTTGATATTCTCATTATTAGCTAATACTATTAGCTCATAATAATAGTTATGATATGAGTTAACTATTACTATTAATAGTAATAGTTAACTATAATAGTTATTATACAAGTTAACTATTACTATTAATAGTATTACTTAACTATAATAGTTACCATACAAGTTAACTATTACTATTAATAGTATTAGTTAACTATAATAGTTACCATACAAGTTAACTATTACTATTAATAGTATTACTTAACTATAATAGTTACTATACAAGTTAACTATTACTATTAATAGTAAGTTAACTATTACTATTAATAGTATTAGTTAACTATAATAGTTACTATACAAGTTAACTATTACTATTAATAGTATTACTTAACTATTATAGTTAATATGTATGTTAATATATTACTATTAATAGTATAAGTTAAGTATTACTATTAATAGTAATAGTTAACAATAGTAGTTACTATACAAGTTAAATATTACTATTAATAGTATTAGTTAACTATAATAGTTAATATATTAGTTAACTATTACTATTAATAGTATTAGTTAACTATAATAGTTACTATATAAGTTAATTGTTACTATTAATAGTATTAGTTAACTATAATAGTTACTTTATTAGTTAGTTTTTACTATTAATAGTATTAGTTAACTATAAATAGGCTATATACATTAACTATTACTATTATTAATATTAGTTAATTATAATAGTTATTATATAAGTTAAATTATTAATTAATCATAATAGTTAATATATCTATTAACTATTACTATTAATAGTATTAGTTTATTATAATAATTATAATAATTATTATATAAATTAATCATTGCTATTACTATCAATAATATTATTTAATTATAATAATAGTAATTATATAGATTAATTATTATTATTAATATTTTTAGTTAAAATGATAATTACTATATTAGTTAACTATAGTTAAAATATTATTTTTAAGATATAGTATTGGTTTCCCGTGCAGAGCACGGGTTACCCGCTAGTGCATTAATAAAATGGATATATAGTGAGACCAAAATGGAAATCTTACCAGAAGGCTGAAGCCGGTAACATTAGTGAGAGAGGTGGCGACAGCGGTGCCGGCGAGTTCGAGTTCTCCGAGATGGCCCACCATTGACATAGATGCAACCCTCAATAGGTTCTGTGAGACAGTCACCACCACCATCGGCAAAGCTATGTAACACACCTTCTGTAGCTCCTCCACCAGCAACCTCCATGTTGACTTCGTTGATGCCAAGCTATTTTCTCTCTCATTCTTCTCACTCACTAGAAGCGACTCCTCCATATATAACTGCTCTCTCTCTCTCGTACGTCACTTGTATTTATATGTTAGTTCCCCCAAAAACAAAGAACCAGAGGAGTGTTGTGGATTTGGCCCTCCACTACCCAAGCAAATCACAAGAACAATAAAAGCACACAAACAAAGCACAAGAAATCAAAGCAAGAAAAAAACACAGAAATTGTTTACCCAGTTCGTCAATATGTTTGACTACGTCTGGGGGCACTACCAAGCCAGGATCTTGCACTATAATATGTTAGATCTGAGTTACAATAAGTTTAGGGGCGGAACTTTACTTAAATATGTGCCCAGGAATACAAACCTAACCCTAGATGGACAAAGGAACCCGAAAATTGGCCTAAAATCCGAACCAGTTTTTGCCTCTCCCGACAAGTGGGCGGTCGCCCACTTTGGTCCTGGGCGGTCGCCCATAAAACTGCTCTCCGGATTGAACTGTCTGATTAAGTGGGCGGTCGCCCACCATCACCTTGGGCGGCCGCCCAGAACAACAGTCCCTCCGACGTTTTTCTTCCTTTTTGCTCCGAAGTCTAGTCCCGGTTGGTCCTCTATTCCAACAATCTCCCACCTAGAGATCAACCGCGCATACAAGCCCCGTATCCGTTCTTCAACTCATCTTTGGTGTCGTCCTAGTGCTCACCTCGATCATGGTAGTGCCTTCCTCCTCTCTTATTCTCCAAGCCCAATTGAAGCTATGCATAGCTTCAACTTTTCAAGGTTTACCACCTTGGTCAACATGTCAGCCGGGTTCTCCGATCCCAAAATCTTCTCCAGCCTTAAGATCTTCCTCTCCAAGAGATGCCTGATGTAGTGAAACCTCAGCTCAATGTGCTTCGTCCTAGAATGAAACGCTGGATTCCTAGCCAAATGTATTGCACTCTGACTGTCACTGTAGAGAGCATTACCACTTCGCGTCTTCCCAAGTTCACCCAAGAAGTTCTGCAACCATACCATCTCTTTGCTTGCCTCTGTCACTGCCACATATTCTGCTTCCGCAGTCGACTGAACCACGATCTTCTGCAATTTAGAAGCCCAGGAGATAGCCGTACCACCCAATGTGAAAACATAACCCGTAGTACTTCTCCTCTTATCAAGATCGCTTGATGCCAAATCCGCATCCACATAACCCGCTAACACGACCTCCTTGCTTGAGAAACATAGAGCCTTACCAGCAGTACCCTTTAAGTAACGCAGGATCCATTTAACCGCTTCCCAATGTTGCTTCCCTGGATTGCCCATGTACCGGCTGACTACTCCCACCGCATGTGCAATATCCGGCCTTGTACACACCATTGCATACATTAGACTCCCCACTGCCGAAGCATATGGAGTCTTCTCCATCTGGTCACGCTCCTCCTTGCCCTTAGGTGAGTCCTTCTCGGATAGCTTGAAATGCATACCCAATGGTGTCCCTGTTGGCTTCGCCTCTTCCATGCAAAACCTTGTCAAGAATTTCTCAACGTATTCTGCTTGTGAAAGAACCAACTTACCCAACTCCCTATTCCGGTCAATCCGCATGCCCAAGATTTTTCTGGCCTCCCCCAAATCCTTCATCTCGAACCGTTCTGACAACTGAGCCTTCAATCTGTTTACCTCTCTACTGCTAGAGCTCGCTATTAGCATGTCATCCACATATAACAGCAAGATTATATACCCATTGTCCGTGTTCTTGAAGTAGCAACAATGATCCGCCTCACATCTGACAAATTTAATGTCATGCATGAATCCATCAAACTTCCTGTACCACTGCCTAGGAGCTTGTTTAAGGCCATACAAGCTCTTAGTCAACCTGCAAACCAGTTCCTCGTTACCCTTAGACAAATATCCCTCTGGTTGTCTCATGTAAATTTCTTCCTCCAAATCCCCATGAAGGAAGGCCGTCTTTACATCCATTTGTTCCAGCAACAAGTTATTCGCCACTACTAGCCCCAGAACCATTCTGATAGTGGTCATCTTCACAACAGGAGTGAATACCTCGGTGTAGTCAATACCGTACTTTTGCTGAAAGCCCTTTACAACCAACCTTGCCTTGTAACGTTTACTGCCGTTTGCCTCCTCCTTGATCCGGTAAACCCACTTGTTATGCAATGCCTTCTTCCCCTTAGGCAGTCTAATCAACTCCCAAGTTTTGTTGGCTTTCAATGAGTCCATCTCATCATCCATCGCAGCTTTCCACTTATCACAAAGTGAACTACGAACAGCCTCCGCATAACATTCTGGTTCCCCACTATCTGTCAACAACAAATAGTAATTTGAAGGAGTATACCTGTCAGGTGATCCACGCAACCTGCTGGATCTACGCAGCGGAATATCCGGTTCCGGAGTATGTGGTTCATCTTCAGTGACCCCCTGACCATGGTCATCATGAACCGTCCTGCTCCCACCTGAGTCTGGAATATCCACCTCTACAACATCCGGTTCCGAACTAATATCATCTGATGCCCCCTTTCTGTCTTTGTACAATACCTGTTCATTGAATACCACATCTCGACTACGAATAATTTTATGGTTTTGGTCATCCCAAAACTTATACCCGAAGTCATCCCCACCATACCCAATAAACGTACATTTTACAGATTTTGCATCTAACTTAGTTCTATCAGCAGAATCAATATGAACATATGAAACGCAGCCAAATATGCGAAGAAAAGACAGATTTACCTGCTTGCCACTCCATGCTTCCTCTGGAATTCCATTCCCCAATGGTACCGATGGTCCCCTATTGATCAAGAAAGCCGCCGTGTCAACTGCATATGCCCAAAACGTCTTCGGAAGTCCACACTTCAACCTCATACTTCTAGCCCGCTCGTTCAATGTCCTGTTCATCCTCTCTGCAACCCCGTTGTGTTGTGGTGTGACTTTTGGAGTCTTCTCCATGCGAATGCCATTCGCTGCACAATATTCCTTGAACTCCCCGAGCTCATACTACCCTCCGTTATCTGACCTCAAGCACTTAAGCTTAAGTCCCGTCTGATTCTCCACCAAGGCCCTCCATTTCTTAAACACCTCGAATGCCTCATCTTTGTGTTTCAAGAAATAAACCGAGACCTTCCTTGTTGAATCATCAATGAAGGTCATGTAATATGACGCACCACCCAGAGAAGTTACCGGAGATGGTCCCCACAAATCCGTGTGAACCAGTTCTAACTTTGCTTCCCTCAAAGCCCTACCTGTCCTCGAGAAATTACTTCTCGCCTGTTTGCCAAACACACAATCTTCGCAGATCCCCACGTCGACTGTCTTCAAACCCGGTAGTAGTCCCATTGAACAAAGTATCTTCATCCCCTTCTCACTCATGTGACCCAATCGACAGTGCCACAAATCAGTATCACCCTTGGCTGACGCCACCGCGATACTATCCTTGGTGTTATTCGCCAAATACAGTGTCCCCTCCTTATTACCCCGAGCGATCTCAGAATCCTCCTTGGTAATAACCCAGTTCCTGCAGCCGAATGTTACCTTGTAACCTTCTTCGTCCAACTGCCCAACTGATAATAGGTTCTTTTTCAAACCCGGAATGTGCCTGACCCCGTTCAGATGTAAGACCTTCCCGTCCGATGCTCCTATTCTGACATCCCCCTTCCCCTTGATTTCCAAAGGCTCGCCATCCGCCAGATAGACCTTACCGAAATCACCGGAAGTATAGTTCTCCATCTCTTCTGCATGCCCGCAAGAGTGGAATGATGCCCCCGAATCCAGCACCCATGATTCTAGTGCACTACTAACACTCAGAACCAGTACATCATCACCTTCGACTGTCACATTCACCGAATTGCCCCCACGATTGGGACAATCCTTCTTGTAGTGTCCTAACTCCTTGCAATGATAACACTGCACCGATCCTTTCGCAACCCTTGGTTTATCTCTGATCTCCACGGCCTTGCCCTTACCACCCACTACGTTTTCCCTTGATTCAGTTCTCCCCTTATTGCTAGTACCCGGCCTTCCCCTGCTAGTAGTAGCTAAGGCCGATCCCGAAGTAGACGATGTCCCCAACTTCTTCAAACGATTTTCCTCGCCCAACAAGAAATCTTTAACATCATCATACTTCAACTTGTTCTTACCCGCTGAAGCATTGATCGCTGTCACCGTCCCGCTCCAACTTCCTGGTAAAGACGCTAGCAATAAGCACGCATGAACCTCATCATCAAACGTAATATCCAACGCAGTCAATGAGTCTATAACATCCATAAACTCATCGATGTGTTTAGCCAAGGATCCTCCCTCTTGCATCTTGAGACTACCCATCTTGCGTATCAAATCACCTTGTTTGCAGCAGATGGAGTTTCAAATCTCTCAGTAAGATAATCCAATAGCTCTTTGGTGGTTTTCGCCTTCTTGGTAGTCTTCGCGATCCACTTTGACAAAGTAGATCTAACCACCCCTAGGGCCTTCCGATCCATGAGATCCCAATCTTCTTGCTTTTCTCCTTCCGGTTTGACACCCTTTAGAGGCTTATAGAGATCTTTGTTGTACAAAAGATCCTCTATTTGCATCCTCCAAAAACCGTAGTCAGAACCATCAAATTTCTCCACCGCTTGTTTGTCCTTGCCCATTCTTGATTGCTTGACAACACCCAATCGCTTGATAAACCAATCTTACGATTAACCCTGATCTCGAACCAGAGCTCTTGATACCAGTTGTTGTGGATTTGGCCCTCCACTACCCAAGCAAATCACAAGAACAATAAAAGCACACAAACAAAGCACAAGAAATCAAAGCAAGAAAAAAACACAGAAATTGTTTACCCAGTTCGTCAATATGTTTGACTACGTCTGGGGGCACTACCAAGCCAGGATCTTGCACTATAATATGTTAGATCTGAGTTACAATAAGTTTAGGGGCGGAACTTTACTTAAATATGTGCCCAGGAATACAAACCTAACCCTAGATGGACAAAGGAACCCGAAAATTGGCCTAAAATCCGAACCAGTTTTTGCCTCTCCCGACAAGTGGGCGGTCGCCCACTTTGGTCCTGGGCGGTCGCCCATAAAACTGCTCTCCGGATTGAACTGTCTGATTAAGTGGGCGGCGCCCACCATCACCTTGGGCGGCCGCCCAGAACAACAGTCCCTCCGACGTTTTTCTTCCTTTTTGCTCCGAAGTCTAGTCCCGGTTGGTCCTCTATTCCAACAAGGAGGGAGTAGTGGCGGAGCCAGGAATTTAAGGAAGGGGGCAAGGAATTTTAGCGCAAAGAAATGAAGAACGGGGTTCGGGGGCAGCGGCCCGATTTTTTTTTTGACCCAAAGATGTAAGTTACCCTTCAAGTGAGACAATCCGTAAAGGAATATCAACCTCTTCAAGTTGGACAGAGGTAGTAAAATGCATAGATGTAAGGATTTTAGGCCCTAACACAATTGCTAGATTGATAAAGATGAAAGCACAAAATAGCAAAATAGCAAGAACGAAACAAAATTGAAAAATAGATGAACACAAGAGATTTTACGTGGTTCACCAACTTGGCCACGTCCACGGGCGACGGAGAATCAATTCACTATAACAATCAAGAGTACAAGGAGAAACAAGGTGAAAACCAATCACACAATCTCTCAATATAGTGAAACCCTAGCTTTTTGTATCTCTCTCTCACTCAAGGGTATGACGGCACAAAAGACTTATACAAGGGTTTTATTATTTACCCTAAAAACAGCCGTTTCAGCCCAGCCCGTCATTGTGGGCGAGCGCCCAGAACCCAAGTGGGCGACTGCCCACAATATCAGAATGTCGGACCTTTGGAAAAACAATGTGGGCGAGCGCCCAGGTCAATAGTGGGCGAGCGCCCAAAGCCCTGTCTGCGTTTTCTTGCCCAAAAACAATTGAGAGTCACCCAACAATTCTCCACCTTGACGATCAATCCCGAAAAAACTGGTAAACCAAGGGAATATCACTATCTCTCTCCGCCGCCCCGCCCCGCCCCTAAGGGCATCAATGACTAGTAACACCAAGTCCAAGAACTTCTTGAACTTAGCAATCAACTTTGTCAACATGACAACCTTCGTTATAGCCATAAAATCAGTCTCGGTAGTAGACAACTCCGTGACATCCAGCAATCCAGATTTCCAAAAAACCGCGGAACCAACAAGACAAAATACATACCCCAATGTAAATTTTCTGTCAACAAGATTACCGCCCTAATCTGAATCACCATTCCCAACAGAACCATCACTTCTCTTTCCTTACACAATGCACACACACAAGCATTTGAGTACGGAATCCGTGACACATAATCTTTAGACTTGGGACTATCTAAAGAAGATAACCATTTCACCTGGTAAGCATTATTGATATCTATCGCAGCCACAAGAATGCCATCGACATTAACAAGATGACTCAATGTGCCATCACTACAAACCATCAAGTAAACACAACAATCATATCCACTCCTAGCATAACCATGGGTAACAATAAAAGTGTCGAACCTTTTATAACATTGTCGAGTTGACTGCTCCAAATCATACAAGGACCTCTCTAACAGGCAAACATGATCCTTACCCTCGACAACAAACCCTTCAGGCCGGCGCTTGTAGATCTCCACCTCAAGCTCTAGATCTCGCATCGCCACAATTCTCAAAAAGTTGTGAATAGATAAGTGTCTAACAACTGGTGAAATAATATCATTATAGTCTACCCCAAACCTTGGAGTACCATCTTTGAACTTGTAGATCCACTTGGGACTGACTAACACCTTCTTTGGTGGTGATCTAACAAATTCCCAAGTCTGACTTTCAATAAGAGATACCATCTCTTCTTTCACAACAGCCGACCACATAGCAGATTTATCACACGATATATCTTCATTGAAAGAAATTAATTTATGCATACTTACTGTTTCCGCAGCGGACAATGCATAAGCCACCATCTCCTCCAAACCATATCGAAGTCTACCAAAAACAATGGTAGTCTCCACCTGCTTGTTGGTTTCCCCCTCTTGAACTGGAGCATCAATTGGAGTCGCTTCATCAGACACATCATTAACATCTAAGTCAAGTTACACCAACTCTTTATCATCTCTGAATAACTCCACCTATTTGTATATCCGTCCTGCAGGACTACCTTTTTCACGGAGAAGTAGAGCAACATCTCTACATGTTAGGAACTTAGATGTCACCGGATCCCATGACCGGAATCCTTTCACTCCAGTAGTATTGCCCACAAAGGAACATCCTTTGAACTTGGGTCCAATTTGTTGTTCACACACGCATATACGGGACACCCACAAATATACAATCTTGAGTATTCTCCTAGAGAGCCTGACCACATCTCCAACAGAGCCTTCATCCCAATACCAGAATTTAGAGTACGATTAACCAAGTGAGCAGTCATCCTAATCGCCTCCACACAAAATTCTGTACCTAACAATGCTTGTGACAACAAATACCAAGCCTTTTCTCTCATTCCATTCAAGCCAATGTGATCCAATGTCATGTCCCATGATTGAGTAACCTCCGCCTCAACCATTGACCCCGTTGCAATAGACACATTACCAACAACCGTAGACCCAAGAAGCTTGTACAATGTCCCCACCTTCTTTCCCTTCAATACCACCAAGTCACCTTTAATAGCCGATAGCTCGCCATTCGCAATGGATAAACTATACCCAAGGCTATCCAAAGTGCCTAGAGAAATCAGGTTCTTCTTCAGTTCAGAAACATACCTGACATTATGCAATTTCCGCACTACTCCATCAAACATCTTAACCTTAATAGCCCCAATACCAACAACCTTGCATGCAGTATTATTTCCCAATAAGACTACTCCACTGGCAGACTTATACGAACAAAACCATGCCCGGTTGGGAATAATATGATAAGAACAGCCCGAATCCAAAATCCAACTATCACGAATTTCGGTACCCGAATTACAAGCAGTAAGTGCATCACAGTTGCTGTCATCAGTAGTGTTTTCAAACACTACTCCAGCTTCACCCTTTATCTTTGCGGTTATATCCTGCTGGTTTGGACAAAACCTTCTAATGTGTTCCTTCTCCTTGCAACCATGACATATCACATTCTTATGCCATTCACTTGAACCGGATTGACCCTTCCTTGACTTTCTGCCGCTTCTAGCTACTAACACATCACCTTGAGATTCAGCACTTGTTGAGGTCAAGTGCGTCTCAATGACTTCCCGTTGTAGTAGAGCGTTCTTGATCTCTTCCACAGAGATCTCCTCCTTGCCATACAACACTGTCTCTCTGAAGTGTATATACTCAGAGGGTAGAGAACATAGCAATTTGACTGCCAATTGCTCATCATCAATCACAACATCGACATTCTTCAAGTCCATGACCAACCCATCAAACTCGTCAAGATGTCTTTCCAAAGACTCACCTGATTTGAGTTTACATTCCTCGAGTTTCTTCATCAGTAGCAACAGATTACTAATACTCTTCGTCATGTACAGTTGTTCAAGTCTAATCCAGAGCCCAGCAACAGCCTTTTCGCTCACCACCTCCCTCAATACCTCATCTTTGAGACTCAAGTGTAAGAAAGATAAAGCTTTCTCGTCCATATCATCAAATTGTTCATCCGTCAAGCTTTGTGGTTTTCTTGCCTTCCCAAGCAAAGACTTGACACAATTTTTACCCACCAAAATTGCTCGCATCTTCACTTGCCATAAACCAAAATTGACCTTGCGATCGAATTTCTCAATTTTGTACTTCCCTGCCATCATTACCAATAAGCAATACAATATCCACAAACTAGAGCTCTAGATACCAATTGTAAGGATTTTATGCCCAAACACACAATTGCTTGATTGATAAAGATGAAAGCACAAAATAACAAAATAGCAAGAACGGAACAAAATTGAAAAATAGATGAACCCAAGAGATTTTACGTGGTTCACCAACTTGGCTACGTCCACGGGCGACGGAGAATCAATTCACTATAACAATCAAGAGTACAAGGAGAAACAAGGTGAAAACCAATCACACAATCTCACAATCTCTCAATATAGTGAAACCCTAGCTTTTTCTATCTCTCTCAATCTCTCAAGGCTGCAAGATACGAAAGACCTATACAAGGGTTTTATTATTTACCCTAAAAACAGCCGTTTCAGCCCAGCCCGTCATTGTGGGCGAGCGCCCGGAACCCAAGTGGGCGACTGCCCACAATATCAGAATGTCAGACCTTTGGAACAGCAATGTGGGCGAGCGCCCAGAACCCAAGTGGGTGACTGCCCAAAATATCAAAATGTCGAACATTTGGAACAACAATGTGGGCGAGCGCCCAGATCAATAGTGGACGGAGGTAGTAAAATGCATAGACAATTTCCTCCACGTAAAATTTGAGAATTATTGGACAAGGTTGATGCTATTTGCATTGAAAAATCATTAAAACAAAAACGGCATGGCCACCAAAAGTGTAGAGTATATTGGTGCCATGTAAAGTAAAGCACCATATTTGTTGGACCCGAGTGACTGACTCCTTCAACTGCAAAATACTCACTCTGTTTCAACTGCAAAATACTCACTCCGTCTCAAAATGTTGTTCACTCTTTTTTTGTATGTTAGAGCGAGAGAACTTTCGATAATAATTTTAGTTTAATTCAATTTCATAATAAAAATATAATATTTGTTTTGATACACTATTACAAATACTATTAATAACAAGTTTTACACTTTCATTACGATAATTGAATTAATTAATATTATTGCTCTAAATTCGTATTGATCTCTCATTTTGGGCAAAAGGCCCATCTAGTCATCTATTCCAGGATCATCATATCGTTTAGCCAAAGGGCGCAAAAAAAAAAAAAACACACTCAAGGGGGGCAATTGCCCCTGCTTGCCCCTGAGTGGCTCCGCCATTGGGAGGGAGTAAAGGCACTGCATAATCCCCGCCTCCCATAAAATTTTGTTTTTGTTTTTTTTTATATTGTTTCACTCATACTCCCTCCGGTCACAAACATGAGCAAAAGTAACTAAAATCACACTTATTAAGAAAGTAGTTACATTTAGTTAATTGTCATGATTTTATAATAAAAATATATTAAAATTACTAATATATCCTCTTATTAAATGTGTAATAAATGTACACTTGTATTTGAAAAAGAGTAATTAATTAGGAGTATTTTTGGTAAAATAGTATTAAATACAGTTACATTTAATGTGTTTTGTATTGAAACCCAACTTTTTTACTTATATTTAGGTCCAAAAAAACCCAACATTTTTGCTTATATTTGTGTCCGGAGGGAGTATCAATTGTCTAAAAAAAAATTCTATATACTCCCTCTATCTTAACATAAGTATAAGTAAGACTAAAAATGTATGCACCAAAATTTAAAAATATTATTATTACTATATTAAAAATCAAAGTTGTGGAGGAAGGGTTGTAAGTACGAGAAATAGAATATGAGAGAGAATGAGTGATAGGAATTATAGTATGTGCATTGTTGTTGTGAATATAACAAGTGGGTTCCGTTGAATAAAAAATTATAAATAGTTTACTAAATTGGGAAGTCTCATGTAGACTAAAATATGGACAGTCTTGTGAATCTAAAAACACGTATTCTCTACCCATATAGATTTCATCCAATTTACTATCTCTAAGCTATCATTGTTTGGATGATGAGTGTGGAATCATACCTAGATGCCCAACTTTGTGGTATCGGCTCAACGAAAGATGGGTGTTGATTGCAGGCATAAACGTTCATGGGTTTGTAGCTCAAGCGAAAGTCTTCTGCAAGCGCAGTTCAGACTAATCCTATTAGTTTAGGCCTTAAAACACCTAGAAAACAAAATAGCGAGGTTAGATCTTAAAACATTTTGTTTAGGTCTTAAAACCACTTAGAAATAAAATAGCGAGTTTAGGTTTTAAAACAATGAGTTTAGGCCTTAAAATACTGAGTCGTATATTTAAGAAAATGACTTTTTATAACTTATGGGGGAACCAGTGTCCCTCAAAATTCCGTGTTTAAACACAGAGTCTTATTTTAAAAACCGATAGAGTAAATGAAAATGGGCAATGCTAGAGGCACAAAAGAAGTTCACAAAATGATGGATACAAAATCAGGTGACGATATTTTATTGGTTACATCGATAGTGGACTTGGCACACTCTAAATAAAAACACCAATAAAATCTTGACACATTATTTTGTAGACTAAATTTTGTGGTACTTTTTTATAACTTTATATTTACCCAATGAAAATAAGTCATGCATAACTAACCTAACCCATGTGTATTGATCTTATCTTGTAGTCTATAGCATGCATATTAATTATCATGCATCTTTTTTAAATTCAGGTTTATCAACGATAGCTTTATCTTAACTTGTACTCTAAGTTGTTGTAGTACCATAATTAATTCAAATCCTGCATCCTTTTAATAACTCTAGCTTATATAACAAAAATCATTTAACGAACAATATATAACATCTCATTCTCCGAATGACATGATATCATAGTTAAGTTACAACATAAGCGTTGCCTCCAACTGATTGATTGAGAGGCTTATAGCAACATTTAACAAATTCCACTTTTTCAAAAATTCCAGCAACAAAAAAAAGTAGTTTTGGTGTTTTCCAAATTACATTTATCTTCTTCTTTTATTCGGGTTGAGAGGAAGGATTAGCGAAGAGGTAGAAAATGGAGGAAGCGCTGGTGGTAGGAGAGGAAGGTGTCGGGAAGAGGTTGGCTGGAAAATCGAGTGGGGAGGTATTTTTGGAAGAGCTAAAAAGGATATGTTCCATATTCTTCCCCATGATGATAGTTTATGTGTCGCAAAATCTCTTGATGGCTGCATCTATGTCAATAGCAGGACATCTTGGTGAGTTGGAACTGGCTGGTACTGCCTTAGCCACCTCTTTCGCTAATGTCTCTGGCTTCAGTGTTCTTGTAAGTCCACAATTCCTCTTTGATTATTTGCTCAGTTACATGCTAAAAGTTGAAAGTCAAACTTGAAAAATTTGAACATTTATTCCACTATATTTTCATGATTTATATTAAATTATTTTTTTCATTGTTACTAGAATGAACTTTGAGCAATAATTTAGGCTACTTTTAAGTAAGAATCTAAAAATTGGTATTGATAGTATTTATAATGGTATATCAATAATATGTTGTAAATTTTCATTAAGATAATTAAAAGTAGCCTAAATTATTGCTAAAAGTTCATTCGTAATAACAACGAAAAAAGAGGGACTAACTTTCTGGGATCAGAAGGAGTATCTTTTAGGGGATGAAAAACTAGCATGACTGATTAAATTTTGAATTTGTTCATAGTGGGGAATGTCTACTGGATTAGAAACTCTGTGCGGACAAGCTTATGGAGCCGCTGAATACAAAAAGATTGGAACATACACTTTCAGTGGCATAATTGCTCTCCTTCTTACTTGTTTACCCATCTCTCTTCTATGGATCTTCATGGACAAGCTTATGGAGCCGCTGAATACCCTTTAGTTGCTGTCGAAGCTCGAAAATTCACTGTTTGGCTTATCCCTAGTCTATTTTCCTACTCGATTCTTCAATCTTTGACCCGATACCTCATGTCTCAGAGTTTAATCCTTCCTATGCTATTCTCCTCTGTCATTGTGCTTTTGTTTCATGTACCAACTTCTTGGGCTTTAGTTTTTTGGTTGAAACTGGGGAATGGTGGGGCTGCATTAGCCATTGGTTTATCATACACATTGAATGCTATCTTGCTCGGACTTTATGCAAACTACTCTTTAGCTTGCTTAAATTCTCTTATCTCGTTCTCAAGTGATGTTCTTCCATGTATTTGGGAATTTCTTCGTCTTGGAATCCCGTCTGCAGTGATGATTTGGTAATTTCAACTTTCTTGTTAAGCATTGTGTTGAATATTTCCACTCTTCGCGCTCTAGTTCCTACAATAATTGCAGCCTTTATTGGTGGTCTTCGGAGACCATTATACTGCTCTCTGGACTTCTGCCAAATCCTCAACTTGAGACTTCAGTTCTTTCAATAGGGTATGTATCTCTAACTTCTATTCTACGGAGAATGAAGTACTACCTCTGTCCCAAAATGAATGTCCAAATTTTCTCTTGATTGCAAGAGCAAATTTGGACATTCATTTTGAGACGGAGGGAGTAAGACTTTAAATTATTGTTTCTTATACATATTTAATGTGCCTTTGCTATAGTCTATCAATCGCCATTCTGCACTACTATATACCATATGCTTTTGGAGCTGCTACAAGGTCTTTTCGCGAACCCTTATCAAATTCACATATATTTGATGTAAGACTCTAATACCATATAGTTTTGTTTTGATTTTTTTTTACCAAATTTTGTAGCATTCGGGTTTTAAATGAATTAGGAGCTGGAAATGCTGAGGCTGCTCGGATGGTAATACGAACAGTTATGGTTCCTGTTATTGGAGAGACAATTGTAGCTACCATGATTCTCTTCTGTAGTCGTTCTGTTTTGGGGTATGCATTTGGTAATGTGAAGGAAGTTGTTGATCATGTGAAGGAAGTTGTTGATCATGTTCAAGAGATGACTCCCCTTATTTGTATAACAGTGTGTTTGGATAGTTTCCGGTGCATATTTAATGGTTAAGATCTTAACCCTTTCCCTCATCATTCAAGCAACTTAATAAGCGTATATTATATTAAATGGACGGATCTTTTTCTGCATGCATCAGGAGTGGCAAGAGGGAGCGGGTGGCAAAAAATCGGGGCTTACATAAATCTGGGGGCATTTTATCTTGCTGGCATACCCATGGCTCTAGTATTGGGTTTCATTGTGCATATGCGTGGGAAGGGCCTATGGATGGGACTCATTTTAGGACAAACTGTGAAGACTAGTTTGCTTGGCCTTGTAACATGTTCCATAAATTGGCAAAAACAGGTACGTAATCCTGATATAATTAATACTCATTTTATAACTTTCTCTTGACAAACGCTACTTTCAAAAGACGAAAAAGTTAACTGATTCATGATCAATCTGTTTAATGTGCAGGCATCAAAGACAAGGGAGCGGATAGATGCAAGGATTGTTCCTGCTGAAATGTAATTGTTGAGCCAAATGAGGGCTAGGATAATCAAGTAATTTAGCTTAATTATATTGGATCAAATGTATTAAGATAATATTGTTGGGATTTTGGTTCAAATTCTAATCCAAATTTGATTGTTAAAATCATGCGTAGGAATTTATTTCCTAATTGGACAAGAAGTGAGAAGATTGTTTCCTAATGCAAGTAGGAGAGGAATTTGTGAGTCCTTATGGGTGTAGGACAATGATTCCTTATTGTACTAGGAAAAAGTTTTATTTGAAGTCTTTATAAAAGGTGATCGGGCGGCGTGTCCCGCAGATGGTATTAGCGGCGGTACAAGTTTCGTTGGAGGTACTTGAGTTGAGGGGAGGTTTGTTGGGGTGTCAACCCAAGTCCCACATCGGCAATTGAACGAAGAATTGCTTAGTATATAAAGGTGTCCACCCACTCCATTAGTATGAGGCCTTTTGGGAGTTGACCCAAAAACAAATCCATACGGGCTGGGCCCAAAGCGGACAATATCATACTAATGTGGAGTGGTGGAGGTGGTCGCGGTCCCAACAACTAGTATCAGAGCCCTGGTTGGTGGATGGGCCCGGCGCGCAGTGGACTGCGTGTGTGAGATATGTGGGATTACCTCTAGTGTGACCTCGCGAATGGAGCATTGTGTGTGCCTTGTGTCAAGAGGGGCTCCCCTTAGGGGAGAATGTGAGGAAGAGGGGATTAGTGGGTGTACCTCCCCTATACAAATAGGCTTCACCAATATGGTTTTTTTTTTATGGGTTCTTTGTGTGTGTATTTTCAAGAATGTTGAGAATGAGAGATACCTCGATTCTTGTAATACCAATTTGAGAGAGTAGTGAGTCTTTGCGTGTTTCTTGAAGAAAACTCGTCATCTTGTTATTCCATGATATTGTCCGCTTTGGGCCCACCCTGCACGGATTTGTTTTTGGGTTATCTCCCAAAAGGCCTCATACTAATGGAGTGTGTGGACACCTTTATATACTAGGCAATTCTTCATTCAATTGCCGACTTGGGACTTGGGTTGATACCCCAACAAACCTCCCCTCAACTCAAGTACCTCCAGCGAAACTTGTACCGCCGCTAACACCATCTGCGGGACACGGCGCCCGATCATCTTTATCGGGAAGATTTTCGACACAAGGCACACACAATGCTCCATTCGCGAGGTCACACTAGAGGTAATCCCACATATCTCACACACGCGGTCCACTGTGCGCCGGGCCCATCCACCAACCAGGGTTCTGATACCAGTTGTTGGGACCGCGACCACCTCCACCACTCCACATTAGTATGATATTGTCCGCTTTGGGCCCAGCCCGCACGGATTTGTTTTGGGTCAACTCCTAAAAGGCCTTATACTAATGGAGTGGGTGGACACCTTTATATACTAAGCAATTCTTCGTTCAATTGCCGACGTGGGACTTGGGTTGACACCCCAACAAACCTCCCCTTAACTCAAGTACCTCCAACGAAACTTGTACCGCCGCTAATTGTTGGGGAATTGGGGGGATCACCGCATCCACTAGCCCATACTAGCAGTCATTAATATGGAGAAAATAATTAACACATGATAATATGAAAGAACAAGAACACCATGATTTGTTAACCCGGTTCACCACCCCCATGTGGCTACATCCGGAGGCCCCAAGCCAGGATATCACTATAATAATATGTTTGATTGTTACAATTTACATATGCACTCACACAGATCTAGCATAGTAACTCTCCATGAACAACCCTCTCCTACATATTATTATCTCTCCCCAAGAACACACAAACAATATGACTATGGCTGGGTTGTAGGATCGCCCCTCCATGGCTCTCCTAGGCCCCCAGCCCCCTCCTAGACACTATTTTGTGGCTCTCTTTGATATCCTAACTTTCTCCTTTTTGGGTACACAATATTCTGGACGAAATCATGCTTATATAGCAGTATAAGGAAGCCCTAAGTCTATTTGGAAGAGATACAACTAAAATAGGAAACAAATCCGGAAACCAGATCCGGCACCAGGCGCCTGCTCGCACCCCACCAGGCGCCTGCCTGGATTCTTTTCCCAGAATTTGATCCTTTCTGCCTTCACGAGCGCCCGCCTGGTCTTGATTTACTGCCGGCCAAACTTTCTGCCTTCATCATGCATCCGCCTGGTCCTTACCAGGCGTCCGCTCGGTCCCGATTTCAACTCCTCTCCTCCGCGGTTTTGACCTTCACCCTCGTTTTGTCTCCAATCCCAACAATCTCCCACCTGGAGACATAAACCACCATTGTGACATGCTCCTATCATACTCCCACCAGAGAATGATCCACCAAATATTTTTGCAACACCATGTTAGCACCAAGCTCCTCCTTGATGATGATAAGCCTCCACGCTCAAGTAATAAGGCGAGTTGAAACCAAGCGACGCTTCAACCTCTCCGTGTTAGATACTTCTTGCCTCCCCAAATCAACTTCTACCTTGATTTATTTGCAAGATTAACTTCGCCTTCTCCCTCCTAGATCCACTCCCATTGCAATGCTCCCCATGAAACTAGGACACACCTTGCTTCTTGCATTGACTTCTTGTGGTCTTTTCTCACTCTCTGTTAGGGCCTTTTGACTCCCACCGCGTTGCAACTTTCGAGTCACTCTCCCCCCTAACACACCGTTCATTAATGTCTCTCCGTTTTACACCAATAGGCCGGTCTCCAAGCCTCTTGCTCCCACCCGGAATGAAGTTGATGTTGTCGGTAGAGTACAACATCCTCCTTACCCCTATCCGTCGTTTGCGAGAAGTCCTCCTCTTCTCACGTGGTCAAACCGGCTTATACCACTCACCTTTGCATCGTCGGTTGCTTACGCAAGTGCCTGATGCAATCCTCTTTTCTTTCATATTTTTTCTCCAACCACCTTGACTGCCCCAAAATCCCTTGAACACCTCCAGATCCATCTTGATCTCTGAATCTCCAAATTCCACCTTGAATTTCTGAAGATCTCATAAGAAACAAACGAACTTTTCGGGCTTTCTGATCTTCCGCACGATCGTTGACCTATTTGGCACGTGTCTTGCTTCAACCATAAACCCTATAAGCTCTCAGATCCCTGCATGTCTTCCACACGAAGAATCTGCACTGCACGAAATCTGTACGTGCGCTCCACCAAGCCTGCACGTGCATTGCAGGAATTCTGCACGTGCGCTGCACGAAAATCTGTTGTCTCTTTCTTCACCTTCGATCTCCCGAATCTCAAACCAAAGCTCTGATACCAGTTGTTGGGGAATTGGGGGGATCACCGCATCCACTAGCCCATACTAGCAGTCATTAATATGGAAAAAATAATCAACACATGATAATATGAAAGAACAAGAACACCATGATTTGTTAACGCGGTTCACCACCCCCATGTGGCTACATCCGGAGGCCCCAAGCCAGGATATCACTATAATAATATGTTTGATTGTTACAATTTACATATGCACTCACACATATCTAGCATAGTAACTCTCCATGAACAACCCTCTCCTACATATTATTATCTCTTCCAAAGAACACACAAACAATATGACTATGGCCGGGTTGTAGGATCGCCCCTCCATGGTTCTCCTAGGCCCCCGACCCCTTCCTCGACACTATTTTGTGGCTCTCCTTGATATCCTAACTTTCTCCTTTTTGGGTACACAATATTCTGGACGAAATCATGCTTATATAGCAGTACAAGGAAGCCCTAAGTCTATTTGGAAGAGATACAATCAAAATAGGAAACAAATCAAGAAACCAGATCCGGCACCAGGCGCCCGCTCGCACCCCACCAGGCGCCCGCCTAGATTTTTTTTCCCAGAATCTGATCCTTTCTGCCTTCACGAGCGCCCGCCTGGTCTTGATTTACTGCCGGCCAAACTTTCTGCCTTCATCAAGCGTCCGCCTGGTCCTTACCAGGCGTCCGCTCGGTCCCGATTTCGACTCCTCTCCTCCGCGGTTTTGACCTTCACCTTGGTTTTGACTCCATTCCCAACACTAATACCATATGCGGGACACGCTGCCCGATCACCTTTTATGAAGACTTCAAATAAAACTCTTTCCTAGTACAATATGGAATCATTGTCCTACACCCATAAGGACTCACAATATAACATGTGGTTATACTTCCATTGTAGACTTAAATTGTATGCTAATTGTAGAATGGTTCTCCAAATCCACTCTAACATACTGAAAAATGATAATAATTGAGATGAAAGTTGACGCACTCACCGAGCCATGTAAAAGTATATCATCAAACTGAGAATGATTTCATTCAATATTTGATAGTTCGAAGAAACTTCTGGTCACAAACTTTTTTTTTCTTTTTTCAAAAACTAAATGAAAGAAACATTGAATACAAAAAAGATTCTAAAACCTAATGTGCATTCGATCAAGATTACTTGTATTGGTAGCAGTTCATGATTTGGATGGATATTCTAATGCCAGAAAAATGGAGAAGTCATCGGAAGTAACATAAGTGTAATAAACAAAGGTTAAAGTAACTAGATTTTCTAAAGAATTCATCTAAGAATATGAGATAAATCACTACCCAAAGGAGCCCACCTAAGCAATAATATAAAACAAATAAATCCATTTTCTTAAACAAGTCAAAATATTCAATATTTTTTATATAACTCAACTCTCTAATATCTCTTACAAATACTTGTTGTAGTATATTTATAATACTCTTGCAACATCCTCCAAGTTAGAAAAACATTGAATACTAAGTAGATAAACTATGAATTAATTACTAGATGATAACAATACATTGAAATGTGAAAAAACAAAATACATACTCAAATCGGATGTACCGTTTCTTGTGCACAGAACTTGGTAGAAAAATCATCATTTATTCTTTAAAAAATCCAAATGATGAACCGTAAAAAGGATAAAAAATTAGATTCGTATATCTTTCTGTTGATATATTATATGTGTGTTGAAAATTAATAGATAATTACCAGATTTCCCTTGAAGTGGACCCAAAATTCATGTTCTAATATTTATTGGACACAACATTTCCTTCAACTTTTCTTATTGTTTTTGGGATTGAGCATCCACTCCTCCAACAACGAATATCAAGGACATATAGGGGGTTGTATCCAATGTCATTCTCCATAAGTTGGAGAAAATTCGTCCTCAAATTTTTAAGTGACGAACAACCTTTCCAACATCCATCTTACGTTGCATATGCACAACTTTTTCATATTATATTGTGAAAAGGAAAATAATGCTTGCTTCGAGATAGAGCTATCAAGAACTCAAAATTCTAAATTTTGAAAAACATTTAACTCCATATAGATATTGTTAGGAACATTGACGGGCTCATCAAGTTCTTTATTGTAGTTTGGATCTTCATCGTAGATTGGAGATTTATTCCAATCGACATCTTCTTCTTCACTTGTTTAATATGAAAACGGCCAAATAAGATTTTCCAAAATCTCTTCATCATAAATTCATATAAATGTAAGTTTTAATCGATAATCGAATCAATGAGAAGACTTTTCAGTCAACAAGATGTGGCAAGTGTCATTGAGAAGGTAGTTCTTCTCTCGATCATTTGAAGTCAACAGCTTTGAGTCATGACGCGCTTCATCATGTTCCAAAGCTTCGTAACGTGCAAGACAACGCATGAGTTGCTGCACTTTTATCAATAGATCTTCCACCATCTCAGCTCGTTGGTTTCTTTCATGAGGTAGGTCATGTCGCATAAGCATACCGATCATAGCTCTAGTACCAATTTGACGCCAGTACAATGGAGAAGTCGTTGGAGGTAACACAAGTGAACAAACAAGGGTTAAAGGAACTCGATATTCTAAGGATTCCATCTAAGAATATGAGCTAAATCACCACCCAAAGGAAGCCAACCTAAAGGATAAGATAAAACAAGAAGAAATCCATCTTCTTCAACAAGGCAAAAGACTCAAAAAAAATTTTTATAACTCAACTCTCTAATATCTCTTTCAAATACATGTTGTAGGGTATTTATGATACTATTTGAATATTCTCCCTAGCTAGGAAATTATTAAATACTAAGTAGATAAATTATAAATTAATTACTAGATGATAAGCATTCTTAGGAATGTGAAAAACCAAAAGACATACTCAAATTCGGATGTACCATTCCTTGTGCGCAAAACTTGGTAGAAAAATCATAACTTATTCTAGAAAATTCTAAATGATGAACCGAAAAAAGCATTAGAAATAATTAGACTCGTATATCTTTCTGATGATATATTATATGCTTGCAGGAAATTTATAAATAATTACCAGATTGCCCTTGAAGTGGTCCCAAAATTATGGTTCTAATATTTATCAGACAACAATAGTTCCTTCAACTTTTATTTGAGATTTCCTCCAACAAAGAACATCACGGACATATAGGGGATTGTTTCCCACGTCCTTAATTGACGTCGGTAAAATGGAGAAATCATCAGAGGTAACACAAGTGAAAAAACAATGGTTAAAGTAACTTGATATTCTAAGGAAGTCACCTAAAAATATAAGCTAAATTACCACCCAAATGAACATAATCTAAGGAATATGAAAACAAGAAGAAATCCATCTTAAACAAGTCAAAAGACTCAATATTTTTTACATAACTCAACTCTATAATATCTCTTGCAAATACATGTTGTAGTGCATTTATAATACACTTGGAACATCCCTCCAAGCTATGAAACATTAAATACTAAGTAGATAAATCATGAATTAATTACAAGATGATAAGAATGCATAGAAATATGAAAAACCAAAAGATATACTCAAATTCGGATGTTGGATTCTTTGTGCGAAGAACTTGGAAGAAAAATCATAACTTATTTTAGAAAAATACAAATGATGAACCGTAAAAAGCATTAGAAATTAGACTCGTATATATTTCTAATGATATAATATATGTCTGCTGGAAATTTATTGATAATTACCAGATTACCCTTAAAGTGGACCCAAAATTCTGGTTATAATATTAATTTATTGAAACAATAGAGTTAATTGTTAGATGTTAGATTGACTCAATCGTTGTAACGACCCAAACTTTCCAACATTAATAATAATAATCCATAACCAGGAAACCTCAATGTCAACATAATTCAAATCCAACGTTAACATATAACGGCTAGTTTACTCTAACCATAATTCAAAATAAAGCGGAAGCATAACCAAAATTCAAATCTTAACGGCTAGTACAACCCACTAGCTCTTCACCATAAACCAAAATCAATTGTCTTAAGATCCTTCATCATGTCACGGACCGCCATGCTCTCCGATCTAACCCTTTTCCACTACTTATTACTTGGGGAAAGAATATAAGAAGGGGTGAGCGAACAATGCTCAGTAAGTTCATACGGGATCTCTCCGGGTACTAAGAAGAGATGACCGAAAGAACGGAGTCAAACAATTATATTTCAATGAAAGGCTAATCATCAATAATCTTAACTGTACACATTCAAAATACAGTTACAATACTTAAGAAGTTATGGCCCTACCACAAGTTCATCAATTCCATAGTTACATACATCACCTTTTCAGGGTGTTACAGCTTTTCAGGGTGTCAAGAGACCTTACACCTCCTCACGGTGCTCTCTTATAAGTTAGATCATGATCATTAAGCCACTTCATCAAGCAGCATGTTTGTCTAATTCTTTTCAATCAAACTAGACTATCTTAATTAGTCCTTTTCACTCAGACTAATTCTTGCTAAGTCCTTTTCAATCAGACTAAGCTACTGTACCTGTTTCAATTAGACACAGTAATATTTCACATAGTATTCAAGGTACAAGAATACGTAAAGCAATTTCAATTTACTTAAGATACCCATTGAACAACACTTATCAAGGGTAAGATAATTCAAAAGACGTTTCATATCATAGAGTTCAAATACTACCGGCCACTGGTTAGCTAGACTTTAGAAAGAATTATGAGGATCCTATTTCAAAGGATGATATCTCAAAAGACTTAGGAACGTAATCCCTTACCTTGGCTTGCGTTAATCCTTCTTGCAAAACCACGCGCACGTATCTACAATCATGAGAATAACTTTCTGCGACTCTCCCTCTCAGCGCCGCTCTCTCTCTCTCTCCCGCTCTTTTCTTTTCTTTTTGCGGTGGAAACAATAATAGGTTTAGGGATTTAAAGAGTATTTATATTAAAGGGTTTTCAATTCCCTAATTTAAAAAAAGGATTCCTTTTCCTCTTAATAATGAATTGGGCTTTTCTATTTTGACCCAATAACTAAACCCAATCTTTTTTTATAAATGGCTCGGCCCAAATAATAATTAGAGAGTTAAAAAAAATAATAGGGACAAATTTCGGGTTATTACATTCTTTCCTCCTTAAAAGAGTTTGGTCCTCCAAACTAAACGTACCTTAATTAGAAAATAGGGCGGGGTACGCTTCTCGCATCTCGCTCTCGAGTTCCCACATAGCTTCTCTTTCCATATGGTTGCTCCATTGTACATTCACATGAGGAATCACTCTTTTCCTCAAGGTTTGATCCTTCCGATCTACAATCCTTACCGGTTCTTCATCGTAACTCAAATCAGCACGAATTCTGAGTTGCTTATACTTGATCACATGACTTGGATCAGAAATGTACTTCATTAGCATCGACACATGAAACACGTTGTGCACTCCAGCTAGCACAGGCGGTAAAGCTAACTTATAAGCTACCATTCCAACTCGTTCCAAAATCTCAAACGGTCTATCATGCCTTGGGCTTAACTTCCCATGAATACCGAACCTCATGAATCTCTTAGTTGGCGAAATCTTCAAGAATACACGATCGCCTAATTAAAATTCTAAATCGCGCCTTCGGTGATCCGCATAGGACTTCTGTCTACCCTGAGCAGTCAATAACCATTTTCGAATCTGTTGTACCTTATCTGCGGTTACTTGGATAAGTTCCGGTCCAGTCAACTTCCTCTCACCAATTTCATCCCAGCAAGTAGGTGATCTACACTTCCTTCCATACAACACCTCGTACGGTGCCATTCCGATACTAGCATGAAAACTGTTGTTGTATGCGAATTCTACTAGCGTCAAATGCTCGTCCCATGTTCCTTTCCAGTCCAACGACGTAGCTCTCAACATATCTTTTAGAGTCTGAATAGTCCTTTCCGACTGTTTATCCGTCTGTGGGTGAAAAGTTGTACTCATTGCCAACTCCGTACCCAATGCTTGTTGTAAATTCTTCCAGAATTTCAATGTAAACCTCGCGTCCCTATCAGACACTATTGAAACTGGTATTCCATGTAATGTCACAATTTTATCAATATACAACTTGGCCAATTTCTCTAACGAATCATTTAACTTAATCGCTAGAAAGTGAGCCAACTTCGTAAGCCTATCCACAATAACCCAAATTGTATTATAGCCTCTCAACGTCTTTGGTAACCCTACTACCAAATCCATAGCTATATGATCCCACTTTCACTCAGGAATAGGTAATGACTGTAGTAATCCTGCCAGTCTCTGGTGCTCACTTTTCAGTTGTCGACACACCAAACACTTTGATACAAACTCGGCTATATCTCCTTTCATATTGTTCCACCAGAACGTCTCTCTCAAGTTTTTATACATCTTCGTACTTCCAGGATGTACGGAAAATCTCGAACGATGAGCTTCAGAATTTTTCTTAATATCCTTATTGTCTGGCACCCATATCCTAGATTGGTACCTCATGATTCCATCTTCTCCCACACAAAAATCTTTTGCCTTCCCTTTAGCGATACTTTCATGCACTTTCATCACTTCTTCATCAATCCCTTGTGCTTCTTTAATTCTAACCATAAGCGTTGTCTGAGCACTCATCTGAGCCAAATAATCCTTCACTTGCACTTCCATGCTTGAAATCTCAATGCGGTTCCACGCACTTTCCTCCTTAGAATTTAGCGTCGCTAGCGTTCCATGGTTCTTTTTACTCAACGCATCCGCCACCTTATTAGCCTTCCCAGGATGGTACAAAATCGTACAATCATAATCTTTCAATAACTCCAACCATCTTCTTTGTCTCATATTAAGCTCCTTCTGGGTGAATATATACTTAAGACTCTTATGATACGTATAAATCTGACATGTCACCCCATACAAGTATTGCCTCCATATCTTCAAAGCAAACACCACTGCAGCTAGCTCTAGATCATGGATTCGATAATTCTTCTCATGATTCTTCAATTGCCTAAATGCATAAGCTATAACCTTATCATTCTGCATCAGCATACAGCCTAGTCCTTTAAGCGAGGCATCACTGTATATCACAAATCCATCCGATCCCGATGGTAAAGCAAAAACTGGTGCGGACACCAATCGTCGCTTCAACTCTTCAAAGCTCTTTTCACACTCTTCTGACCAAACAAACTTAGCTCCTTTCTGAGTCAATTTATTTAATGGTACTGACAACTTCGAGAAACCTTCTACGAATCTCCTATAATAGCCAGCTAGACCCAAAAAACTCCTTATTTCACTAACCGTGGTTGGTCTTTCCCAGTTCACAATTTCTTATATTTTTGTTGGAGATGTCCTAAGAATGCCACCTTCTCCAACCAAAATTCACACTTTTTGAATTTTGCATATAACTTCTGCTCTCTTAAAATCTGCAGCACTGACTTCAAGTGCTCTTCATGTTCTTCCTTGGTCCTCGAATACACCAAGATATCATCAATGAACACTATCACACATTTATCCAGAAACTTCTGAAATATCCTATTCATAAGCTCCATAAACGCTGCCGGTGCGTTAGTCAATCCAAACGGCATCACTACAAACTCATAATGACCATACCTTGTTCTAAAGGGTGTCTTAGCTATACCATTCTTCTTCGCTCTTAGTTGACGATAACTAGACCTCAAGTCTATTTTCGAGAAATAATACGCTCCACGAAGTTGATCAAACAATTCATCTATTCTTGGCAACGGGTATTGATTCCTTACCGTCACGCGGTTCAATTCACGATAGTCGATACATAATCTCATTGACCCATCCTTCTTCTTCACAACAACACCGGTGCACCCCATGGTGATACACTCGGTCTAATCAAACTCTTATTCAACAACTCTTGCAGTTGCTCCTTTAATTCTTCAATTCTGACGGAGCCATTCTATACGGCACCTTCGATATTTGTGAAGTCTTCGGTACCAAATCGATAGAAAATTCTACTTCTCTTTATGGAGGTATTCCCGGTAAATCCTCAGGAAACACGTCCTTGAAATCTCTAATCACAGAAAGTGATTCTACAGTTACTTCCTTCTTGCGCGTATCACCAATGTACGCCAAGAATTCTTCACATCCTTTCTTTAAAAGCTTACGAGCCTTCATTACCGATATAAGGTGCGATCGGGTTCTAGGTTTCATTCCTTGAGAACATCACTCTTATCTAGATAGTAATATGAAGTGGACTTCTTTCTTTAAAACAATCCACATGGGCATGGTATGCAGCCAACTAGTCCATTCCCAAGATTACATCAAATTCTTCGATGTCCTAAACTAATGAGATCAACCTCAAGTTCTTTCTCGTCCAATTTCAAAGGACACTTCCTAGATATAGACGTAATAGGGATCGATTCTCTAGTTTGAATATCCATAACTAAAGAATTCTCTAACACCTCAGGAATTAAATTCATATTCTTAGCCAAGCAATCATTTGGAACTTCTTATCAGAACCATGCCCTTTGGCGTCGTTCTTATTACCATCATTTCTATTGCCGTAGCCTTTACTCTGGTACTTACTTGTACTACCTTCCTTTTCACGATTGTCAGTAGCCTTCCGCTTATTATTGTTCCCATCGCGGTTCCAGCTTCCTTTAGATTCGGTCGACTCTTTCTTAGTTGAATCTTCTTCTCTTCTCGCTTACTACGATAACTATCTGATTCTTTCTCCACTATCCTTGTCCTATCCAACACTTGATCATAGGTTAGTAGCATTAATGGAGTGATTCTATATCAGATTCGGTTGCTCAAACCAGCTTCAAATTCTCGAGTCTTTTGCGCTTCATCATTGAAGAGCGTTAGGGAAAATTCTAGCAATTCGGTGAATCTAGCACCATAGTCGTTCACCGTCATACTTCCTTGAGTTAGCATCATAAACTCATCCACTCTGGCATTTCAAACACTTGCCAGATAATATGATACTATCATTAGTTCTCATGAATACGAGACTTTTTCACGCACTCGCAGACTATAGCTCATCTCTACAGACTAACATTCAATTTATAGGTCATTCACTAGATCACTGGTCATTTAAATAGACCATCACTATCTTCATTAGTCGACTTTACTAGACTTATTGGTTATTTCATTAGACCATTACTATCTCTATTGGTCATTTCAAAAGACCATTATCCCTTTCATTGGTCGTTTCAATAGACCATTCTTACTTATTCCAGGTTAACTCGTACGTTTAACACTATTATTCACGCCAACCCAAGCATTGCCACTATGCTTTATACTTTCACATAAAAAGGCCGTCCCCAAAAGATGTAACTTTTACAAAAGATCGGTATACTAGATTTCTCGTTGTTCCAATAGACCAATTCTACTTAGGAAAGTCATTTTACTAGACTTTACTTATTCATCGCAGGTCGATTCACTAGACCTACTTTCATTCATATTTTGGCCATTTTACTAAGCCAGTTACTTTTACTTTTGACCGTTTCAATAGGTCATTTTATTCTTTCTTACTTGACCGCTTCAATAGATCACTTTATTCTTGTTTCGGTCGTTTTACTAGACCAAAACTTATTTCACTTGGCCGTTTTAATAAGCCAATTATACTCATGGTCTTTTCACTTGACCCATACTTTCTCGTTCTAGACTTGCTCACACGCTTTAACATTTAAGAACGAAACACTAAACAAAGCCATTTGCTTAGAATAAATCATACACTTTTATTACGAGGATCTTCTTGGAATAAAAGTAAACAAAACAAAAATTCTAGTATTTTCTCTAACTAGAACTAACTATGATATAAATTCTATGTTCCACTTTTCAATCATGGACACCTTCCTAGGCCTTCCCCTAGGTCTTCCACTAGGCACCTTTGGAGTCTTCTTAGAGCCTCTTGGTCTACCTCTGGATCTACGAACTGGTACCATTGGTGGTTCATCATCATCAATTACAATTGGGGTAGCTTCATTGTCCCCAAGGCTAATTTCTACCTCCTCGATCTCTTCTTCAGCTACCAAATTATCTTCCTTTGGCGCTTCATTGCCTACGGGGGTTGTTGGTTCTGACTCCCTAGCTCTTTCTTCCTTTAAGTCTTTCAATTCGTAGTACCACTAGTACGCCTGTTCTCGGGTTTCATGATAGTACTTTTCATTCTGAGTCATGGTCTCTTTGACTCCTTCTAACTCTTTGCGAGTGCCTAGCAATGCCTTCCTATCTCACATTCACTTCCCTAGTATAAAGGTTACTTTTGTCTTTTCAGCTTCCAAGTCTTCAGTTAACCTCTGAATCTTGAGTGTCTACCTCTGGATCACTCTTTTCTTAATTGTTCTGTGTTTCAAGTTCATCTTCATGTTTCTTCTAAGTCCGTCCAATCAAGACATAATCATTATCAGTACCATATACTTAAAGGTATATGACTATAATCATAAATTGCATAAGCAACTTAAAAGAATGACATTCTAGTGTAACCCTTCAATTTTCACTCCCAAAGTGTTCACTTATATTCCTCATATCTCTCGAGGAATTCTTATCTTAGGTTCTTTCTTAAAATTGTAAGTTTCCATAATCAACTAGTTTGACTTCAAGCAATCTTAGTCTTCCTAAAACGCTCAAATCAAACCTATTCAATATCAAAGTTCCTATCCCTTTTAAGCTCTAATCCCATTGCTCTGATACCAACTGTAACGACCCAAACTTTCCAACATTAATAATAATAATCCATAACCAGGAAATCTCAACGTCAACATAATTCAAATCCAACGTTAGCATATAACGGCTAGTTTACTCTAAGCATAATTCAAAATAAAGCGGAAGCATAACCAAAATTCAAATCTTAATGGCTAGTACAACCCACTAGCTCTTCAACATAAACCATAATCAATTGTCTTAAGATCCTTCATCATGTCACGGACCGCCATGCTTTACAATCTAACCCTTTTCCACTACTTATTACCTGGGGAAAAGAATATAAAAAGGGGTGAACGAACAATGCTCAGAAAGTTCATACGGGATCTCTCCGGGTACTAAGAAGAGATGACTGAAAGAACGAAGCCAAACAATTATATTTCAATGAAAGGCTAATCATCAATAATCTTAACTGTACACATTCAAAATACAGTTACAATACTTAAGAAGTTATGGCCCTACCACAAGTTCGTCAATTCCATAGTTACATACATCACCTTTTCAGGGTGTCAAGAGACCTTACACCTCCTCACGGTGCTCTCTTATAAGTTCGATCATGATCATTAAGCCACTTCATCAAGCAGCATGTTTGTCTAATTCTTTTCAATCAAACTAGACTATCTTAATTAGTCCTTTTCACTCAGACTAATTCTTGCTAAGTCATTTTCAATCAGACTAAGCTACTGTACCTGTTTCAATTATACACAGTAATATTTCACATAGTATTCAAGGTACAAGAATACGTAAATCAATTTCAATTTACTTAAGAAACCCATTGAACAACACTTATCAAGGGTAAGATAATTCAAAAGACGTTTCATGTCATAGAGTTCAAATACTACCGGCCACTGGGTAGCTAGACTTTAGAAAGAATTATGAGGATCCTATTTCAAAGGATGATATATCTCAAAAGACTTAGGAACGTAATCCCTTACCTTGGCTTGCGTTAATCCTTCTTGCAAAACCACGCGCACGTATCTACAATCATACGAATAACTTTCTTAGACAAAAGTAATACTATTTACTTCCGTCCCCAAAATACTTTACTTTTTTATTATTAACCTATGAGTTATTCTCTTTAACTCCCTTTAAGGTTAACATCTACTCTAGGGTTTGTACTACCCATTAACTTTATACCCAAAATACCCTTTTTGATTTACCAAAATACCCCTAGGGTTTACCCAAAATACCCCTAGGGTTTATCATCATCAATTCCCATCTTGACTTCTACAATCCAATTTACACATATTTTTTTCACTTTTTTCCAGCACACACTAAATTCACAAACACACACACTATTTACACACACAAACACATGCACACACAGACACCAGTACATAGTAAATTCACAAACACACACTATTTACACACACAAACACACGCAGACACACACTATTACACACACACGCACATAATCCTTCTTCTTCCTCTTCCATAAACTTTTATTCTATTAAACCTTAGTTCATCATTCTCAATTTAGGGTTCCCCCAACCATGATTTCTAATGGTTTAGTCAATCAAAGATGAATAAGAAAAGGTTAGGGAGACGGGTTTTACCTTTGAGGATCGATCTCAAACCTTCTCTCTTTTTCCTTCTCTCTTCCCCGATCTCTTTCTCTCTTCTGCGACTCTCCCTCGCAGCACCGCTCTCTCTCTCTCTCTCTTACTCCCATTCTTTTCTTTTCTTTTTGCGGTGGAAACAATAATAGGTTTAGGGATTTAAAGAGTATTTATATTAAAGTGTTTTCAATTCCCTAATTTAAAAAAATGATTCCTTTTCCTCTTAATAATGAATTGGGCTTTTCTATTTTGACCTAATAACTAAACCCAATCTTTTTATAAATGGCTCGGCCCAAATAATAATTAGAGAGTTAAAAAAAAAAAAATAGGGGAAAATGTCGGGTTATTACAATCGTTCCGCTCGCAAGTAGTAAACAAGATTTACAAATGATTAAAAGATTTACGAAAAAAGGAATTTGCTTGTGCCAATCAGTGGACCAGGTCATGAGGGCAAGTAGACGTAATTTTACTCCCGCTATCATATTGAATTCCATAATCAAATGTGCCTAAGTTTAAGACCCTTTTTTCTACTCTAATTGAATATGACTTGGTCCACTCATGTATTGAGAGAGTAGATTTAATATAAACATAATATCTGACATTATAGCTACGAGAAAAAAAAAAACAGATTCTCAATCAAAATTTTGTAGTAACTTGCATATTCTTTCTTGCTTCCATCATCTATCATTAATTTGTCATTAGCAACAAGTAGTGTGTAAACTGGTTTACACTCGAATATGCTGAACTTTTTAAAAGTCTTTTCGGCATGAAGACTCCATCGTCCATTCGGTAAACTTCGATGGCAAGAAAATGATGCAAAACTCCCAAATCATTTATCTTAAACCTTTTCATCATGTCATTCTTGAAATCCGTAATCATCTTCTCATTGTTCCCGGTGAACACTAAGTCAACAATATAAAGTGCTACAATCAAATTTCTGATTTTTCTCCAATTTTAACATTCAAAGTGGGCTCGTTCGTGATATTGATTAACTTTTTCTCCTTGAAGTATTGATCAATATGACTATACAAAGCGCGTGGATCTTTGAGGCGCGAGGCTATATGCGCGCGCGCTGAAGGGCGCATGGCGCATAGCATGAAGGGGCGCATAGGCGCGTGGCTCAAATTCACGGAGTGATTTTCTTCAACTTTGATCTTCTTGCCCTATTCCTAAGCCTGTTCTATTACAATGGACAACCTAAAAAATGAAGTATAAATACTTCTTACATGTGGGTCTAAAGTCCATGAAATAAAACTTAGGTGATGGATCAATCAAATCTAATCAATCCTATTACATTGAAACTGAGATATAAGTGGGCATACCCAACAGAAGGTTTCTCTGATTTAGATTATTCTGGGGATGTGAACACGAGAACATCAATGACCGGATATGTATTTACTCTTAGTGGATCAGTTGTTAGTTGGAAGACTACTTTGCAGTCCACGGTGACTTTGTTAACAACAGAAGTAAAGTACATGGCATAGACAGAAGCTGCTAAGGAAGGAATATGGTTGAAGGGGATGATCAACGATCTTGGGTTACGTCAAGATCAGGCTATTGTTTATTGCGATAGTTTGAGCTCAATTTGCTTAGCCAAGGATCAAGTTCATCATGAGAGGAGCAATCACATTGATGTGAGGTATCATTTCCTATGGAATGAGAAATGAATTAAGTTGAATGTTCGCAGCTGTTACAAAACAAAGGAGCTAGGCGAGAGATCAAGTTGTTGTCTGGGAGATTCAAAGTCAAGCTAAAGATTGTTGAGATAATGCTTTGAAGTTCGGATGCTAACTTAGAGAATGGTACAACACAGATTTTATGATTCCGGGACAGAGGAGCAACTGCATGGCCGTGCCTTATGGGTTGCACGGTCGTGCAGCGGGACACGGTCGTACATTATCAGCAACTCGGTCGTTGCACATAAAGTATGGTTTTTGGGTCGAAGACGAGAACTACCGTGCCAAGTAAAGGGCATGTCCATGCAGACCAAGACCAAGTTGGGTCTGGTGGGCCTAGGCGCCAACTGAGAACACGCGTGGGAAAAATAAAGTCCTTTAGGAATTTAATTACCTACTCATTCCATCTTCAGGGTTAGAACTTTGATTAGTATAAATAGACTAGTCATCCTAGCACAAAATCATCAGAACAAAAATCTAATTGCTAAGAAAAAATCCAGATCTAAATCTAAGGGATTGCACAGTTAGTAATTTTCTGATCAAAATTCGTGGAAGGTAGATTAAGGTGATCTTGTAATTGTTTATCTAGTTTGATAATAATATTCTCTACCCCCTGGACGTAACCAAGTTGGTGAACCACGTAAATCTTGTGTTCTTGTGTTTGATTATTTTCTTGTTTCGCAATCAATTCTTGTTTATTGCTCTAACACATAGATTAATTTACCTTAACCTTAAGTATGATTAGACATCTATAATGGTAGTGTTTTTTTTAAATTGGTTTTTTGTGATTCTTACATACCAAGTCAACAAAAAAAAAAAGCTTAAAGTTCCTTCGACAACGGTAGAACTCTTAAAATTTAATAACCAACCTGGGAATTGATGAAGATTAAAGAAATACTCATAGAAAAAGCTCTTTTCTAAAAAGAGTTTTAAGAGCTCTCTCGATTTCTCCACAATGATAAAAAAGCTTCAAAGAGCTTTTTCACAAAAAAAAAAAAAAAAAAGCTCGTATTATGAATCCTAGTAACACAAAAATACATAAAAGACAATGAACCACAAAAAGAGTCACTTGTCACTTATCGAAAACCATGTACTTACCAATTGTTGTTTAGATTACAATGTAGCGGGGCAAACACATGGGTTTTTATTTTGAACTCCCTCAATTATATATTCTCTCGTCTCAATTTAAGCTTTTGTAAGTCAAGCGAGTGAAAAATAAGTTGAGTAACTAACAGTTGCATTGTAATATTATAAAATTAGGAGGAAACATTAGCTCAACTATTCATTATTTGTCACTAATGAAATAAAGTAAAGTAAAAAAATTTACTCCCTTTGTCTCATTTGAAATTACAAATTGTTGACTAAAATTGTCAATTAAATTATATTTTGACCAATAATATGTAAAAATATAATAATTATATTAAAAATTTAAAAATTGTTAATAATACTATTCTTAATGGTGAATCAATAACAATTTTTAGATTTACATTGAAATTATTATATTTTCTATACTTTTATGGTCAAATGCAATTAAGTGGACAATTTTGTCAACATTTTATAATTTCAAATCGGATGGGGTGAGTATACTAATGGAACTGACTGGAAAAAAAAATACTCCCTCCGTCTCAGTTTAAGGTTGTTACTTTCGTTTTTAGTCTGTCCATAACTAAAATTTTTAGTTGTTTTATTACCTAAAATAGAGAAGGGGATCCACTTGTCATCTCAAAACAAAAATTCCTTTCCCACTTTCTTTTTCCTGCTTCACTTTTCATGGTCATAATATTTAAAAAAAAAAAAAATTCGTGCAAAGTAAAACTAAAAACCTTAAAAAGTGAGACTGAGGAAGTAATAATGTTAAATTGAGCCGGAGTAGGTAAGACTTTAGTGAAGAAATAACATGATGAGATGACGGAAATAGTAATATCAGCCATCATAGCCGGGTCAACCTACTCCCTTTCTACATCTGTGTAATGAATTCAAACTTTGCGACTAGACACTGTATTATGTACTCCCTCCATCCCGCCCGGCTTAAGATTTTTGGTTCCGACACGGGAATTAAGGAAAACTATTATTTTAGGAGGAACGAGAATGAGTGGAGGAAGTGTTGTGAGTATAAAAATAAAGTATGAGAGAGAATAAGTGGGATGAATAGTAAAAAGATTCTTGTTGTGAGTATGACAAGTGGGTCCTATTAAATTAAAAAGTAGTATAACCTTTTCATTTTGGGCCGTCCTAAGTCGTCGAGTGGGACGCCCAAAATAGAAAATCGTCCTAAGTCGAGCGGGACAGGGAGTATTAACAAGTACCCACGTGAACCTTAAATCGAGCGGGACAGGGAGTATTAACAAGTACCCACGTGAACCTTATAGAAAGACAAGTTGTAATTGCCGGTTCGTGTAACGCTATTTAATGCCCCATTATTTACATGACAGGGGCTGTTACCGGCTACACCGCAATGCATCCCCACCATTTAAATAAAAGAGATAATTGTATAATAAATCTGCTACTTGCAATTTAAATCCTAGATAGACAAGTTATAATTGCATTAAAAAAATTATGCCAGAAATTGTGTTGTTTTTTTTATTAAATCTTTAAATTACAACACTGCTCTTACACCTCTTAAAATATATTCAATTCAATTTAAGTAAAGTATAAATCTATATATATATATATTAAAGTTGGTGAAGAGAGATGTGGTGATGCCACGTGGACAAATCATGGAAGAATCTTGCATTTCGTGATGCCACATCATCACTATCCTAAAAGTGTGTGACTTTTGATATTCTCATTATTAGCTAATACTATTAGCTCATAATAATAGTTATGATATGAGTTAACTATTACTATTAATAGTAATAGTTAATTATAATAGTTATTATACAAGTTAACTATTACTATTAATAGTATTACTTAACTATAATAGTTACCATACAAGTTAACTATTACTATTAATAGTATTACTTAACTATAATAGTTACTATACAAGTTAACTATTACTATTAATAGTAAGTTAACTATTACTATTAATAGTATTAGTTAACTATAATAGTTACTATACAAGTTAACTATTACTATTAATAGTATTACTTAACTATTATAGTTAATATGTATGTTAATATATTACTATTAATAGTATAAGTTAAGTATTACTATTAATAGTAATAGTTAACAATAGTAGTTAATATACAAGTTAAATATTACTATTAATAGTATTAGTTAACTATAATAGTTAATATATTAGTTAACTATTACTATTAATAGTATTAGTTAACTATAATAGTTACTATATAAGTTAATTGTTACTATTAATAGTATTAGTTAACTATAATAGTTACTTTATTAGTTAGTTTTTACTATTAATAGTATTAGTTAACTATAAATAGGCTATATACATTAACTATTACTATTATTAATATTAGTTAATTATAATAGTTATTATATAAGTTAAATTATTAATTAATCATAATAGTTAATATATCTATTAACTATTACTATTAATAGTATTAGTTTATTATAATAATTATTATATAAATTAATCATTGCTATTACTATCAATAATATTATTTAATTATAATAATAGTAATTATATAGATTAATTATTATTATTAATATTTTTAGTTAAAATGATAATTACTATATTAGTTAACTATAGTTAAAATATTATTTTTAAGATATAGTATTGGTTTCCCGTGCAGAGCACGGGTTACCCGCTAGTGCATTAATAAAATGGATATATAGTGAGACCAAAATGGAAATCTTACCAGAAGGCTGAAGCCGGTAACATTAGTGAGAGAGGTGGCGACAGCGGTGCCGGCGAGTTCGAGTTCTCCGAGATGGCCCACCATTGACATAGATGCAACCCTCAATAGGTTCTGTGAGACAGTCACCACCACCATCGGCAAAGCTATGTAACACACCTTCTGTAGCTCCTCCACCAGCAACCTCCATGTTGACTTCGTTGATGCCAAGCTATTTTCTCTCTCATTCTTCTCACTCACTAGAAGCGACTCCTCCATATATAACTGCTCTCTCTCTCTCTCGTACGTCACTTGTATTTATATGTTAGTTCCCCCAAAAACAAAGAACCAGAGGAGGGAGTAGTGGCGGAGCCAGGAATTTAAGGAAGGGGGCAAGGAATTTTAGCGCATAGAAATGAAGAACGGGGTTCGGGGGCAGCGGCCCGATTTTTTTTTTGACCCAAAGATGTAAGTTACCCTTCAAGTGAGACAATCCGTAAAGGAATATCAACCTCTTCAAGTTGGACAGAGGTAGTAAAATGCATAGATGTAAGGATTTTAGGCCCTAACACAATTGCTAGATTGATAAAGATGAAAGCACAAAATAGCAAAATAGCAAGAACGAAACAAAATTGAAAAATAGATGAACACAAGAGATTTTACGTGGTTCACCAACTTGGCCACGTCCACGGGCGACGGAGAATCAATTCACTATAACAATCAAGAGTACAAGGAGAAACAAGGTGAAAACCAATCACACAATCTCTCAATATAGTGAAACCCTAGCTTTTTGTATCTCTCTCTCACTCAAGGGTATGACGGCACAAAAGACTTATACAAGGGTTTTATTATTTACCCTAAAAACAGCCGTTTCAGCCCAGCCCGTCATTGTGGGCGAGCGCCCAGAACCCAAGTGGGCGACTGCCCACAATATCAGAATGTCGGACCTTTGGAAAAACAATGTGGGCGAGCGCCCAGGTCAATAGTGGGCGAGCGCCCAAAGCCCTGTCTGCGTTTTCTTGCCCAAAAACAATTGAGAGTCACCCAACAATTCTCCACCTTGACGATCAATCCCGAAAAAACTGGTAAACCAAGGGAATATCACTATCTCTCTCCGCCGCCCCGCCCCGCCCCTAAGGGCATCAATGACTAGTAACACCAAGTCCAAGAACTTCTTGAACTTAGCAATCAACTTTGTCAACATGACAACCTTCGTTATAGCCATAAAATCAGTCTCGGTAGTAGACAACTCCGTGACATCCAGCAATCCAGATTTCCAAAAAACCACGGAACCAACAAGACAAAATACATACCCCAATGTAAATTTTCTGTCAACAAGATTACCGCCCTAATCTGAATCACCATTCCCAACAGAACCATCACTTCTCTTTCCTTACACAATGCACACACACAAGCATTTGAGTACGGAATCCGTGACACATAATCTTTAGACTTGGGACTATCTAAAGAAGATAACCATTTCACCTGGTAAGCATTATTGATATCTATCGCAGCCACAAGAATGCCATCGACATTAACAAGATGACTCAATGTGCCATCACTACAAACCATCAAGTAAACACAACAATCATAACCACTCCTAGCATAACCATGGGTAACAATAAAAGTGTCGAACCTTTTATAACATTGTCGAGTTGACTGCTCCAAATCATACAAGGACCTCTCTAACAGGCAAACATGATCCTTACCCTCGACAACAAACCCTTCAGGCCGGCGCATGTAGATCTCCACCTCAAGCTCTAGATCTCGCATCGCCACAATTCTCAAAAAGTTGTGAATAGATAAGTGTCTAACAACTGGTGAAATAATATCATTATAGTCTACCCCAAACCTTGGAGTACCATCTTTGAACTTGTAGATCCACTTGTGACTGACTAACACCTTCTTTGGTGGTGATCTAACAAATTCCCAAGTCTGACTTTCAATAAGAGATACCATCTCTTCTTTCACAACGGCCGACCACATAGCAGATTTATCACACGATATATCTTCATTGAAAGAAATTAATTTATGCATACTTACTGTTTCCGCAGCGGACAATGCATAAGCCACCATCTCCTCCAAACCATATCGAAGTCTACCAAAAACAATGGTAGTCTCCACCTGCTTGTTGGTTTCCCCCTCTTGAACTGGAGCATCAATTGGAGTCGCTTCATCAGACACATCATTAACATCTAAGTCAAGTTACACCAACTCTTTATCATCTCTGAATAACTCCACCTATTTGTATATCCGTCCTGCAGGACTACCTTTTTCACGGAGAAGTAGAGCAACATCTCTACATGTTAGGAACTTAGATGTCACCGGATCCCATGACCGGAATCCTTTCACTCCAGTAGTATTGCCCACAAAGGAACATCCTTTGAACTTGGGTCCAATTTGTTGTTCACACACGCATATACGGGACACCCACAAATATACAATCTTGAGTATTCTCCTAGAGAGCCTGACCACATCTCCAACAGAGCCTTCATCCCAATACCAGAATTTAGAGTACGATTAACCAAGTGAGCAGTCATCCTAATCGCCTCCACACAAAATTCTGTACCTAACAATGCTTGTGACAACAAATACCAAGCCTTTTCTCTCATTCCATTCAAGCCAATGTGATCCAATGTCATGTCCCATGATTGAGTAACCTCCGCCTCAACCATTGACCCCGTTGCAATAGACACATCACCAACAACCGTAGACCCAAGAAGCTTGTACAATGTCCCCACCTTCTTTCCCTTCAATACCACCAAGTCACCTTTAATAGCCGATAGCTCGCCATTCGCAATGGATAAACTATACCCAAGGCTATCCAAAGTGCCTAGAGAAATCAGGTTCTTCTTCAGTTCAGAAACATACCTGACATTCTGCAATTTCCGCACTACTCCATCAAACATCTTAACCTTAATAGCCCCAATACCAACAACCTTGCATGCAGTATTATTTCCCAATAAGACTACTCCACTGGCAGACTTATACGAACAAAACCATGCCCGGTTGGGAATAATATGATAAGAACAGCCCGAATCCAAAATCCAACTATCACGAATTTCGGTACCCGAATTACAAGCAGTAAGTGCATCATAGTTGCTGTCATCACTAGTGTTTTCAAACACTACTCCAGCTTCACCCTTTGTCTTTGCGGTTGTATCCTGCTGGTTTGGACAAAACCTTCTAATGTGTTCCTTCTCCTTGCAACCATGACATATCACATTCTTATGCCATTCACTTGAACCGGATTGACCCTTCCTTGACTTTCTGCCGCTTCTAGCTACTAACACATCACCTTGAGATTCAGCACTTGTTGAGGTCAAGTGCGTCTCAATGACTTCCCGTTGTAGTAGAGCGTTCTTGATCTCTTCCACAGAGATCTCCTCCTTGCCATACAATACTGTCTCTCTGAAGTGTATATACTCAGAGGGTAGAGAACATAGCAATTTGACTGCCAATTGCTCATCATCAATCACAACATCGACATTCTTCAAGTCCATGACCAACCCATCAAACTCGTCAAGATGTCTTTCCAAAGACTCACCTGATTTGAGTTTACATTCCTCGAGTTTCTTCATCAGTAGCAACAGATTACTAATACTCTTCGTCATGTACAGTTGTTCAAGTCTAATCCAGAGCCCAGCAGCAGCCTTTTCGCTCACCACCTCCCTCAATACCTCATCTTTGAGACTCAAGTGTAAGAAAGATAAAGCTTTCTCGTCCATATCATCAAATTGTTCATCCGTCAAGCTTTGTGGTTTTCTTGCCTTCCCAAGCAAAGACTTGACACAATTTTTACCCACCAAAATTGCTCGCATCTTCACTTGCCATAAACCAAAATTGACCTTGCGATCGAATTTCTCAATTTTGTACTTCCCTGCCATCATTACCAATAAGCAATACAATATCCACAAACTAGAGCTCTAGATACCAATTGTAAGGATTTTATGCCCAAACACACAATTGCTTGATTGATAAAGATGAAAGCACAAAATAACAAAATAGCAAGAACGGAACAAAATTGAAAAATAGATGAACACAAGAGATTTTACGTGGTTCACCAACTTGGCTACGTCCACGGGCGACGGAGAATCAATTCACTATAACAATCAAGAGTACAAGGAGAAACAAGGTGAAAACCAATCACACAATCTCACAATCTCTCAATATAGTGAAACCCTAGCTTTTTCTATCTCTCTCAATCTCTCAAGGCTGCAAGATACGAAGGACCTATACAAGGGTTTTATTATTTACCCTAAAAACAGCCGTTTCAGCCCAGCCCGTCATTGTGGGCGAGCGCCCGGAACCCAAGTGGGCGACTGCCCACAATATCAGAATGTCAGACCTTTGGAACAGCAATGTGGGCGAGCGCCCAGAACCCAAGTGGGCGACTGCCCAAAATATCAAAATGTCGAACATTTGGAACAACAATGTGGGCGAGCGCCCAGATCAATAGTGGACGGAGGTAGTAAAATGCATAGACAATTTCCTCCACGTAAAATTTGAGAATTATTGGACAAGGTTGATGCTATTTGCATTGAAAAATCATTAAAACAAAAACGGCATGGCCACCAAAAGTGTAGAGTATATTGGTGCCATGTAAAGTAAAGCACCATATTTGTTGGACCCGAGTGACTGACTCCTTCAACTGCAAAATACTCACTCTGTTTCAACTGCAAAATACTCACTCCGTCTCAAAATGTTGTTCACTCTTTTTTTGTATGTTAGAGCGAGAGAACTTTCGATAATAATTTTAGTTTAATTCAATTTCATAATAAAAATATAATATTTGTTTTGATACACTATTACAAATACTATTAATAACAAGTTTTACACTTTCATTACGATAATTGAATTAATTAATATTATTGCTCTAAATTCGTATTGATCTCTCATTTTGGGCAAAAGGCCCATCTAGTCATCTATTCCAGGATCATCATATCGTTTAGCCAAAGGGCGCAAAAAAAAAAAAACACACTCAAGGGGGGCAATTGCCCCTGCTTGCCCTTGAGTGGCTCCGCCATTGGGAGGGAGTAAAGGCACTGCATAATCCCCGCCTCCCATAAAATTTTGTTTTTGTTTTTTTTTATATTGTTTCACTCATACTCCCTCCGGTCACAAACATGAGCAAAAGTAACTAAAATCACACTTATTAAGAAAGTAGTTACATTTAGTTAATTGTCATGATTTTATAATAAAAATATATTAAAATTACTAATATATCCTCTTATTAAATGTGTAATAAATGTACACTTGTATTTGAAAAAGAGTAATTAATTAGGAGTATTTTTGGTAAAATAGTATTAAATACAGTTACATTTAATGTGTTTTGTATTGAAACCCAACTTTTTTACTTATATTTAGGTCCAAAAAAACCCAACATTTTTGCTTATATTTGTGTCCGGAGGGAGTATCAATTGTCTAAAAAAAATTCTATATACTCCCTCTATCTTAACATAAGTATAAGTAAGACTAAAAATGTATGCACCAAAATTTAAAAATATTATTATTACTATATTAAAAATCAAAGTTGTGGAGGAAGGGTTGTAAGTACGAGAAATAGAATATGAGAGAGAATGAGTGATAGGAATTATAGTATGTGCATTGTTGTTGTGAATATAACAAGTGGGTTCCGTTGAATAAAAAATTATAAATAGTTTACTAAATTGGGAAGTCTCATGTAGACTAAAATATGGACAGTCTTGTGAATCTAAAAACACGTATTCTCTACCCATATAGATTTCATCCAATTTACTATCTCTAAGCTATCATTGTTTGGATGATGAGTGTGGAATCATACCTAGATGCCCAACTTTGTGGTATCGGCTCAACGAAAGATGGGTGTTGATTGCAGGCATAAACGTTCATGGGTTTGTAGCTCAAGCGAAAGTCTTCTGCAAGCGCAGTTCAGACTAATCCTATTAGTTTAGGCCTTAAAACACCTAGAAAACAAAATAGCGAGGTTAGATCTTAAAACATTTTGTTTAGGTCTTAAAACCACTTAGAAATAAAATAGCGAGTTTAGGTTTTAAAACAATGAGTTTAGGCCTTAAAATACTGAGTCGTATATTTAAGAAAATGACTTTTTATAACTTATGGGGGAACCAGTGTCCCTCAAAATTCCGTGTTTAAACACAGAGTCTTATTTTAAAAACCGATAGAGTAAATGAAAATGGGCAATGCTAGAGGCACAAAAGAAGTTCACAAAATGATGGATACAAAATCAGGTGACGATATTTTATTGGTTACATCGATAGTGGACTTGGCACACTCTAAATAAAAACACCAATAAAATCTTGACACATTATTTTGTAGACTAAATTTTGTGGTACTTTTTTATAACTTTATATTTACCCAATGAAAATAAGTCATGCATAACTAACCTAACCCATGTGTATTGATCTTATCTTGTAGTCTATAGCATGCATATTAATTATCATGCATCTTTTTTAAATTCAGGTTTATCAACGATAGCTTTATCTTAACTTGTACTCTAAGTTGTTGTAGTACCATAATTAATTCAAATCCTGCATCCTTTTAATAACTCTAGCTTATATAACAAAAATCATTTAACGAACAATATATAACATCTCATTCTCCGAATGACATGATATCATAGTTAAGTTACAACATAAGCGTTGCCTCCAACTGATTGATTGAGAGGCTTATAGCAACATTTAACAAATTCCACTTTTTCAAAAATTCCAGCAACAAAAAAAAGTAGTTTTGGTGTTTTCCAAATTACATTTATCTTCTTCTTTTATTCGGGTTGAGAGGAAGGATTAGCGAAGAGGTAGAAAATGGAGGAAGCGCTGGTGGTAGGAGAGGAAGGTGTCGGGAAGAGGTTGGCTGGAAAATCGAGTGGGGAGGTATTTTTGGAAGAGCTAAAAAGGATATGTTCCATATTCTTCCCCATGATGATAGTTTATGTGTCGCAAAATCTCTTGATGGCTGCATCTATGTCAATAGCAGGACATCTTGGTGAGTTGGAACTGGCTGGTACTGCCTTAGCCACCTCTTTCGCTAATGTCTCTGGCTTCAGTGTTCTTGTAAGTCCACAATTCCTCTTTGATTATTTGCTCAGTTACATGCTAAAAGTTGAAAGTCAAACTTGAAAAATTTGAACATTTATTCCACTATATTTTCATGATTTATATTAAATTATTTTTTTCATTGTTACTATTATCTTAATGAAAATTTACAACGTATTATTGATATACCATTATAAATACTATCAATACCAATTTTTAGATTCTTACTTAAAAGTAGCCTAAATTATTGCTAAAAGTTCATTCGTAATAACAACGAAAAAAGAGGGACTAACTTTCTGGGATCAGAAGGAGTATCTTTTAGGGGATGAAAAACTAGCATGACTGATTAAATTTTGAATTTGTTCATAGTGGGGAATGTCTACTGGATTAGAAACTCTGTGCGGACAAGCTTATGGAGCCGCTGAATACAAAAAGATTGGAACATACACTTTCAGTGGCATAATTGCTCTCCTTCTTACTTGTTTACCCATCTCTCTTCTATGGATCTTCATGGACAAGATACTGATTTGGATGGGCCAAGACCCTTTAGTTGCTGTCGAAGCTCGAAAATTCACTGTTTGGCTTATCCCTAGTCTATTTTCCTACTCGATTCTTCAATCTTTGACCCGATACCTCATGTCTCAGAGTTTAATCCTTCCTATGCTATTCTCCTCTGTCATTGTGCTTTTGTTTCATGTACCAACTTCTTGGGCTTTAGTTTTTTGGTTGAAACTGGGGAATGGTGGGGCTGCATTAGCCATTGGTTTATCATACACATTGAATGCTATCTTGCTCGGACTTTATGCAAACTACTCTTTAGCTTGCTTAAATTCTCTTATCTCGTTCTCAAGTGATGTTCTTCCATGTATTTGGGAATTTCTTCGTCTTGGAATCCCGTCTGCAGTGATGATTTGGTAATTTCAACTTTCTTGTTAAGCATTGTGTTGAATATTTCCACTCTTCGCGCTCTAGTTCCTACAATAATTTCAGCCTTTATTGGTGGTCTTCGGAGACCATTATACTGCTCTCTGGACTTCTGCCAAATCCTCAACTTGAGACTTCAGTTCTTTCAATAGGGTATGTATCTCTAACTTCTATTCTACGGAGAATGAAGTACTACCTCTGTCCCAAAATGAATGTCCAAATTTTCTCTTGATTGCAAGAGCAAATTTGGACATTCATTTTGAGACGGAGGGAGTAAGACTTTAAATTATTGTTTCTTATACATATTTAATGTGCCTTTGCTATAGTCTATCAATCGCCATTCTGCACTACTATATACCATATGCTTTTGGAGCTGCTACAAGGTCTTTTCGCGAACCCTTATCAAATTCACATATATTTGATGTAAGACTCTAATACCATATAGTTTTGTTTTGATTTTTTTTTACCAAATTTTGTAGCATTCGGGTTTTAAATGAATTAGGAGCTGGAAATGCTGAGGCTGCTCGGATGGTAATACGAACAGTTATGGTTCCTGTTATTGGAGAGACAATTGTAGCTACCATGATTCTCTTCTGTAGTCGTTCTGTTTTGGGGTATGCATTTGGTAATGTGAAGGAAGTTGTTGATCATGTGAAGGAAGTTGTTGATCATGTTCAAGAGATGACTCCCCTTATTTGTATAACAGTGTGTTTGGATAGTTTCCGGTGCATATTTAATGGTTAAGATCTAAACCCTTTCCCTCATCATTCAAGCAACTTAATAAGCGTATATTATATTAAATGGACGGATCTTTTTCTGCATGCATCAGGAGTGGCAAGAGGGAGCGGGTGGCAAAAAATCGGGGCTTACATAAATCTGGGGGCATTTTATCTTGCTGGCATACCCATGGCTCTAGTATTGGGTTTCATTGTGCATATGCGTGGGAAGGGCCTATGGATGGGACTCATTTTAGGACAAACTGTGAAGACTAGTTTGCTTGGCCTTGTAACATGTTCCATAAATTGGCAAAAACAGGTACGTAATCCTGATATAATTAATACTCATTTTATAACTTTCTCTTGACAAACGCTACTTTCAAAAGACGAAAAAGTTAACTGATTCATGATCAATCTGTTTAATGTGCAGGCATCAAAGACAAGGGAGCGGATAGATGCAAGGATTGTTCCTGCTGAAATGTAATTGTTGAGCCAAATGAGGGCTAGGATAATCAAGTAATTTAGCTTAATTATATTGGATCAAATGTATTAAGATAATATTGTTGGGATTTTGGTTCAAATTCTAATCCAAATTTGATTGTTAAAATCATGCGTAGGAATTTATTTCCTAATTGGACAAGAAGTGAGAAGATTGTTTCCTAATGCAAGTAGGAGAGGAATTTGTGAGTCCTTATGGGTGTAGGACAATGATTCCTTATTGTACTAGGAAAGAGTTTTATTTGAAGTCTTTATAAAAGGTGATCGGGCGGCTTGTCCCGCAGATGGTATTAGCGGCGGTACAAGTTTCGTTGGAGGTACTTGAGTTGAGGGGAGGTTTGTTGGGGTGTCAACCCAAGTCCCACATCGACAATTGAACGAAGAATTGCTTAGTATATAAAGGTGTCCACCCACTCCATTAGTATGAGGCCTTTTGGGAGTTGACCCAAAAACAAATCCGTGCGGGCTGGGCCCAAAGCGGACAATATCATACTAATGTGGAGTGGTAGAGGTGGTCGTGGTCCCAACAACTGGTATCAGAACCCTGGTTGGTGGATGGGCCCGGCGCACAGTGGACCGCGTGTGTGAGATATGTGGGATTACCTCTAGTGTGACCTCGCGAATGGAGCATTGTGTGTGCCTTGTGTCAAGAGGGGCTCCCCTTAGGGGAGAATGTGAGGAAGAGGGGATTAGTGGGTGTACCTCCCCTATACAAATAGGCTTCACCAATATGGGTTTTTTTTATGGGTTCTTTGTGTGTGTATTTTCAAGAATGTTGAGAAGGAGAGATACCTCGATTCTTGTAATACCAATTTGAGAGAGTAGTGAGTCTTTGCGTGTTTCTTGAAGAAAACTCGTCATCTTGTTATTCCATGATATTGTCCGCTTTGGGCCCACCCTGCACGGATTTGTTTTTGGGTTATCTCCCAAAAGGCCTCATACTAATGGAGTGTGTGGACACCTTTATATACTAGGAAATTCTTCATTCAATTGCCGATGTGGGACTTGGGTTGATACCCCAATAAACCTCCCCTCAACTCAAGTACCTCCAGCGAAACTTGTACCGCCGCTAACACCATCTGCGGGACACGGCGCCCGATCATCTTTATCGGGAAGATTTTCGACACAAGGCACACACAATGCTCCATTCGCGAGGTCACACTAGAGGTAATCCCACATATCTCACACACGCGGTCCACTGTGCGCCGGGCCCATCCACCAACCAGGGTTCTGATACCAGTTGTTGGGACCACGACCACCTCTACCACTCCACATTAGTATGATATTGTCCGCTTTGGGCCCAGCCCGCACGGATTTGTTTTGGGTCAACTCCTAAAAGGCCTTATACTAATGGAGTGGGTGGACATCTTTATATACTAAGAAATTCTTCGTTCAATTGCCGACGTGGGACTTGGGTTGACACCCCAACAAACCTCCCCTTAACTCAAGTACCTCCAACGAAACTTGTACCGCCGCTAATTGTTGGGGAATTGGGGGGATCACCGCATCCACTAGCCCATACTAGCAGTCATTAATATGGAGAAAATAATTAACACATGATAATATGAAAGAACAAGAACACCATGATTTGTTAACCCGGTTCACCACCCCCATGTGGCTATATCTGGAGGCCCCAAGCCAGGATATCACTATAATAATATGTTTGATTGTTACAATTTACATATGCACTCACACAGATCTAGCATAGTAACTCTCCTGAACAACCCTCTCCTACATATTATTATCTCTCCCCAAGAACACACAAACAATATGACTATGGCTGGGTTGTAGGATCGCCCCTCCATGGCTCTCCTAGGCCCCCAGCCCCCTCCTAGACACTATTTTGTGGCTCTCCTTAATATCCTAACTTTCTCCTTTTTGGGTACACAATATTCTGGACGAAATCATGCTTATATAGCAGTACAAGGAAGCCCTAAGTCTATTTGGAAGAGATACAACCAAAATAGGAAACAAATCAGGAAACCAGATCCGGCACCAGGCGCCTGCTCGCACCCCACCAGGCGCCTGCCTGGATTCTTTTCCCAGAATTTGATCCTTTCTGCCTTCACGAGCGCCCGCCTGGTCTTGATTTACTGCCGGCCAAACTTTCTGCCTTCATCAAGCATCCGCCTGGTCCTTACCAGGCGTCCGCTCGGTCCCGATTTCAACTCCTCTCCTCCGCGGTTTTGACCTTCACCTTGGTTTTGTCTCCAATCCCATCAATCTCCCACCTGGAGACATAAACCACCATTGTGACATGCTCCTATCATACTCCCACCAGAGAATGATCCACCAAATATTTTTGCAACACCATGTTAGCACCAAGCTCCTCCTTGATGATGATAAGCCTCCACGCTCAAGTAATAAGGCGAGTTGAAACCAAGCGACGCTTCAACCTCTCCGTGTTAGATACTTCTTGCCTCCCCAAATCAACTTCTACCTTGATTTATTTGCAAGATTAACTTCGCCTTCTCCCTCCTAGATCCACTCCCATTGCAATGCTCCCCATGAAACTAGGACACACCTTGCTTCTTGCATTGACTTCTTGTGGTCTTTTCTCGCTCTCTGTTAGGGCCTTTTGACTCCCACCGCGTTGCAACTTTCGAGTCACTCTCCCCCCTAACACACCGTTCATTGATGTCTCTCCGTTTTACACCAATAGGCCGGTCTCCAAGCCTCTTGCTCCCACCCGGAATGAAGTTGATGTTGTCGGTAGAGTACAACATCCTCCTTACCCCTATCCGTCGTTTGCGAGAAGTCCTCCTCTTCTCACGTGGTCAAACCGGCTTATACCACTCACCTTTGCATCGTCGGTTGCTTACGCAAGTGCCTGATGCAATCCTCTTTTCTTTCATATTTTTTCTCCAACCACCTTGACTGCCCCAAAATCCCTTGAACACCTCCAGATCCATCTTGATCTCTGAATCTCCAAATTCCACCTTGAATTTCTGCAGATCTCATAAGAAACAAACGAACTTTTCGGGCTTTCTGATCTTCCGCACGATCGTTGACCTATTTGGCACGTGTCTTGCTTCAACCATAAACCCTATAAGCTCTCAGATCCCTGCATGTCTTCCACACGAAGAATCTGCACTGCACGAAATCTGTACGTGCGCTCCACCAAGCCTGCACGTGCATTGCAGGAATTCTGCACGTGCGCTGCACGAAAATCTGTTGTCTCTTTCTTCACCTTCGATCTCCCGAATCTCAAACCAAAGCTCTGATACCAGTTGTTGGGGAATTGGGGGGATCACCGCATCCACTAGCCCATACTAGCAGTCATTAATATGGAAAAAATAATCAACACATGATAATATGAAAGAACAAGAACACCATGATTTGTTAACGCGGTTCACCACCCCCATGTGGCTACATCCGGAGGCCCCAAGCCAGGATATCACTATAATAATATGTTTGATTGTTACAATTTACATATGCACTCACACATATCTAGCATAGTAACTCTCCATGAACAACCCTCTCCTACATATTATTATCTCTTCCAAAGAACACACAAACAATATGACTATGGCCGGGTTGTAGGATCGCCCCTCCATGGCTCTCCTAGGCCCCCGACCCCCTCCTAGACACTATTTTGTGGCTCTCCTTGATATCCTAACTTTCTCCTTTTTGGGTACACAATATTCTGGACGAAATCATGCTTATATAGCAGTACAAGGAAGCCCTAAGTCTATTTGGAAGAGATACAATCAAAATAGGAAACAAATCAAGAAACCAGATCCGGCACCAGGCGCCCGCTCGCACCCCACCAGGCGCCCGCCTGGATTTTTTTTCCCAGAATCTGATCCTTTCTGCCTTCACGAGCGCCCGCCTGGTCTTGATTTACTGCCGGCCAAACTTTCTGCCTTCATCAAGCATCCGCCTGGTCCTTACCAGGCGTCCGCTCGGTCCCGATTTCGACTCCTCTCCTCCGCGGTTTTGACCTTCACCTTGGTTTTGACTCCATTCCCAACACTAATACCATATGCGGGACACGCTGCCCGATCACCTTTTATGAAGACTTCAAATAAAACTCTTTCCTAGTACAATATGGAATCATTGTCCTACACCCATAAGGACTCACAATATAACATGTGGTTATACTTCCATTGTAGACTTAAATTGTATGCTAATTGTAGAATGGTTCTCCAAATCCACTCTAACATACTGAAAAATGATAATAATTGAGATGAAAGTTGACGCACTCACCGAGCCATGTAAAAGTATATCATCAAACTGAGAATGATTTCATACAATATTTGAAAGTTCGAAGAAACTTTTGGTCACAAACTTTTTTTTTCTTTTTTCAAAAACTAAATGAAAGAAACATTGAATACAAAAAAGATTCTAAAACCTAATGTGCATTCGATCAAGATTACTTGTATTGGTAGCAGTTCATGATTTGGATGGATATTCTAATGCCAGAAAAATGGAGAAGTCATCGGAAGTAACATAAGTGTAATAAACAAAGGTTAAAGTAACTAGATTTTCTAAAGAATTCATCTAAGAATATGAGATAAATCACTACCCAAAGGAGCCCACCTAAGCAATAATATAAAACAAATAAATCCATTTTCTTAAACAAGTCAAAATATTCAATATTTTTTATATAACTCAACTCTCTAATATCTCTTACAAATACTTGTTGTAGTATATTTATAATACTCTTGCAACATCCTCCAAGTTAGAAAAACATTGAATACTAAGTAGATAAACTATGAATTAATTACTAGATGATAACAATACATTGAAATGTGAAAAAACAAAATACATACTCAAATCGGATGTACCGTTTCTTGTGCACAGAACTTGGTAGAAAAATCATCATTTATTCTTTAAAAAATCCAAATGATGAACCGTAAAAAGGATAAGAAATTAGATTCGTATATCTTTCTGTTGATATATTATATGTGTGCTGAAAATTAATAGATAATTACCAGATTTCCCTTGAAGTGGACCCAAAATTCATGTTCTAATATTTATTGGACACAACATTTCCTTCAACTTTTCTTATTGTTTTTGGGATTGAGCATCCACTCCTCCAACAACGAATATCAAGGACATATAGGGGGTTGTATCCAATGTCATTCTCCATAAGTTGGAGAAAATTCGTCCTCAAATTTTTAAGTGACGAACAACCTTTCCAACATCCATCTTACGTTGCATATGCACAACTTTTTCATACTATATTGTGAAAAGGAAAATAATGCTTGCTTCGAGATAGAGCTATCAAGAACTCAAAATTCTAAATTTTGAAAAACATTTAACTCCATATAGATATTGTTAGGAACATTGACGGGCTCATCAAGTTCTTCATTGTAGTTTGGATCTTCATCGTAGATTGGAGATTTATTCCAATCGACATCTTCTTCTTCACTTGTTTAATATGAAAACGGCCAAATAAGATTTTCCAAAATCTCTTCATCATAAATTCATATAAATGTAAGTTTTAATCGATAATCGAATCAATGAGAAGACTTTTCAGTCAACAAGCTGTGGCAAGTGTCATTGAGAAGGTAGTTCTTCTCTCGATCATTTGAAGTCAACAGCTTTGAGTCATGACGCGCTTCATCATGTTCCAAAGCTTCGTAACGTGCAAGACAACGCATGAGTTGCTGCACTTTTCTCAATAGATCTTCCACCATCTCAGCTCGTTGGTTTCTTTCATGAGGTAGGTCATGTCGCATAAGCATACCGATCATAGCTCTAGTACCAATTTGACGCCAGTAGAATGGAGAAGTCGTTGGAGGTAACACAAGTGAATAAACAAGGGTTAAAGGAACTCGATATTCTAAGGATTCCATCTAAGAATATGAGCTAAATCACCACCCAAAGGAAGCCAACCTAAAGGATAAGATAAAACAAGAAGAAATCCATCTTCTTCAACAAGGCAAAAGACTCAATTTTTTTTTTTTATAACTCAACTCTCTAATATCTCTTTCAAATACATGTTGTAGGGTATTTATGATACTATTTGAATATTCTCCCTAGCTAGGAAATTATTAAATACTAAGTAGATAAATTATAAATTAATTACTAGATGATAAGCATTCTTAGGAATGTGAAAAACCAAAAGACATACTCAAATTCGGATGTACCATTCCTTGTGCGCAAAACTTGGTAGAAAAATCATAACTTATTCTAGAAAATTCTAAATGATGAACCGAAAAAAGCATTAGAAATAATTAGACTCGTATATCTTTCTGATGATATATTATATGCTTGCAGGAAATTTATAAATAATTACCAGATTGCCCTTGAAGTGGTCCCAAAATTATGGTTCTAATATTTATCAGACAACAATAGTTCCTTCAACTTTTATTTGAGATTTCCTCCAGCAAAGAACATCACGGACATATAGGAGATTGTTTCCCACGTCCTTAATTGACGTCGGTAAAATGGAGAAATCATCAGAGGTAACACAAGTGAAAAAACAATAGTTAAAGTAACTTGATATTCTAAGGAAGTCACCTAAAAATATAAGCTAAATTACCACCCAAAGGAACATAATCTAAGGAATATGAAAACAAGAAGAAATCCATCTTAAACAAGTCAAAAGACTCAATATTTTTTACATAACTCAACTCTATAATATCTCTTGCAAATACATGTTGTAGTGCATTTATAATACACTTGGAACATCCCTCCAAGCTATGAAACATTAAATACTAAGTAGATAAATCATGAATTAATTACAAGATGATAAGAATGCTTAGAAATATGAAAAACCAAAAGATATACTCAAATTCGGATGTTGGATTCTTTGTGCGAAGAACTTGGAAGAAAAATCATAACTTATTTTAGAAAAATACAAATGATGAACCGTAAAAAGCATTAGAAATTAGACTCGTATATATTTCTAATGATATAATATATGTCTGCTGGAAATTTATTGATAATTACCAGATTACCCTTAAAGTGGACCCAAAATTCTGGTTATAATATTAATTTATTGAAACAATAGAGTTAATTGTTAGATGTTAGATTGACTCAATCGTTGTAACGACCCAAACTTTCCAACATTAATAATAATAATCCATAACCAGGAAACCTCAATGTCAACATAATTCAAATCCAACGTTAACATATAACGGCTAGTTTACTCTAACCATAATTCAAAATAAAGCGGAAGCATAACCAAAATTCAAATCTTAACGGCTAGTACAACCCACTAGCTCTTCACCATAAACCAAAATCAATTGTCTTAAGATCCTTCATCATGTCACGGACCGCCATGCTCTCCGATCTAACCCTTTTCCACTACTTATTACTTGGGGAAAGAATATAAGAAGGGGTGAGCGAACAATGCTCAGTAAGTTCATACGGGATCTCTCCGGGTACTAAGAAGAGATGATCGAATGAACGGAGGCAAACAATTATATTTCAATGAAAGGCTAATCATCAATAATCTTAACTGTACACATTCAAAATACAGTTACAATACTTAAGAAGTTATGGCCCTACCACAAGTTCATCAATTCCATAGTTACATACATCACCTTTTCAGGGTGTTACAGCTTTTCAGGGTGTCAAGAGACCTTACACCTCCTCACGGTGCTCTCTTATAAGTTAGATCATGATCATTAAGCCACTTCATCAAGCAGCATGTTTGTCTAATTCTTTTCAATCAAACTAGACTATCTTAATTAGTCCTTTTCACTCAGACTAATTCTTGCTAAGTCCTTTTCAATCAGACTAAGCTACTGTATCTGTTTCAATTAGACACAGTAATATTTCACATAGTATTCAAGGTACAAGAATACGTAAAGCAATTTCAATTTACTTAAGATACCCATTGAACAACACTTATCAAGGGTAAGATAATTCAAAAGACGTTTCATATCATAGAGTTCAAATACTACCGGCCACTGGTTAGCTAGACTTTAGAAAGAATTATGAGGATCCTATTTCAAAGGATGATATCTCAAAAGACTTAGGAACGTAATCCCTTACCTTGGCTTGCGTTAATCCTTCTTGCAAAACCACGCGCACGTATCTACAATCATGAGAATAACTTTCTGCGACTCTCCCTCTCAGCGCCGCTCTCTCTCTCTCTCTCTCTCTCTCTCTCCCGTTCTTTTCTTTTCTTTTTGCGGTGGAAACAATAATAGGTTTAGGGATTTAAAGAGTATTTATATTAAAGGGTTTTCAATTCCCTAATTTAAAAAAAGGATTCCTTTTCCTCTTAATAATGAATTGGGCTTTTCTATTTTGACCCAATAACTAAACCCAATCTTTTTTTATAAATGGCTCGGCCCAAATTATAATTAGAAAGTTAAAAAAAATAATAGGGACAAATTTCGGGTTATTACATTTTTTCCTCCTTAAAAGAGTTTGGTCCTCCAAACTAAACGTACCTTAATTAGAAAATAGGGCGGGGTACGCTTCTCGCATCTCGCTCTCGAGTTCCCACATAGCTTCTCTTTCCATATGGTTGCTCCATTGTACATTCACATGAGGAATCACTCTTTTCCTCAAGGTTTGATCCTTCCGATCTACAATCCTTACCAGTTCTTCATCGTAACTCAAATCAGCACGAATTCTGAGTTGCTTATACTTGATCACATGACTTGGATCAGAAATGTACTTCATTAGCATCGACACATGAAACACGTTGTGCACTCCAGCTAGCACAGGCGGTAAAGCTAACTTATAAGCTACCATTCCAACTCGTTCCAAAATCTCAAACGGTCTATCATGCCTTGGGCTTAACTTCCCACGAATACCGAACCTCATGAATCTCTTAGTTGGCGAAATCTTCAAGAATACACGATCGCCTAATTAAAATTCTAAATCGCGCCTTCGGTGATCCGCATAGGACTTCTGTCTACCCTGAGCAGTCAATAACCATTTTCGAATCTGTTGTACCTTATCTGCGGTTACTTGGATAAGTTCCGGTCCAGTCAACTTCCTCTCACCAATTTCATCCCAGCAAGTAGGTGATCTACACTTCTTTCCATATAACGCCTCGTACGGTGCCATTCCGATACTAGCATGAAAACTGTTGTTGTATGCGAATTCTACTAGCGTCAAATGCTCGTCCCATGTTCCTTGCCAGTCCAACGACGTAGCTCTCAACATATCTTTTAGAGTCTGAATAGTCCTTTCCGACTATCTATCCGTCTGTGGGTGAAAAGTTGTACTCATTGCCAACTCCGTACCCAATGCTTGTTGTAAATTCTTCCAGAATTTCAATGTAAACCTCGCGTCCCTATCAGACACTATTGAAACTGGTATTCCATGTAATCTCACAATTTCATCAATATACAACTTGGCCAATTTCTCTAACGAATCATTTAACTTAATCGCTAGAAAGTGAGCCAACTTCGTAAGCCTATCCACAATAACCCAAATTGCATTAAAGCCTCTCAACGTCTTTGGTAACCCTACTACCAAATCCATAGCTATATGATCCCACTTTCACTCATGAATAGGTAATGACTGTAGTAATCCTGCCAGTCTCTGGTGCTCACTTTTCACTTGTCGACACACCAAACACTTTGATACAAACTCGGCTATATCTCCTTTCATATTGTTCCACCAGAACGTCTCTCTCAAGTTTTTATACATCTTCGTACTTCCAGGATTTACGAAAAATCTCGAACGATGAGCTTCAGAATTTCTTTCTTAATATCCTTATTGTCTGGCACCCATATCCTAGATTGGTACCTCATGATTCCATCTTCTCCCACACAAAAATCTTTTGCCTTCCCTTTAGCGATACTTTCATGCACTTTCATCACTTCTTCATCAATCCCTTGTGCTTCTTTAATTCTAACCATAAGCGTTGTCTGAGCACTCATCTGAGCCAAATAATCCTTCACTTGCACTTCCATGCTTGAAATCTCAATGCGGTTCCACACACTTTCCTCCTTAGAATTTAGCGTCGCTAGCGTTCCATGGTTCTTTTTACTCAACGCATCCGTCACCTTATTAGCCTTCCCAGGATGGTACAAAATCGTACAATCATAATCTTTCAATAACTCCAACCATCTTCTTTGTCTCATATTAAGCTCCTTCTGGGTGAATATATACTTAAGACTCTTATGATACGTATAAATCTGACATGTCACCCCATACAAGTATTGCCTCCATATCTTCAAAGCAAACACCACTGCAGCTAGCTCTAGATCATGGATTCGATAATTCTTCTCATGATTCTTCAATTGCCTAAATGCATAAGCTATAACCTTATCATTCTGCATCAGCATACAGCCTAGTCCTTTAAGCGAGGCATCACTGTATATCACAAATCCATCCGATCCCGATGGTAAAGCAAGAACTGGTGCGGACACCAATCGTCGCTTCAACTCTTCAAAGCTCTTTTCACACTCTTCTGACCAAACAAACTTAGCTCCTTTCTGAGTTAATTTATTTAATGGTACTGACAACTTCGAGAAACCTTCTACGAATCTCCTATAATAGCCAGCTAGACCCAAAAAACTCCTTATTTCACTAACTGTGGTTGGTCTTTCCCAGTTCACAATTGCTTATATTTTTGTTGGAGATGTCCTAAGAATGCCACCTTCTCCAACCAAAATTCACACTTTTTGAATTTTGCATATAACTTCTGCTCTCTTAAAATCTGCAGCACTGACTTCAAGTGCTCTTCATGTTCTTCCTTGATCCTCGAATACACCAAGATATCATCAATGAACACTATCACACATTTATCCAGAAACTTCTGAAATATCCTATTCATAAGCTCCATAAACGCTGCCGGTGCGTTAGTCAATCCAAACGGCATCACTACAAACTCATAATGACCATACCTTGTTCTAAAGGGTGTCTTAGCTATACCATTCTTCTTCGCTCTTAGTTGACGATAACTAGACCTCAAGTCTATTTTCGAGAAATAATACGCTCCACGAAGTTGATCAAACAATTCATCTATTCTTGGCAACGGGTATTGATTCCTTACCGTCACGCGGTTCAATTCACGATAGTCGATACATAATCTCATTGACCCATCCTTCTTCTTCACAACAACACCGGTGCACCCCATGGTGATACACTCGGTCTAATCAAACTCTTATTCAACAACTCTTGCAGTTGCTCCTTTAATTCTTCAATTCTGACGGAGCCATTCTATACGGCACCTTCGATATTGGTGAAGTCTTCGGTACCAAATCGATAGAAAATTCTACTTCTCTTTATGGAGGTATTCCCGGTAAATCCTCAGGAAACACGTCCTTGAAATCTCTAATCACAGAAAGTGATTCTACAGTTACTTCCTTCTTGCGCGTATCACCAATGTACGCCAAGAATTCTTCACATCCTTTCTTTAAAAGCTTACGAGCCTTCATTACCGATATAAGGTGCGATCGGGTTCTAGGTTTCATTCCTTGAGAACATCACTCTTATCTAGATAGTAATATGAAGTGGACTTCTTTCTTTAAAACAATCCACATGGGCATGGTATGCAGCCAACTAGTCCATTCCCAAGATTACATCAAATTCTTCGATGTCCTAAACTAATGAGATCAACCTCAAGTTCTTTCTCGTCCAATTTCAAAGGACACTTCCTAGATATAGACGTAATAGGGATCGATTCTCTAGTTTGAATATCCATAACTAAAGAATTCTCTAACACCTCAGGAATTAAATTCATATTCTTAGCCAAGCAATCATTTGGAACTTCTTATCAGAACCATGCCCTTTGGCGTCGTTCTTATTACCATCATTTCTATTGCCGTAGCCTTTACTCTGGTACTTACTTGTACTACCTTCCTTTTCACGATTGTCAGTAGCCTTCCGCTTATTATTGTTCCCATCGCGGTTCCAGCTTCCTTTAGATTCGGTCGACTCTTTCTTAGTTGAATCTTCTTCTCTTCTCGCTTACTACGATAACTATCTGATTCTTTCTCCACTATCCTTGTCCTATCCAACACTTGATCATAGGTTAGTAGCATTAATGGAGTGATTCTATATCAGATTCGGTTGCTCAAACCAGCTTCAAATTCTCGAGTCTTTTGCGCTTCATCATTGAAGAGCGTTAGGGAAAATTCTAGCAATTCGGTGAATCTAGCACCATAGTCGTTCACCGTCATACTTCCTTGAGTTAGCATCATAAACTCATCCACTCTGGCATTTCGAACACTTGCCAGATAATATGATACTATCATTAGTTCTCATGAATACGAGACTTTTTCACGCACTCGCAGACTATAGCTCATCTCTACAGACTAACATTCAATTTATAGGTCATTCACTAGATCACTGGTCATTTAAATAGACCATCACTATCTTCATTAGTCGACTTTACTAGACTTATTGGTTATTTCATTAGACCATTACTATCTCTATTGGTCATTTCAAAAGACCATTATCCCTTTCATTGGTCGTTTCAATAGACCATTCTTACTTATTCCAGGTTAACTCGTACGTTTAACACTATTATTCACGCCAACCCAAGCATTGCCACTATGCTTTATACTTTCACATAAAAAGGCCGTCCCCAAAAGATGTAACTTTTACAAAAGATCGGTTTACTAGATTTCTCGTTGTTCCAATAGACCAATTCTACTTAGGAAAGTCATTTTACTAGACTTTACTTATTCATCGCAGGTCGATTCACTAGACCTACTTTCATTCATATTTTGGCCATTTTACTAAGCCAGTTACTTTTACTTTTGACCGTTTCAATAGGTCATTTTATTCTTTCTTACTTGACCGCTTCAATAGATCACTTTATTTTTGTTTCGGTCGTTTTACTAGACCAAAACTTATTTCACTTGGCCGTTTTAATAAGCCAATTATACTCATGGTCTTTTCACTTGACCCATACTTTCTCGTTCTAGACTTGCTCACACGCTTTAACATTTAAGAACGAAACACTAAACAAAGCCATTTGCTTAGAATAAATCATACACTTTTATTACGAGGATCTTCTTGGAATAAAAGTAAACAAAACAAAAATTCTAGTATTTTCTCTAACTAGAACTAACTATGATATAAATTCTATGTTCCACTTTTCAATCATGGACACCTTCCTAGGCCTTCCCCTAGGTCTTCCACTAGGCACCTTTGGAGTCTTCTTAGAGCCTCTTGGTCTACCTCTGGATCTACGAACTGGTACCATTGGTGGTTCATCATCATCAATTACAATTGGGGTAGCTTCATTGTCCCCAAGGCTAATTTCTACTTCCTCGATCTCTTCTTCAGCTACCAAATTATCTTCCTTTGGCGCTTCATTGCCTACGGGGGTTGTTGGTTCTGACTCCCTAGCTCTTTCTTCCTTTAAGTCTTTCAATTCGTAGTACCACTAGTACGCCTGTTCTCGGGTTTCATGATAGTACTTTTCATTCTGAGTCATGGTCTCTTTGACTCCTTCTAACTCTTTGCGAGTGCCTAGCAATGCCTTCCTATCTCACATTCACTTCCCTAGTATAAAGGTTACTTTTGTCTTTTCAGCTTCCAAGTCTTCAGTTAACCTCTGAATCTTGAGTGTCTACCTCTGGATCACTCTTTTCTTAATTGTTCTGTGTTTCAAGTTCATATTCATGTTTCTTCTAAGTCCGTCCAATCAAGACATAATCATTATCAGTACCATATACTTAAAGGTATATGACTATAATCATAAATTGCATAAGCAACTTAAAAGAATGACATTCTAGTGTAACCCTTCAATTTTCACTCCCAAAGTGTTCACTTATATTCCTCATATCTCTCGAGGAATTCTTATCTTAGGTTCTTTCTTAAAATTGTAAGTTTCCATAATCAACTAGTTTGACTTCAAGCAATCTTAGTCTTCCTAAAACGCTCAAATCAAACCTATTCAATATCAAAGTTCCTATCCCTTTTAAGCTCTAATCCCATTGCTCTGATACCAACTGTAACGACCCAAACTTTCCAACATTAATAATAATAATCCATAACCAGGAAATCTCAACGTCAACATAATTCAAATCCAACGTTAGCATATAACGGCTAGTTTACTCTAAGCATAATTCAAAATAAAGCGGAAGCATAACCAAAATTCAAATCTTAACGGCTAGTACAACCCACTATCTTTAACATAAACCATAATCAATTGTCTTAAGATCCTTCATCATGTCACGGACCGCCATGCTTTACATGTTGGAGTAGAGATCCTAATGGAAACAAAGGGAGAAAATCTGGCGGATTCCAAGCGGGCGCCTGGTAAATTACCAGGCGGGCGCCCGGTCTCGACAGAAAGTCTGGATTCTGGAATAACCAAGTAAGCGGGCGCTTGGGCATATACAGGCGGGCGCCTGGAATGTCGGGGAAGTGCAGATTTTCAGGATTCCTCTTATGCTTAGGTTTAGGACTCTTTCTAGGTTTGCTATATAAACAATGTTCCGCCCCATAACTCATTGTAACTCAGATTTAACATATTATAGTGCAAGATCCTGGCTTGGTAGTGCCCCCAGACGTAGTCAAACATATTGACGAACTGGGTAAACAATTTCTGTGTCTTTTCTTGCTTTGATTTCTTGTGCTTTGTTTGTGCGCTCTTATTGTTCTTGTGGGTTTGCTTGGGTAGTGGAGGGCCATATCCACAACAACTGGTATCAAGAGCTCTGGTTCGAGATCAGGGTTAATCGTAAGATTGGTTTATCAAGCGATTGGGTGTTGTCAAGAAATCAAGAATGGGCAAGGACAAACAGGCGGTTGAGAAATTTGATGGTTCTGACTACGGGTTTTGGAGGATGCAAATAGAGGATCTCTTGTACAACAAAGATCTCTATAAGCCTCTAAAGGGTGTCAAACCGGAAGGAGAAAAGCAAGAAGATTGGGATCTCATGGATCGGAAGGCCCTAGGGGTAGTTCGATCTACTTTGTCGAAGTGGATCGCGAAGACTACCAAGAAGGCGAAAACCACCAAGGAGCTATTGGATTATCTTACTAAGAGATTTGAAACTCCATCTGCTGCAAATAAGGTTGATTTGATACGCAAGATGGGTAGTCTCAAGATGCAAGAGGGAGGATCCATAGCTAAACACATCGATGAGTTTATGGATATTATAGACTCATTGACTGCGTTGGAGATTACTTTCGGTGATGAGGTTCATGCGTGTTTATTGCTAGCGTCCTTACCAAGAAGTTGGAGCAGAACGGTGACAGCGTTAAATGCTTCAGCGGGTAAGAACAAATTGAAGTATGATGATGTCAAGGACTTCCTCTTGGGCGAAGAGAATCGCATAAAGAAGTTGGGGACACCGTCTACTTCGGAATCGGTCTTGGCTACAACTAGTAGAGGAAGACCGGGTTCTAGCAATAAAGGGAGAACAGGGTCAAGGGAAAGTGTAATCGGGGGTGGGGATCAGTATGAGGAGAACAAAGAAAGACCAAGGGTTGCCAGAGGATCGGTAGAGTGCTATCACTGTAAGGAGTTAGGACACTACAAGAGGGATTGTCCCATGCGAGGGGATAAATCGGCGAATGTGATAATCGAAGGTGACGATGCACTGATTCTGAGCATTTGTAGTGCGCTAGAATCATGGGTGCTGGATTCGGGGGCATCATTCCACTCATGCGGGCATGCAAGAGCGATGGAAAACTACACTTCCGGTGATTTCGGTAAGGTCTATCTGGCGGATGGCGAGCCTTTGGAAATCAAGGGGAAGTGGGATGTCAGAATAGGAGCATCGGACGGGAACGTCTTACATCTACACGGGGTCAGTCACATTCCGGGTTTGAAAAAGAACCTGATATCAGTTGGGCAGCTGGGTGAAGAAGGTTACACGGTAACTTTTAGCTGCAGGAACTGGGTTATTGCCAAGGAGGATCGTGAGGTCGCTCGGGGTAATAGGGAAGGAAGACTGTATTTGGCGGGAAACACCAAGGGTAGTATCGCGGTGGCGACGGCCAAGGGTGATACGGAATTGTGGCACTGTCGATTGGGTCACATGAGTGAGAAGGGGGATCACACGGATTTGTGTGGATCGGCTCCGGTAACTTCTCGGGTTGGTGTGTCAAATTACATGACCTTCATTGATGATTCGACAAGGAAGGTCCGGGATTACTTCTTAGAAGGGAAAGATGAATCTTTCAGGATGTATAAGAAGTGGAAGGCCTTGGTGAAGAATCGGAGGGGACTCAAGGTTAAAAGCTTGATGTCTAATAATGGTGGAGAGTATGAGCTTCGGGAGTTCAAGGAATGCGGGGATGCGAATGTGATTTGCATGGATATTCCAAACTCGGGTGGGAGCGAGACGGTTCATGATGGCCAAGGTCAAGGGGTCACTGAAGATGAACCACATGCTCTAGGACCGGATAAACCGCTGCGTGGATCTAACGGAGAGTGTAGATCGGAGGACAAGGCTCTAGGTTTCTCAAGCAGGGATAAGTGGAAGCTGCGGATAGCTTCAACGGGGCTTGGAGAATAGGAGAGCGGGAAGGCACTACCATGATCAAGGTGAGCACTAGGAAGACACCAAGGATGAGTTGAAGACGGATACGGGGTTTGTATACGCGGTTGATCTCTAGGTGGGAGATTGTTGGAGTAGAGATCCTAATGGAAACAAAGGGAGAAAATCTGGCGGATTCCAAGCGGGCGCCTGGTAAACTACCAGGCGGGCGCCCGGTCTCGACAGAAAGTCTGGATTCTGGAATAACCAAGTAAGCAGGCGCTTGGGCATATACAGGCGGGCGCCTGGAATGTCGGGGAAGTGCAGATTTTCAGGATTCCTCTTATGCTTAGGTTTAGGACTCTTTCTAGGTTTGCTATATAAACAATGTTCCGCCCCATAACTCATTGTAACTCAGATTTAACATATTATAGTGCAAGATCCTGGCTTGGTAGTGCCCCCAGACGTAGTCAAACATATTGACGAACTGGGTAAACAATTTCTGTGTCTTTTCTTGCTTTGATTTCTTGTGCTTTGTTTGTGCGCTCTTATTGTTCTTGTGGGTTTGCTTGGGTAGTGGAGGGCCATATCCACAACATTACAATCTAACCCTTTTCCACTACTTATTACCTGGGGAAAAGAATATAAAAAGGGGTGAACGAACAATGCTCAGAAAGTTCATACGGGATCTCTCCGGGTACTAAGAAGAGATGACTGAAAGAACGAAGCCAAACAATTATATTTCAATGAAAGGCTAATCATCAATAATCTTAACTGTGCACATTCAAAATACAGTTACAATACTTAAGAAGTTATGGCCCTACCACAAGTTCGTCAATTCCATAGTTACATACATCACCTTTTCAGGGTGTTACAGCTTTTCAGGGTGTCAAGAGACCTTACACCTCCTCACGGTGCTCTCTTATAAGTTCGATCATGATCATTAAGCCACTTCATCAAGCAGCATGTTTGTCTAATTCTTTTCAATCAAACTAGACTATCTTAATTAGTCCTTTTCACTCAGACTAATTCTTGCTAAGTCATTTTCAATCAGACTAAGCTACTGTACATGTTTCAATTATACACAGTAATATTTCACATAGTATTCAAGGTACAAGAATACGTAAATCAATTTCAATTTACTTAAGAAACCCATTGAACAACACTTATCAAGGGTAAGATAATTCAAAAGACGTTTCATGTCATAGAGTTCAAATACTACCGGCCACTGGGTAGCTAGACTTTAGAAAGAATTATGAGGATCCTATTTCAAAGGATGATATATCTCAAAAGACTTAGGAACGTAATCCCTTACCTTGGCTTGCGTTAATCCTTCTTGCAAAACCACGCGCACGTATCTACAATCATGCGAATAACTTTCTTAGACAAAAGTAATACTATTTACTTCCGTCCCCAAAATACTTTACTTTTTTATTATTAACCTATGAGTTATTCTCTTTAACTCCCTTTAAGGTTAACATCTACTCTAGGGTTTTTACTACCCATCAACTTTATACCCAAAATACCCTTTTTGATTTACCAAAATACCCCTAGGGTTTACCCAAAATACCCCTAGGGTTTATCATCATCAATTCCCATCTTGACTTCTACAATCCAATTTACACATATTTTTTTCACTTTTTCCAGCACACACTAAATTCACAAACACACACACTATTTACACACACAAACACATGCACACACAGACACCAGTACATAGTAAATTCACAAACACACACTATTTACACACACAAACACACGCAGACACACACTATTACACACACACGCACATAATCCTTCTTCTTCCTCTTCCATAAACTTTTATTCTATTAAACCTTAGTTCATCATTCTCAATTTAGGGTTCCCCCAACCATGATTTCTAATGGTTTAGTCAATCAAAGATGAATAAGAAAAGGTTAGGGAGACGGGTTTTACCTTTGAGGATCGATCTCAAACCTTCTCTCTTTTTCCTTCTCTCTTCCCCGATCTCTTTCTCTCTTCTGCGACTCTCCCTCGCAGCACCGCTCTCTCTCTCTCTCTCTCTCTCTCTCTCTCTTCCTCCCATTCTTTTCTTTTCTTTTTGCGGTGGAAACAATAATAGGTTTAGGGATTTAAAGAGTATTTATATTAAAGTGTTTTCAATTCCCTAATTTAAAAAAATGATTCCTTTTCCTCTTAATAATGAATTGGGCATTTCTATTTTGACCTAATAACTAAACCCAATCTTTTTATAAATGGCTCGGCTCAAATAATAATTAGAGAGTTCAAAAAAAAAAAAATAGGGGAAAATGTCGGGTTATTACAATCGTTCCGCTCGCAAGTAGTAAACAAGATTTACAAATGATTAAAAGATTTACGAAAAAAGGAATTTGCTTGTGCCAATCAGTGGACCAGGTCATGAGGGCAAGTAGACGTAATTTTACTCCCGCTATCATATTGAATTCCATAATCAAATGTGCCTAAGTTTAAGACCCTTTTTTCTACTCTAATTGAATATGACTTGGTCCACTCATGTATTGAGAGAGTAGATTTAATATAAACATAATATCTGACATTATAGCTACGAGAAAAAAAAACAGATTCTCAATCAAAATTTTGTTGTAACTTGCATATTCTTTCTTGCTTCCATCATCTATCATTAATTTGTCATTAGCAACAAGTAGTGTGTAAACTGGTTTACACTCGAATATGCTGAACTTTTTAAAAGTCTTTTCGGCATTAAGACTCCATCGTCCATTCGGTAAACTTCGATGGCAAGAAAATGATGCAAAACTCCCAAATCATTTATCTTAAACCTTTTCATCATGTCATTCTTGAAATCCGTAATCATCTTCTCATTGTTCCCGGTGAACACTAAGTCAACAATATAAAGTGCTACAATCAAATTTCTGATTTTTCTCCAATTTTGACATTCAAGGTGGGCTCGTTCGTGATATTGATTAACTTTTTCTCCTTGAAGTATTGATCAATATGACTATACCAAGCTCGAAAAGCTTTTACTAGTCCATATAGAGCCTTCTTCAACATGTACATCTTCTCTTCTTTTCCTTGAATATTATATAAGCATGCAATGGAGAGAACCTTTCTTCAAAATCAATTTCAAGTTTTTGCGAGTAAGCTTTCACAACTAATTTTTGTTTATTCTTTTGCACGGAACCATATGGGTAATGCTTTACCTTGTAAATCCATTTAACCTCAGTCACATTTTTGTCATTTGGCTTGTCCACGTGCTCACACGTTTGATTCTTTTCGATCAAAATTGATTTCGTCTTTCATCACCTTTCTCCAAGAATTTGATGTCACTTTATTTGTCTATTCTTTTATGATCATTTTTCCATCATTTGAATTATGAAACGCATGCATATTTTCCTTTTTATTGGTGTTTTGATTGGGACAGAGAAAATGAATTTGGGCAGAAAAGTGGACTAGAAGATGGATTTTGGGATAGATTTTTTAAGATGATACAACTTGGACTTGAGGAAGAAAAGAAAAATCTGGTTGGAGTGTTGAAGGCTCTTAATAATGATGGAGAGAAGTTTTTCTTCTTTTGTTAAATGAGCTTAGGAAAATTATTAATGAGTTTTATTAATATAGGTGTTTTAGAATGCATAGAGACATTCTTTTTCCTTTTATTCCAAGTAATGTTTTGGCGACGTATTATTCACCAAAGAATATCCATAGAAACTCCTTTCTTCCTCTTCTCACCTTCAAACTCTCTAATTTTTTAGTTTTATTTCTTTTCCATTTTTTAAGACATTACAAGAAGAATTTCCATGAAAAGTATGGATTCAAGAATGTGTGGCTAAGGTTCTTTTTTTATTTAAGGGTTTAATTTGAATTATGTAATTGTGAGGCTATTGTGTTAATTTCTTTCTTGCCCTTTTATTCAAGTAACTGTTTGGTTCATTAGGAATTTTATGGAAATCAATTACAAGTTGAATTGACAACTCAATATAGTTAACAATTATCAAGTGATTTGTCAATGACAAATTTTAAAAATTCATTGAGATGATTAGATTGATAATAATATTTGGTCAAAGTTCCCATGTGTTGACCGTCAAAAATCCAAAGTGGACTATCTTTCTGGGACAGATGGAGTATTTTTTTTGGATAATTATATCAACCTATTTTTTTTTTTTTTTTTATCAAAGTTCATTCGTGATAACGATAGAAAAAGTGAGAAATTCATTTTGAGACAGAGGGAGTACAAATTATTTCCTATTCCTAGTGTGAATGAACCAGGTTCACACTCTGAGCTGCTTTAAAATCCCGAAAGAGCATACAACAAACGTATATACGGTTGCAACAACATAGAAAATCTCCAGAAAAATGAGAAGTTACTACACAAGAAATTAGTGAACTAGATGAAGAAGGGCTTACGGTGGATTCTGGATCAATGCCAACCCCCTGCATCAACACAAGGGAAATTTCAAACAAAGTGCAGCACCCAAATTACACCATACCTTTGCAAAATTTGACTTTAACCGGTTCTTAAATAATTCTAATTTGGGTTTCGGTTTGATTAATAGTTTTTTATTAATTGGGTTTTTATTTTTCTTTTAACAAACTAAAATTCTTGTGCTTTTTACCTTTCATGGAAATCTAAAAAGAATTAGAAGGTTTACGGAGATAGAGAGAACCTGGGAATTGCGAGTGGCGAGGTGCAGAGTTGGAGAAGTCTGTCAATTGATTATTGGTTTTTGCCGTCGTCTCTCTCAAGCTCAGGAACGAAACGGTGAAATAGAAGAGATTGGTGTTGGAACAATTTTAATCCCTGAATGCCACACTCACTTTAGAATAGGATTGAGGAAGAGATGAAGCGGAAGCATTTAAGAACAATACCTGTTGAATCCATAGATGATGATAGGGAGAAATGAAGATGAAGAACAAGTAGGGTGAATGTTCTTCTAAATGATGAATGTCTTTCCTCTTTTACTTCTTTAACACTTAATGAAGATTTATGGAGAGAGTACTAATGAAAAATGGAGTAGTCTTAAGGGTTGATGGAATGCCCATTTATATAGTAGACTTGGTGACATTTCATTTAGGGACCACACCCTTTCAAGCTTTATGATAATAAATTACCCTTTTGCCCATCACAATTAGGTAATATATATCCAGGAATTCTACACATTTTATTATCAACTATACTTTATAAATTAATATTATAATCATAACTTTATGAATGAAAGTCTAAACGACTTGTGTTGCAAGCCATTTCCTTACAATCTCACACTTGGGTTGCAAAACAAAGTCCTTCCTTTAAATTATGAACATAACACAAATGACAACCCTTACGTGTGCACTTTATTGTCATTTATAACAATCTCGTCCATTAGCCATACAAGTATAGGACTAAAGGGGCAGTCGTTGTAATTGATTCGCAACTAAACCCACAATAATCACGTACACAAATCCAACTAAATGACATAGATCAAAAGTATAGATGTGTAGCATGGAATCATAATGAATATATACATATTCTTCCAACTAGTCCAACTTAACCAAATGAGATCAAAACTTTAAATAATAGAACAACTAATGAAAAAACAACACAAACTCCCACTATACTAAATGTTATCAAAAGTTGTTACACCCATATGAGCAACATGCTCCTGAAACACTGAAGATGATAACTTTTTCATAAATGGATCCTTTAAATAGAGTTTGTTTCTATAAGTTGTATCCCTTTTGTTCATTTTATACTCTTTTCTTTATAACAAAATAATTAATGTCTAAATCCATAAACTCTTGTTAGAGTACAGAACTGCTACCTGATAGTCATTTCTTAATTGGTCTTTCGACACTTGTTTTGACAAATTACAGTCCATTAAAACATATGCAGCCATATATTTAACTAATGTCGGAATACCTAATGATCTCAAGATGATCCGACTTTAAAACATAGGCATGTAGTTCTTTAGTGTTTTTGTAAATACTTCTATCATTCTTTTGGCTGCTACTTAATGTTCTTTCCGGATTGCTTTGGTATTGACAAAGCATCCCAACGTTAAATGTAAGATTTACGTATACATTAAGCTTCCTACTGCTGATGTAAAGAGGGAATTTTCCATATACTTTGGATTCAAAATTTTACCTTTAGGACACTGTTTGAGACTAATAATGTCTCCTTTAAATTAGGGGTGTCATGTGGTTTACAGTTTTGCATGCTAAACCTTTTGTAATACCTTTCCATATGGCCTTTTGTGATAATCCTAAAACATCTCGTGAGTGATCACGGTGAATTTGGATTCTTAATACAAAGATGCCTTACCAAGATCTTTCATTTCAAATAAGAAATTTCTTAGTTTCCTTAATAAGGTTTATATCATTACTAGCAAGCAAAATATCATCCACATATAAGACCAAAATTATAAATTTACTCCCACTGAACTTATGGTATACTTAATATTTACCAAGATTCATTTCAAAACAAATGAAAGAATGACTTGGTTAAATTCTAAATACCATTAATGAGAATTTTTACTTAAGTTCATAAATGAATTTCTCCATATAGATAGTTTCCTTAATGTCCCCATTAAGAAAAGTTTTCTCTAATATCCATTTAATGAAGCTTAAGATCAAAGGTGCTATTAGTGCCATAATGATCCTAAGGAGCTTTTAGAAGATACCGGAAAAGTGTTTCTTTCTTTATAATCAATACCTTTCTTATGAGTTAAAATCTTTAGCAACTGGATGGGCTTCATATCTTTCAACATTACTTTGTGAATCCTTTTAGGTCTTAGAGACCCATTTATAGGTTTCACATCCTTATGTAATGAAATAAGATCCCAAACGTTGTTATCTTTCAAAAGATTGTAACTCTTTATTAATGGCATTAATCTTCTTATGAGAATTAGGACTATTGATGGTTTTATGGAAGATAAATAGATTATCTCCCACTATACCTAAGTGTTCTTTATTCTCGACAAGATACACTTAATGAATATCCGGAATTGCATTCCTTCTTACTCTATTTGATCTCTATAAGGGCACCGGTTCTTACTAATTTTGAGGTTGTTGAATTTCCTTCTTATGATCAACATTTCCATGTTGTTCAATATTTATAGGTAAATCATATTTATTTTGAATTGTATGTTCTTCTTGAATGTCAAGTACAAAACTTGATATCCAATTAGAACTATAGGAAGTGGTATATAAATGGATTCCATATAAATGAATTCCTCTTCCTTTTCAAATTCAAAATATTACTCCAAATTCTCCCACTAAATTCAACATCCTTAAAAGAACCTAGCATTTTTCGTTTTTCAAAACGTTCTAACTTTCGGGTTGTAAAATTTATATATCCCCTAGTTTTCTCGGCTTACCCCATGAATAACTACTAATAATCTTACATCTAACTTGCCCTTAGTAGACTTATAAAGTCTATCCATATGCTAGACAACCCCATAAATGAATATGGTTTAAGGATGAATAAGGAACGCATCCTTAAATCATTAAGGGTTTATATTAGTAGCCTTAGAGGGAGCTTTAATGAGAATAAAGGTTGCGGTTTTAGCGTATCGCCCATAATGAGTGAGGTAAGAGAAGTATAAAACATACTTATTACCATATCCTTAAGGATTTCAATATGTCTCTATTACAATATTCATGCTAGGAGTACCCGGCTCAATGTAGAGAGAGATAATCCCACACTCTTTCAAAATAGCGAGTAAAAAGGACCTAGACGTTGTTCCTTTTAAAAATCATTCCAAAGATGTATACACCATCATGAATGACCCTAATGTTCTTAATAGTCTTCAAAGTTGATTTCCAACTTTGTCTTTATAAGACTTTTACAACGTCCAAACTCAATATTTTATGAAGCAAATAAATGTATTTAAACTAAGAGTTTAGTCATTTTGAACATAATAACTATTGTTGACCCTTTCCATGAAGGAATAATTAATGGCCTACAAATATCCGAATGCATTAGTTCATTGAGACACTTGATGCTCTCGAAAATACTACAATGTTTGTAAATTTACTTTAAGGCATTTAATGCAAAAGTATTTTCCAAATTATCAAGTTTGTTTAAGATATCCTTTAACATAAGCTTATCAGTTTCCTTTCGAAAATATGACCCAAACGCTTATGCCTTTATAAAATATAAACTTTACTTGATAACTTTTGCTTTTACCACTTTGGTGTCATTATTTATGGAATTTATATATTGTGTAAATAATGTCAAGTAATTAAAGATTACCTGACTATGTACTAGTACCATCAACCTTGGAATAAAATAAAATCACATTTATTAAAATGAACAAAACAACCTTCTTTATTCAAAATTGTGATATATATCAAATTCCGTCCAAATGACGATACATTAAATGTAGTATTTATACAAATAATACTAAGTACTTTTAACAATATCCTATAAGATTCCGATGCCTTTTCCTTCAACCAGATCCCAGCTTCCATATAGATGATTCTTCATCTTCTCCAGGATTTCGGTATTTCAGGCAACCCTACATAGACATTCATTATGTGAGTTGTTGTAACAGAATTCAACCACTATGTATACGTAGGAAATGAAACCAAATTAGCCTTTATCACAAACAATACCAAATGACATACCTTTCTTAGCACGCCAAGCGTGATACTTAGGGCAGTCGAACTTCATGTGTGTAAGGTCCTTGCAAAAGAAGCATTTATTTTCTTTATGATCATTGGATGATCTCTTACGCTTCTTTTTACTTGCAACCGCAATGTCCTTCCCTCTTCTTTTTGTCCCATGAGAAGAGGTAGATGCCAAACATCCCTCAATCATATCAAGGAATGTTTTAGCATCAACGTCCTTGGAGACACCATCCAAAATGGTCTCCGGGACAACGATAGTCATGATCATTAGGCTCACACGGTTGGAGCGTTTCCACTTCTCCTCATTTAAGCAATCTTCTTGAGTGCTTTCACTAGAGAGAGGAAGAGGAAACGGTTCCCTTAATGCGTGATCTATGTCCATATAGCCTAAGATCATCATCAATTTATTTTTCCAAGTTTTAAAATTAGTCCCGTTTAGCATCGGTAAAGTACTCATAGCAGTAATCACGGATGAAGCAATAAGTTAATCTGTTGGGTTTTTGAGAACAAAAAAGAATGAAAACAAAAACATGAATAAGAAACTACAAATGAAAAATGATTAATTATATCAACGAAATCCATCAATAAGATAATCAACATGACATCAAAACTAATCTTTGGATTGCGAGTTGACTCATAAATGATTGCCTTAGGTAACAAGTAATTTGAACTTATATTTTAATAAATACTTAATCTTCCTTTGGGCCGACATAAGTACCTAAGAAAATATCCTAATGTTCATTTTATTTGTTACCACATGAATGCCTAAGTTTAGTCAAATGTCAAGATCTTCTTTGAAAAATTCAAGTCATTCACATATTAACTTAAACATCCAACACTTTACAATTTAAGGGTTTAAATAACGTAAATCACTTAGGCGACAATATTATTTAAACAATGAATAAAATTGTCAAAGCATATAATTAATCAGGGCTTTAAGGTTTGAAAAATGAATGTTTTTTTTTTTTTGTTCAAGAGAAAACAACAAAATAGTGCAGAACTTGATTTTCTTTTGACATACTTAGCACGACCGTGCCAAACAAAGGGCACGACCGTGCCAAAATATGGGAAAAAACAAGTTTTCACGGTGCATATAGCACGACCGTGCTAAATAATAGACACGACCGTGCCAAACGAAACGGTCCGACCGGATTAAACAACACACCCGTCCGGACCGGCACCACTGTACACACCGGTTCAAGGTAATTGAGGCGCACGGCCGTGCCAAACAAAGAGCACGACCGTGCCAAACAATCTGCACTTCTGAATTTTTGTCTAAATTTTCCTCAAAATCAAATGAATTGCAAGTAGATCCACATGGTATGTACTTAAAACATAAAACCATGTTATTTAGGATAATCTTGCCTTTTAAAATTAATGGAATCAAGTGAGTAGATCCACATGGTATGCACAAAAAACATAAACCATGTTATGAAGGGATAGTCTCACTTGAACCTTTTAATGAACAAAACTTTCAAACAATTTTTCTTAATTTTAGATGAAGATTATCAGTGCTCTATGAACGAATTAGAGTCCCTAATCAACATAAAATAACCTTAACGATTCAACAGAAAAAAGAATCAATGTAAAGCGTTTTAAGGCTTTCTTTAAAGAACTCAATCTCAAACAAAATGAGCGGGGCTCTGATACCAATTGTTGGAACAATTTTAATCCCTGAATGCCACACTCACTTTAGAATAGGATTGAGGAAGAGATGAAGCGGAAGCGTTTAAGAACAATACCTGTTGAATCCATAGATGATGATAGGGAGAAATGAAGATGAAGAACAAGTAGGGTGAATGCTCTTCTAAATGATGAATGTCTTTCCTCTTTTACTTCTTTAACACTTAATGAAGATTTATGGAGAGAGTACTAATGAAAAATAGAGTAGTCTTAAGGGTTGATGGAATGCCCTTTATATAGTAGACTTGGTGACATTTCATTTAGGGACCACACCCTTTCAAGCTTTATGATAATAAATTACCCTTTTGCCCATCACAATTAGGTAATATATATCCAAGAATTCTACACATTTTATTATCAACTATAATTTATAAATTAATATTATAATCATAACTTTATGAATGGAAGTCTAAACGACTTGTGTTGCAAGCCATGTCCTTACAATTGGGAGGAATTGGGGGAGTTAATAGGTTTTTGTGTTGAGGGCCGCTAATGGCACCCTTAATTGTTAATCTAACCCTAAACTCTTCATTAAATGAATTGCAACTCATGGAGTAAGAGATGTACATTAAATTTAGGGGTGATTCTAGTGTAATGTTAGGGGTGATTTTAGCGGTGATTTTTCCATGCGAGCGAGAATTTAATTGCGCCAAAAAATTCCAAGCGTACGAAAAAAAATTCACTCCATTCAACGACGAATAATTTTGTTTTGTTGTCTTAGTCCGACATTTGGCTACAAAATTATTTTGGTCGCCGAAGCAAATAAATTGTCTACGAAAAATATAATACATAGCTAAAATATGTGTTTTAACTACAAAATTCTTTTGTAGCTAAATAAATTGTAGCCAAATCCTTAATTTCTTGTAGTGTATCTAATACTATGTTAGTGCAATAGGTTGAATTATGTTGTGCTATCATAACTAATTTAATATAAATGAATCAACAATTTTACTCATTATAATTGTAGCTGTCTCAATTATTAGGATTACGTTTCAACTATTTTTATGGAAATTTATCCTACCAATGATCGATATGAAACCCTAGGGTTCCCATTTGATTAGTGGTAAGGTTGACCGGGTTCTAGGCTTGGTTAACTAAATTATCTTCGCTATCCAGATGGGTTTTTGTTGATATACTTGAATCAGCAAGATTATGTTTTGTTAGCCTATGATCATTTGCAAATTGAAAACCACACCCCTTGAATTAGAATTTCTCACTACATTGTTAGTTCTTTAATTTTTAGTGTTATTCATGGCTTGCTAATTTACTATTCTTAATATTTTTGGTAAAATTTAGTCATTAGATTAACACCATCCCCTGGTTTGAACGTGGCTTTGGATTTGTCTGGTTCGGAAAGTGATGCGGATTACCTGGTCTTAAAGAACAAATCCACATTTTTTTCCAATGCCTCAGTGAGGAATTTCAAGACAAGGTTGGTGGTAACAACTTTCCTAGCTTCATTGAGCTTCATGAATCTAGAATAAGGATTGATAACCTCATTACATGCAAGAGGGAAATAGGAATAAGTAGCGGTTTTCGCTACAACAAAACTACTACAACTAAGGATGCTTCAGCCAATGTTATGGCATTTAGGCCGTCCGGTGCCGTCAAGTACTTTGTTGTTCCTCTTCCTCAAAGAAACAGGAAGGAACGACGCTATGAAAAACTTGAAGTGATTATTCAAGAGTGTATATTTGACATCCTCGTAGAGTACGTAACGATAAAACCAAGGGACGGTGGCCGTCTTTCAAAGGATGTAGGCCTTATTCATGATCATCTTCTCTTCAGAAAATTCCACAACACTACCGGCCATGGCACTTACACTTGTAACTTGAAGGATGTCATCGAATATCTCATTGATAAGAAGGAAGTCGGGGAACCTAATGTTGTTAACAACCCTCTCGCTTAAAGGCATGAAGCGAATGAAGTCTCAAGAGGAAATCAACACTTACCACTTTGGAACTAAACTATCCTCTTCCTTTCTCTTTTGAAATATAATAGGTGTACTTTTTTAGTACGAACTCGAAGAGTCTTTCTGTCATTCTATTTCATCTCCCCCTTCTCTAGTTTGTGTCAACTAAACTATCGAGTCCATTTTGTATTCTCTTATTAATAAAGGTGATCTTTCTTTCTTATATACAATTCCAAGTTGTTCTTTCTCTTGAATATCATTATGTAAATTCTAAATGATGAGTTAGGTCAAAACATGATAAACATTTACAAAGCTAATGATGAAGTCGATAAGGAACAATGGTTCCGCAAACAATAAACCATGAATGTCACAAGGATGAAATTAAGACTTTGCGAATGATAATAGTTGTATCCAAACAAGTGAATAGTTATATACAAACAAGTGACAGGTATTATTAGAAGGCCTAGGCGCTACACATCTCATCACACGTCATGCTCATGGTGAAAGACAAAAAGGGGATAATTGAAGAAACTTAAAACTGTAGCTATGCCAAGAAGAGTGGGGCTACTCAATTCAATGTTTTGAGAGGAAAAAAGGGCTCTCAACCATTTATCACCCCACTAAGAAGAAGTCTCAGCAATGAAGATAAGGAGAATTCCTCGACATCATCTCCTCCTACATGAGAGTTCCATAGCAATGCAAACAAGGAAGACTTTCAGCACGAAGACCATATCAACAATGCATCATCCATAAAAATTATCCATGAAGAAGTTACATCTAGCCCTAGGTCATGCTAATGATTGACCTTCTTCTTAAAAATTGTCAAAGACCTTTCTAGATTAGTCACTTGAAAAACAATCAAAATAAGCACTCAAAATATCAAAGAAAAAACATACAAAGGTCCATTAAAGGTAGAACAACTTTATATCTCGGAGTCATGAAGTGTTCTTTGTTATGTCTAGGTTCTTCTTCTCTACTCTTGAGTCAAACAACCTCTTCTAGTAAATCTACACTGTGGGAAATCCTTAAGCCTTATATTCATGTATAGATTCATTACAAATATCAATCTGAAAGACTCGATACTTGAATAACATTCCTTAAATCTGAGTCGACCTCTCATAACTCCTTCACCTTAACAAAGTCAACATCTCGTCCGTCTCACACTCCCCAATAGAGTCAAAACATTATCCTCTTTGAGTCCTCTTCGAGCACATATAATTTCGCTTGATTGAAAACTTGAAAGGGCAGTCTAGAAAAAAATCAGGGTGTGTCACAAACAAAAAAAATCAAATACGCATGTTTACAAAGTCACCCGATGACCAGAACTCGTTTTGAGGATTGTCGGTGCCATTGCCAAGTTTGGTAGGGGCTTGTTCTGGGTCGATGATAAAGGAGATTTTGTGGGTACGAAGATGGGTTTTGAACAAGGTGCTCCAATTGACATAATTATCCTTGGTATAATACGTTTGTTTCCGTAATGGCATTCGGGTTGTAGAACACATGAAGTGGGAGGGTAGAAGGAGTATTGTTCGAGAGAGAGGATGAAGCCGAGAACGGTGTATGAGTTTTAGGATGGTGGTGACTCTTATGATTGATTTTCACTCCCATCCATATGTACAAAGATAATAAGTAATCCAAATATTCTTCATATCTAAGTATATACGGTTAGTAATAAATACTATCAAAACAATTCTAAGATGTTCATTAGGATTACTAATTAACCTAAAATTATTGTTTAAAGTACGTTCGTATCCATAACAAAAAAAGAAAATAAAAAAAGGAGGAACGTCAGGATATATAGAGGGTCTATATGATTTGTATACCAAGAAAAGGAAAGAAACCTTGAAATCTCATACTCAATACGATAATTGAGACCTATCGAAAAATCTGGATTGATTATGTTGCTAGATGTATTGGTACATACGTGTACTTGCAGATGTTCTTTTGCTTCCCTTTCAGCTTACTAAAAGCTTAAATATCCGTTCCCGTGCCTTTGTTGCCTGCATTATCGGCAGCCATTACCCTTATTAATTTTTGCTTGTAAAAACTCACAAAATGACTGTAAAATATTTATTGTAAAAATTTATCAGAGAGAGAAGGCCAACCTGATTCTGCCAATCGGTTAGACATGCGACAACAGCAAGCAGAGACGTCTGGGTCCCTGATCCCACAATCAATCCAACCCATAAGCCCCTTCCACTCAAATGCGCAACAAAACCCAACACTAAAGCCACTGGAATTCCAGCAAGATAATAAGCCCCAATATTAATATACGCCCCAATGTGCTGCCAACCACACCCTCTAGCAACTCCTAAGATCAGAAAACAAATTACATAAACGTGCTACAGTTAATTTCATTAATTGTGTATTTGCATTACTTGAATGAAATAAGATACGGATCGAGTATAAAATATGGTTGAGGTATAACCAGATAATATTGCTTGAAAGCTGTCCACTGTCACAGAGATGCAAAGAAATGGGGTCATTATTTTCACATAGTCCAAAACATCCTTGTCATTACCGAATACATATCCCAAAACCGAACGAGAAGCAAACAAAGTTGTCCCTGATATAAACACCTCTGCTAGAACAAGAACAAGCGTAGCCCAGATAGCCATTTTCGCTGCCCTGGGATTTCCTGCCCCTAATTCATTCGAGACTCGGGTGCTAAAAAAGCATAATAAATTAATCTAATAATGTCAGGTTGATATAAATACACAAACAGTTCTGTAACTTACCTTGTTGCAGCCCCAAAAGAACAAGGAATGACGTAGTGTAACGTAGAGATTGTCAGACTGTAGCAGAGTAGGATGCCAGAAGAATAAATTGGTTGATTTTAAAACCAGAAAAAAAAAATGTAGTAATGTAATATCATTGCATAAAGACATACCATATCGAGAGCACTGATGTTTCAAGTTGAGGATTTGACATAAGTCCAGCAAGCAAAACAACTAGCTCAAAAGTCCACCATTCGAGGCTATAATCATTGTCAATTTTGACATATAAGAGACTGGAAGTCCAAAGTGTATATGTGTGGTGTGTGTGTGCGCGATCGTGTGTGTGTTTGTCAATTACCAAATCATGACTGCAGAAGGCACGCCAAAGCTAAAAAACTCCCTTATACTTTGGAAAATCTCATCTGATGAGAAATAAATACGTGTCTTCTCACAGGCTGAAGAATAATTAACATAAAACCCAAGCATGACAGCATTCAAGGTATATGATATACCAATAGCCAACGCCGCTCCAGCATTGCCTAATTCCAAACTAAACACCAAAGCCCAACAAACAGGTATATGGAGCAAAAGAGTTACAACTGAAGTCCATAACATTGGCAAGATCAAACTCTGGGATTGCAAGTAGCGGATTAGCAACTGAAGAATTGCATAGGGAAATAGGGAAGGAATGAGCCAAACGGAGAATTTGCGAGCTTGAAGTGAAATTAAAGGGTCTTGGCCAATAAAAATAAGTAGTTTGTCCATGAATATCCACATAAGAGCTACCGGTAGACAAACCAGGAGGAGACTGAGTATTCCACCATAAGTATATGTTCCAAGTTTCTTGAACTGCCCTGCTCCATAAGCTTGTCCACACAGAGTATCCATTGCAGTAGCCATTCCAAACTGTTTGGAGATAAAATTTTCAGTTAGAAATGGTAAGTCAAGGGTTAACTTGTTATGCTCGGAACAATATTATTAATGGATTGGTTTACAAAGCACAAGCTATTCAAAAATTTGACTTACCTGTCGTTAGATATATTCCCATTATTCATTTGAGGAACATTCAAATAACTTGAATTTAAAGAAATTTCAGCAGATGTAAATTCACCAACCAAATAGAAGAGCCATGCGAGAGATGGAGGAAGTGGTAGCAGAGATGCTTATGAGCATCAAGAGCATATTAAATGCATAAAGGGTTTTTTAGGATCAGGGGCTACGGCATGTTTGGCATGGCCATGCCAGACATGTCTGGGAAGAAGTTTGGGCTTTGTGCTTGATTGGATGTGAATTTTTGGGAACAATGATTGTGATTTATTCCTCAAGAATAAGGATTGTTGTTTCCTTATCATTAGAATAGAGTGGCTTTCCCTGCAAGTTGCAAATAGAAGGATTCCTTATTGCCAAGGGTTTAGGTATTTAGGAGAATATAAACACTACCCTCTCCCCTAACATAATAAATAAGCACTAAATAAGTTCAATCTGTAATTCAGGATCTAGGGTTTGCACAGCCAGGAAGTATTGTGATCATTAATTCGTGCACTGGATTAGTGAGATTTGTATATGTTGTTGTTTACATTACAAGGGTGGGTTTGGGGGATCACATGGGTTGTTTTATTGAATAATGTAACATATCAACAGGGTGCAAAGCATTAAAGGTCCAAATAGAAAAAGGTAGCTTACCAGATTTGCCTACGGGCCAAATGTGACAACAATGTTGATCACTTATTTTACTATTTTACGGCAAACTAGACCGTTCAAACACAACTTTAAGAATATTAGTGGACGGATGGCCTAAACGATCATGCCAAACATTCTGTCTCGATCTTTATCCAAGATGAATTACCAACATTAGAAATGTGCAACTTTGAGTCATTACCAAAAACAATTGTCTTCAGAGAAGGAAGAGGGATCCGCTGTCATATGATTAGTAGTCCCGGAATCCAAGACATGAGGATGAGGTTGAACAAAGTAGGCGGAATTTTAGGTGTCTGGACAACCTCTTGGAGTATGCCCCATGTTGAAATCATCACTGACATATCAAATTGCCATCCTAGGGGCTGCCCAGTGTACACCGGGGTAGGAAGTAAACCATAACCATGACCATTCGAACAAGAGGATCCACCACGCTGCGAACCATAACCACGACCTAGGCTGCCTTGGTGACCACTACCATGATTCTGATTGTTATTAGGCTGCGAGGACAGCCCTTGCCAGTCGCTTGCTGCCACTACGACCTCCATTTTGACGATTACGCCCATTATTATTTCCACAACCATGAAAGCCACAATTATTGCCACCACCATGCGACACAGCTGTGGGCTGTTTTTCCAAAATAAAAGCAACACATTGCTGAATGGGAACAGCGAATTTTTGTTGTAACAGCTCCTCTTTAATCATCAATTCAGACATATCCTTAAGGGTAAAGGCTGTCAAGCATGAAGTGCAGCCATGGAGGTAAAAAACTCCTTATATTCAGGACAGAGACCACCAAATACTCACTGAATAATGACATTGTTGTTTGGGGATAAAAATCTGCATTGCATCAACATCTTGAAGACTTCAACCTGCCTAGACATACTGCATCCTGACTTCAAACATCTTGGTTCTGTACTCACGTTTGTTTTACAGGTACTCTTATCCCTATTTTTTAGGCAGCAATCACACAACTTTGATACACGATCAGAGAAGGTGTGACCTAATTAAAAAACCCAGTCAAACCATTATCAACGGCAGAAAGATGAGACTCAACAAACCTCCCGAAATCATAGGCATTGTTAGCCAGTTTGTGATCAATTTCTCCTTATAAATAGTTCCACACAATTTGTAATGCACACACGCGCACTATTGCGGCTATCCTTACTTTTTGTTCTTGATCATCACATTGTTCTTCACCATTACTAATAAAATCCCATCTTTGAGGTTTTATGCCGGCGAACAAGTTGTTCAAGGGCTTTCCTCGTTAATTATCGTGTCTACTTGTTCTTGAATCCTTTACAATTTCATTCCATTGTACCCAATTTCGTTTCTAAAAGTTAGATTGCAAAATTTGACCAAAACAATTTGGCGCCGTCCTTGGGAAATTTGGCCTTATAATTGTTAAAAAAATTCGAGATATCTACCGGAATGTCTTCAGCTATGACTTCAGTAGGTTTGAGATCGACAGTGGAGGCAATACCAATCTCATCAAACGTGGTGTCTTCAACCCAGAGCATTGGTGGTGTCTCGCGGCCAATTCAGATTCAAGATGGATCATCTGCTGCCGCAGACCAGGAGATCCCTATTGACATCGCTTCCAACTTGACTGCGATGCTGCGTGACGTGAGGAATCAAATCCAACTGCAGAATGACACTTCCACTATGCTGATGAATCAAGTCTCCAGGTTGCAGCGTGAGGTGACTACTCTTCAAGGTGGGACGTCGGCGGCACAGCAAACCAGCTTCCCTAGCATCTTCCAGTTTGTTGCTCTGAATGCACCATCTGACACATTCTCCTCCTACCAACCTAGGACTCGCTTTTGAAAATGATGCTGCAGGACCATCTGGATTTGGTGGATTTACGCCAGCAGCCAGCATGACTAATAGCACAATTATCAATCCTGAAACTGTTACTCCAACTTCAACAACATTTGTAACCCCGACATCAATGGCAGCAGGGAGTCTTAACCCTCAATTTGATTTCAATTATCTAAATAATTATCAATTTGCTGCTGCTAACAATGATACAGGTAGCCTACTTAGCAGACAGATGAAGGAGCTGAAAGAACTCGTTATGAGTGTGCTAGGGATGACCATGCCACACAACCAGGCTTCTCCAACATGTTACAACGAGTCCCGCTTCACTCCAGCCATAGCCAACGTGGTCATACCAAAGAAGTTCAGTCCACCCCACATGAAGCATTATGATGGGACAACGGATCCAGCTGAACATGTTTGCATGTACCAGAAGAAGATGGATGTAGTCCACATTCCACCTCAATACAAGGAAGCTTGCTTTTGCAGGGGTTTTGGTTCAACTCTTACAGGGGAAGCTTTTAGATGGCTCATCAACCAGCCTTTGGGTTCTATTGGATCATATACTTAACTTATCAACATGTTCACTAATCAATCTTCATGCAACAGGGTGTTTGAGAAGATGACAAGTGATCTTTACAGGGTGGTCCAACAACCTAAAGAACTGCTTAAAGACTATCTGAGCAGGTTCAACAGGGAGGCGGTGAACATCTCCAACCTGGATACAACGACTACAATTGAAGCCTTCAGGATGGGACTCAAGAAGGACTCTCCGTACTACGATGACCTGGTCATGACGCCTTGCAAGAGACTGGATGAAATCAGAACCAGAGCTTCCAAATTTATCAGGCTGGAAGAAGAAAAGTTGCTCCAGGATAAAGCAGTCAAGAAGAATACAACTTCAAAACATTCAAGTGGCAGAGCAGATTCATCCCATTTTGGTGGCAAGATGGAAACATCTCATGCCAGATCTAATAGGGGCAAACCCTACTCTAAACCCGACTCTTCTAGAATTCATGTTGTAGACGATAATGATGAGGATGATGATTCTTCATATCCTAGAATTGATGACTACCCGTTGATATTGCAGGTCTAATCAATGCTATGGACAACCTGGGTGAAAAATAAGATGGCCCAAGAAGGCGGATAAGCCATCAATCTGGAAAGACAAGTCCAAGTGGTGCGCATATCATGAAGATTTTGGGCACACTACGGAGAATTGTATTGCACTCAGGAAGGAGATCAGCCACTTGTTGTCCAAAGGTCTCCTCAAAGAATTACTTGGTAGAAGGCGTGGATGTACTGAAGATCGACAGACAACCAGGAGAAACAAGTGGAGAATCCACCACCTCATCCACCTCCAACCAGAGTGGTCAACATGATTAGTGGCGGCTCAGATATATATGGAACAACCTATTCAGCTATAAAGCATCGTGCTGCGGATGAAAAGGACAATAGGTCCTATTTACCTTTAAGATCAGTCAGGAAGGATAAGGGTCAGGAGATCTCTTTCGAATAAGATGATAGGGTCAGCATCCAGGATCCACATCATGATGCTTTGGTCGTAAGCCTACAGGTTGCAAACTGTTTGGTGAGGCGCATCTTGATTGATAATGGGAGTTCAGTTAACATTGTGACAACTATTGGTTTGAAAGGAATGGGGATCCCACTTGAGAATGTGACTAAGAGTTTGTCTGTCTTGGTTGGATTCAGTGGGGAGACGAAGCATACCTTTGGGGAGATTACTTTTCCAGTATATGTTGAAAGCATTAACTCCATAGAGAAGTTTTGTGTTATAGAATGTCAGTCATCCTGCAACATCATCATGGGCAGACCGTGAATTCACAACGTGAAAGCTGTACCTTCAACTTACCATCAGTGCCTCAAGTTGCCTACACCTTGGGGAGTAGTCAAGGTGTCAGGAGATCAGCAGACAGCTAAGGAGTGTTACAAGGTATCCATGAAGGCAGCAAGCAGTCCAAGGCAGGCATAGCAATTACAGCAAAAGGCACGGGATGTACTTAAAGCTGCAGAGTTTGATATTAAGGAGGTGCAGCTTGATCCTTCTAATCCCGATGTCAAAGTTCTTATTGGGTCAGATTTACCTCCTGACATAGAAGATGAAATCATTGAATTCCTAAGGAGCAGGTTGCAGTGTTTTGCTTGGAAGCATGAGGATATGATTGGAATCAGCAAAGATGTGATTACCCACAAGTTGAACATTGATCCAAATGCCAAGCCTATCCATCAGAAGCGTAGAAAGTTTTCTCATCAACGCAACCAGATTATCAGAGAAGAAGTAGAGAGGTTGCTAAAATCCAAGATGATCAGGGAGGTTGACTATCCTAAATGGTTGGCCAACGTGGTAGTTGTTGAAAAAAAAATGGCAAATGGCGAGTTTGTGTGGACTTCACTGATTTGAACAAGGCATGCCCCAAGGATCCGTTTTCTTTGCCTCACATTGACTGCCTAGTAGATGCGACAGCTGGCCATGAGGTCTTGACATTTATGGATGCTTCTTCAGGATTCCAACAAATTCAGATGGAACGTTCTGATCAGGAAGATACAACCTTCATTACTCCAGACGGTATTTATTATTTTATTGTGATGCCCTTCGGATTAAGGAATGCAGGGGCAACTTATCAGAGGCTGGTGAACATGATGTTCAAAAATCAGATTGGAAAGACAATGAAGGTGTATATTGACGACATGGTGGTAAAATCCAAATGTATTGGAGATCATGCCCGAGATCTTAAGGAAGCTTTTGACATCTTGGAGGCGTTCAACATGAAACTAAATCCCTTAAAATGCAACTTTGGTGTTAAGGCAGGGAAATTCCTCGGCTACATGGTAACCAAGAGGGGCATTGAAGCAAGTCCAGAGCAGATCAAGGCCATAATCAACTTGGAGTCCCCAAGAACAATCAAAGACGTTCAAAGGCTAACTGGCAAGGTTGCTGCTCTAACCAGGTTCATCTCTAAGTCGTCGGACAGATGCAAGTTGTTCTATGATGTGCTAAAAAAACAAGTTGTTCTAGTGGACAGAAGAACATGAAGCAGCCTTCAACCAGCTTAAAGATTGTTTCGCTACTCTACCATTATTGTCCAAACTAGAAGCAGGCGAAGCTTTGTACCTGTATCTCTCAGTTTCAGAAAATGCAGTCAGCGCAGTCCTAGCAAGAGAACAAGATGGTACACAACTTCCTGTTTATTATGTAAGTAAGTCTCTTATAGATGCGGAAACCAGGTACTCCCATCTTGAGAAACTCATTCTTGCTTTGATAACTGCTTCTATTAAGTTGTGCCATTATTTTGAAGTATACCCTATTATTGTGAGGACTAACTATCCTATCAGGAACGTGATGAGAAAATCTGAGATGTCTGGCAGGATGGCTAAATGGTCTGTGAAACTTAGTACATATGACATCCAGTATGAGGCAAGGACTGCAATCAAGTCATAAGCCTTGGCTAACTTTGTGGTAGATTTCAGTCCCAACCTCCAACCTGAAGTTGAACTCGAAGTCCAACAACTTGAAGGCTAAAACTCTCCTAGATTCTGGACACTTTACACAGATGGAGCATCAAATGCTAGGGGTACAGGTTTGGGCATAGTCTTGAGATCTCCCCAAGGAGAACTGATTCCTCAAGCTGTGGCTTGCGAGTTCAAGGCTACAAATAATGAGGCTGAGTATGAGGTCCTCATTATAGGTTTGGTTACTGCCTTAAACTTAAATGTTAAATTCCTGAATGTCTATAGTGATTCCTTGTTGCTGGTTAACCACTTCAATGGATCTTATACAGCTAAGTATACCAGGATGTCAAGTTATTTGTAGCATGTTAAATCATTGGCTGGACAATTTGAAGAATTTACCTTCCAAAAAATCCCAAGGGAAGAAAATGCTGAAGCTGACGCATTGGCCAACTTGGGCTCAAGTTGCAGGAGTATGTTGAACAATGCTATACCTATAATCCACATCCTGCATCCTGCAATATTTCAACCTAAAACAAACCAAGTGGATGACCAACTTGATACATCAGCTAGTTCCTTGAATGATGAGACATCTTGGACACTGCCCATAATAAAATTTCAGCAGGATGGGACAGTGCCACAAGGTCTCAAGAATGCAAAAGCTTTCAGAATAATGGTATCAAGATTTATATTAATTGATAATATACTGTTCCGTAAGTCATTTACAGGTTTGTACATGAGATGCCTGGAGCCCCAACAAGATGAACAGGTCTTAAGAGAGCTACATGATGGTGAGTGTGGCAATCATTCTGGGGGAAAGTTACTATCTTCCAATGCATTAAGAACATGGTACTATTGGCCGACTATGAGCTAGGATGAAATCAAATATGTTCAGAAATGTGATGCTTGTCAGAGACACAGCAACATCTTGCACCAACCTGCTGAGCCTCTTCATCCTATCCTTTCACCTTGGCCCTTCATGCAATGGGGAATGGACATCGTTGGAAAGTTTCCTAAAGCACCTGGGGCCAAAGTGTTCATGCTAGCTATGACTGATTACTTCTCAAAATGGATAGAAGCTGAAGCCTTTGTTCAAGTTAGAGATAAAAAGGTGATTTTATTCTTGAAAAGAAACATTATTAGCAGGTTTGGAGTCCCTTCAAAAATTATTTGTGATAATGGTTCCCAGTTCATCAGCAAGAAGACCCAAGATTTATGTACAAGATGGGGAATCAAGTTGATCACATCTACACCAGTACATCCTCAATCTAATGGTCAAGCAGAATCTAGCAACAAGTTGATTGTGAACAACCTAAAGAAACGTCTTGATCAGAAGAAAGGAAGATGTGCTGAAGAATTGCCACTGGTATTATGGGCAGATAGAACAACTCCTAAGAATGCAACCGGCCATACTCCTTTCCCCTTGGTTTTTTGGAACTGAAGCTATAATTCCAGTAGAATTCTCCATCCCAACGGCAAGATATGGCTTTATAACTCTGGACAACCAGATTATACTTGCAGAAGATCTTGATACTATTGATGAACTAAGAGGCTAACATCAGGATGGCTGCTTACCAACAGAGGATCACTAAGTCTTACAATAAGAATGTTCGGATCATAAGGTTTCAAGTTGGAGACATTTTCCTCAGAAAAGTGTTTTAAAACACAAGGGAATTGAATGCAGGCAAACTTGCAGCCAAGTGGGAAGGTCCCTACTTAGTTGACGCAGAAGCTGGTAAGGGTGCATACTGGCTCTCCACCTTGGATGGCACAACAATACCAAGAAGTTGGAATGCAATCCATCTTAAAGAATATTATATGTAAGTTGTAGCTTGTCCATTCAATTCCGAAAACCAGGTATGTTTTAATTAAACTTTATTTCAATTTTGTTATTTCAATTTATTTATCTTTATTGAAAACTTACTGACTTAAGCATCGGAGGGGTGTTAGCCAAGCTAACACCCACCACTAACATGTGTTTGTTTTGCAAGACAATTCAATATTCCAACTTAGGTCAACATGTTCAAACGATCTGCTGTTATTAACAACCTGAGTTGTTCAAGGTGAAAATAGTCAAGTTGCTGACAAAATACTGGATGAAAGTTTGACCTGTTTAAATGATTCAAGTAAGCATTCTGACGTTAAATTTTATGCATCTTTTCCAAAGTTAATACTCAGGTTTTAAATGTTTTCACCTTTCAAAGGTTTAAAGATCATACATCTTTCTTAAGTTTAAGGTTCATACACCTTCGCTCGTGCGCACGTTTTTCACATTTGTTTAAGTTGTAAGTTGGCCAGTGTATTTATTACATATTGATTACCATCTTGCACTTAGACAATTTGTGAACTAAAGCTATTTACAATTGGTTGTGACATTAACATGTTACCAAAGACAAAAGTTTAAAGGTCAAAACACCTTTCCATTCATACTGATAGCATAAATTTACCACACTTTTCTAAACGACTACCTTTGAAAAAAAAACATACTTGTGATACAACTATTACTAGTTCCATTTCTAATCTACTTCTACTCCATTTACATAACCTTTTTCAAGCTGTAACATCACTTTTAGAAATCCAACAGTCTTTACAACAAAAATAACAAAGTAAAGTTCAAACATACTGAACTGTTCAAACAAAAGAGCATCCAGAAAGATCCAACCCATGCTATCACAAGACATGAGTGGACTAGAGTGCAACTTGGAAACATGTCCAAAAACCATTACATCCTAGAAATTCTAAATTGTCTTAGAGGACACCCCCTCTATTTTGAAACCAAATACTAAAAACATAAAAAGAAATTGTTTTTTTTTTGACACCATTCCCTGCAGGACAAACAAAAAATAGAGTATTACCTTTCAGGTGGCCCCGTCAATATTTTTCTCTTGACTTTCGTCAAGCTGTTCCCCTTGGTCAGCAATAGGCACCTTGGAAGTAACCTCTTCACCATCAACTGCCTCACCAGTGATTTTCTTCAAACCATCATATTCCTCATCCAGGTTCCACTCAGAATGCTTGCCAGCCTGGTGCTCTTTGATCATTTGTATCCTTATCTCGAACAGGGACTTAGCAGCATCATTCATACACTGCCTTTGCAGGAACTCCATCTCTTTGGAATGATCCTGATTCACCTTCAATAGCCTAAGATTCTTGTCTCTAACCTCTTGTCCTTTTTATCCAACTCTTTCTCAGCAGCCTTAGCCCTCTCCTCAGCTTCATACATCTTTGTAGAAGAAGCCTCTGCCTTCTCTTTCCACACTTGAACCTCACTAACCAAGAGTCCAACAGCCTTGACAACCTGTAGACAAAGCCAAGTTAGAATCAAAGCTAAACAAGAACTCAACTTCAAGTTGGATAAAGTCAAAATTCACCTTCTTCTCATACATTCTCTCAACTGGCACGGCAGTCTCAACATCCACAATCTCTTTGGCTTTTCTCTTTTTGCTCAAATTATCTCCATCTACGTCCATCTTGGGCACTGGAGGCTTACTGCCCTCAACTTTCACCTTACCCCGGACCATCGCCATCAAATCTTTAGCTCCAAACCCGGACTGAGATCGAGTAACTACAAAAATTGAAAGAAATTAGTACCCCATAAAATACTAAACCAAGTTCAAGATACACAGAGAATTACCAGACGACGTCCTATGCTCATACTTAAAAGACTTCTCAACCTCCTCTTCTTCAGGATTAGCAGAAGTTGATTCTCCAGCAGGATGCACAAACTTGCGTTTACTGTAGGTAAGGCACAAATTTGCTCTACTATCCTCAATGTGTACTCCTGCTTAGGAAATAGCTCCTCCAATTTGGTAACTGCAAACCAAAGAAGAAAACAGTTAGTTCATGCTGCTCAAAATTAAATAAAATTCTTAGAGAAACCCTACTTTCATCCTTCCACTCTGAAATCAATTCTTCACCTCCCTCCAAACTGCTCTTTTTAACATAAAAGAACCTGTTCTTCCATTCTCTGTCTTTATCAACGGAGGCCAACACCAGACTATACGCCCTATTTTTCACTCTAAAGCCATACCTAGAAGACCCATGAGATCTTAAGACATAGCAAAAGGTTAACTACTCCAAACCAACCCTTAACCCAGTTTCTACACTCATTCTGTCTAAAAGGCCAAATTCCTCCAACCAACGGGCATGAGTTGTGTATAAGAAAGTCCAGTGGTTTCAAAAAAGCGAGTTATGAGAGGGGAAAAAGGAAATTCAACCCAATAGTGAATGGGTACTCAAGAAAACAAACCCATTCGGGAGAAACGCAGTCTGAAGTAAGGAGGGGATTAGGGTTCATAAATATTGCACCAGAAGGAAAATGGAAAACAAGCATTTTTCTTCAACGGGATGGACGAGAAAACCTAAGCACTTAAAACCCTCGGGAAATTTCCTATTTTGATCAACAAATTCTTTGATTTTAGCCATGGCGCAGCAAAAGAAAAACAAGAGAGAAAAGAGACTCACCGGTGATTTCCTTGAAGGGTTCTTCATGAAATAATAGAGATCAACTTTGAGAAGACGTCTTAAATGGGGAAAATTGGACAGTTTCAGATTCCTAGCCCAATTCGAGTACATAGACCCTAGCCTCCTGCAGAATCGCCCCTCACCGTCCACGTGTTAGTAGGCAGTTTTCGAATAGCAATTTTCGTCTTTAAAAATTCCCTTTTAAATTCAAAGATTGGGGGCAAATAAAGGAAATTTCAACCCAATAGTGAACGGGTACTCAAGAAAACAAACCCATTCGGGAGAAACGCAGTCTGAAGTAAGGAGGGGATTAGGGTTCATAAATATTGCACCAAAAGGAAAATCATCTTTCAAAGACTCAAAATTGGCAGGGGAAAACAAGCATTTTTCTTCAACAGGATGGACGAGAAAACCTAAGCACTTAAAACCCTCGGGAAATTTCCTATTTTGATCAACAGATTCTTTGAATTTAGCCATGGCGCAGCAAAAGAAAAACAAGAGAGAAAAGAGACTCACCAGTGATTTCCTTGAAGGGTTCTTCACGAAATAATAGAGATCAACTTTGAGAAGACGTCTTAAATGGGGAAATTGGACAGTTTCAGATTCCTAGCCCAATTCGAGTACATAGACCCTAGCCTCCTGCAGAATCGCCCCTCACCGTCCACGTGTTAGTAGGCAGTTTTTGAATAGCAATTTTCGTCTTTAAAAATTCCCTTTTAAATTCGAAGATTGGGGGCAAATGTTTGGGAATAAAAATATGCATTGCATCAACATCTTGAAGACTTCAACCTGCCTAGACATCCTGCATCCTGACTTCAAACATCTTGGTTCTGTACTCACGTTTGTTTTACAGGTACTCTTATCCCTATTTTTTAGGCAGCAATCACACAACTTTGATACACGATCAGAGAAGGTTTGACCTAATTAAAAGACCCAGTCAAACCATTATCAACGGCAGAAGGATGAGACTCAACAAACCTCCCGAAATCATAGGCATTGTTAGCCAGTTTGTGATCAATTTCTCCTTATAAATAGTTCCACACAATTTGTAATGCACACACGCGCACTATTATGGCTATCCTTACTTTTTGTTCTTGATCATCACATTGTTCTTCACCATTACTAATAAAATCCCATCTTTGAGGTTTTATGCCGGCGGACAAGTTGTTCAAGGGCTTTCCTCGTTAATTATCGTGTCTACTTTTTCTTGAATCCTTTACAATTTCATTCCATTATACCCAATTTCGTTTCTAAAAGTTAGATTGCAAAATTTGACCAAAACAATTGTCATCAATACCAGCACAACACGTGCCGCCGTAAGAACATCAGAAATTGTTGTTGCACGAAGAAACTAATGCGCAATAGAAGTGACTGATGCCGTCTTTAGATCATGCAACTTCTCTTGGAGGTTTTTGATCTGGTGTGCATAAGTAGCATCGAAACACTTGGCAAGGACGACCCAAGCTTTCGGAGCCGCGTCACACGAATTGAGATAGGGTTGCCACCGACGTGATTGTACCCTTGATCAATCCACATACTTTGTCAGTACCGGAAACCCACAATTCGAGGTTGGGATTATCAGATGCGTCAGCTAGCTTATTAGCAGGCAGTTGCAAAGGATCAATAATAAAGATAATCTTATGGCAACGGAGTAGGGTTTTGAACAAGGTGCTCTAATTAACATAGTTGTATTTGGTAAGATATGTCTGACCCATAATAGCATCAGATTATAGGAAACAGGAAGAGGAGAAGAAGAATGTATGTGAGGTGTGAGAATTGAGGAAGCCGAACCAGAATTGGGAGTGGTGTCCATTGTTGGCTGGACAAGGTGAGAGACAGAAAATAGTTATCATCTAATTTTTGGATCGAATTTAGACTAATACCATATTAGAATATGCAACGGAAGAAAAACAAGTGTTTGGGACAATTTCCTTGTTATTCAGTCCATTAATACATAAACGAATATATACATGGTTCTAGCTATAAGAGAGGAACAGTTTGAGTCCTACTAATTCTGATTGAGATTCCCTAGGTACATAGTTATCCCGTACTCCCTTCGTTCCAAAACACCTTCCACAATTTTGAGAATGCACGTGAATTTAGGAAAGAGTATGTATATTCAAAAGTATTATGAGTGAGAAAGGTGTTGTGAGTGCGATAAGTTGAGCGACATTTCCAAGTGAGACCCAAAATTAAGTGTGTGAGTATGACAAGTGGGGTAGGAGAATAGAAATGTACTAAAATTTGAACATTTTTAGAAAAGGGACTTACGAATGGACACCTAAAAAGGGAACTATTGCAAGGTGTTTTAGGATGGAGGGAGTGTATACTAAGTCTACATACTAAAATACACAAAAGACAATAGAATACTTTGACTCGACTAATATATTCAACCTCCTCCAGATTATTAGAATAATGGAGGGTTAGACGAAGTCAATTCATACATGGAGAAGTATGGTTGATATGAAATGACTTGATTTTATAATGATACACGAAATACATATTTATATAGTTACAAGAGAATGTTCTAGAATAATCTAGGGTTACAATGAGAGGTAATCTCCTACAGTGAAACATATTCCTAAATTATACAACATTTAAATCTCTAAGTGATATACACAATATATCTAAGTTTGGTAAGTAAATATGTAAAAATATATTATTGATGATATAATATTCCTAATAAGCCCCTGAAAGATGGACGAGTCTTAGATAAATCATATCTTGAAGAGTAATGAGATGAACAAGGTTTGATGGAGCGGGTGGACATGGATGTGCTCCTGGACGTGGATGGTTCTGTTGTGAAGTGGTTACTAGTGTGATCGGATCAAAGGTTGCATAGAAGTTTGGTTGGCTGAGATGGTGGGTGTGAGAGCTGGTGTGATTACAACAGTAGGTTGATTGGTGGGAGGTAGTTGAATCGGATGTAGCTGAGATGGGAGGACAGGTTGTGTTAGGGTTTATAAGGAGGGTTTTGGTGTTTCTGTGGTAGGAGGGTTGGAGTGTGGTTGTGTTGATTGTTGGTGAAGGGTGGTGGTGCACCTCGGGTTTAGGCTAAGGGTGGTGGTGCTGGGGAAATTTAAAAATCAACACAAGCAAGTAAGAGAAGGTGGGACGTTGGTTGGGAAGGGAAAAGATATGGTGTTTGCATATTTATTATAGGCCAAGGCGCAAAAGGTGTGCCCGGAGCCTAGGCGCAAGGCGGGCGCGGGCCCGGGCCCGATTGACGGAGTCCGCAAAAATGCCTTAAAATATTAAAAATATAGTATACATACAACATCAAGATAAGCAATAATAGTACTTCCTCCATCCCAAAATGAATATCCAAAAACATTAAAATTTGCTTGTTAATAAGAGCAAATAATAAAATGAATTTTCAATTTGAGGCGGAACAAGAGCAAATAAAAATGAATATTCATTTTGGGACGGAACAAGAGCAAGTAAAAGAAATGAATATTTTTTAGATGAATGGAGCAATATACATGAATTTTAGTAATTGGCATATAAATTTCAAAAGTTCAAATATACGTATCAAATATCAAATTGGAGTAAAGTAAATATCCATTCATATTAATGTAAAACAACAATATAAAAATACCACAAGGACAAACTGACTGGAACTTTTGGTTCTTAAATGAATTGACTAGAACTAGTATTGACTACAACTTAAGAAAAGTAGGAGGAAATTAGGGCTTAGTGTAAAGTCGCACAAGTCAAAACAGAGTGCAAAAAAATAAAAAATAAAATAATAAAGAAGGAAATAGAGGAACTTATCGAATGACTCATGGAAGAATTCGGAGTCGAGTTCGCGAGTCGAGCTCGTCGAACTAGTTGAAGGTTATGGTCGTCGGCATCTACGTCTTGTTCCAAATTTTCTCGTTGCCTATTGTCGGCAAGTATTCTCGATTTTCTCGTCGTTGGGAAATCGATTCACAAAGCCGCACTCCCTCCTTACCTAAACGCAAGTTTTCTAAAAATACTAAAGTCGATAAACCCTCGCCTTCGAAACAGCGCCTCGCCTAGCACAGCTGAGGCTCCAATGTCGCGCCTCTCTGTGCCATGCGCCTAGGCGCACTTTTAATAACTATGGGTGGATGGCAGCTAGGGTTTGCCAAATAAACATTTTTTCAAAGAAGAAACACAAATAAGAAGAGAATATCGGGTTTGGGTTTATATGGCGGCAGTAGAGTTTTGTCAAATAAATATGACTTTTTGTGGTATACGGGTGGGGCGGCTGTAGGGTTGTGACACATGTGGTACAAAAGTTATGTGTGGAAAAGGACGTTGAAGGAGATGGAGTTTTTATGGTGGGTGGTTATGAACGAGAGGCAGATGTATGTGGTTTTTAAGGTAGGGTTTGCCGAGGATGAGGAGTTCAGGGTTTGGCGGCATAAGACTCTGAGAAGAATGAGTTTCAGGTGAGATCTGATGAAGGTGATGTATGGATGGTGAAGATGGTAAAGGGGCATAAGCTTTTGTGGTAGGTATAGGGTATGAAAGTGTGCGTGATTCACACTTGCCGAGTGATAAAAGAATCATAATGTGTTTAGGATTTTCACCTTTCTTTGTGGAAAATGATTCCTATTTTGAATATGATTTTTACATTTATTAAATAATTGTAAATATTTATTAGATGTAAATATATTTTAGTTTCCTATTCTTTAGGGATTTGATTATGGAATACTAACCCTAATGAATATCTTCCTTCTTTAATGTTTATCTTTTCTTGTAGGACAATCATTGACATATCTTGAAGACCTCCTACACGTCTATAAAAGGAGGAGGAGAGCTCCAGATTATTTACGCACTCAGAATATTAAGAGATACTCCCTCCGTTCCAGCACACTTGACACTTATTTCCATTTTAGGCTGTCCCAGCTCACTTGACACTTCCCAAAATAGCATACTTTTTATAATTTTATATTCACTCTACCCCACCACTCATTCACTCTCTTCATTTTCCACCACTCAATTTATTCAACCAACACTACTATTTACCCCACTCATTCTCTCTCTTCATTTTCTACCACACATTTTCCTTATTTTATTCATTCTCTTTAATTATTGTGCCCACCTCATGGGTGTCAAGTGAAGTGGGACGGAGGGAGTATATACAAAGTTGAAGAGTGTTGTCTTTTTGTGAATATCTTCGTATGTTGTTGATGTGGGCACATATGCGACTACATCGCAGCCTACATCGTGTTTTGTACTTGTTCTATGATAGACTTGGTTCTTCAAGACACGATTCCTTTTCATCTTTGCTGCTTTGTTCATTGTAGGATCGTGTTCTCAGAGTATCATAAGTCTTAGACAAGTGTTTTAGTATTTTAGTATATTTAGTGTTTTCATATTTGGTCGCTTCTCTTGATTTCTTGTTTATAACCGATCTTAAACGTTTTAATAAAGAGAAGTTTTTATTCTCTACAGCATATTGCTGTAGATGTGTAAATAACTCGTGTTTATTGTTTATTCCGCTACAAAATCTGTTTGTGTGGACTCTGGTGTAACTACATCAGAGCTTACATTGCGTCTCTATGTTTATTGTATCTGATATCCTAGCTA